>LR736863.1:7980443-8415880 GCA_902654985.2 Oryctes borbonicus | reverse complement strand
GGTACAAATCATAAATAAACTAGAATAGAATGGCATATTAACGAAACAAAGTTCATATGCATGTATATACTAGCGTGCAACTTCAATGGATAATAACTTGTTTTAAACAAAATCTCCTATATTGTTACGTGCCTAGTGACTGAGGGTACTCAGGAATCATTTGCCAATACCTACTTAGAGCATATTATTATTTAATAACACCACATACTTGTATGAACAACTTTATTACTAATTTTCTTGAATATTTACATTTCACTGTCGTGACATCTACTAATTGTAGCCCTCTTTAAACGGTTAATAGTTAGTTGGTATGAATAGGTCAACGCACTTTAATAATTATATGTCTTCTTATCGCTAACATAATTATAAAGAAAAATTAGGATAGCAAGCCCTTGCATTTTTTAAATAAGGAGTAATTGCTCTAGCAAAAATTATAGTTGGATTTAACATGAGGCATTGCTGTCACATATTTTGCTATATATATATTGTTATCTGTATATTTTTCGGTGCGGCAATATATTTCGACACATTTGTAATGGTTGCAGTAATATCTAGTCATCTTATTAATCACATTGTTCTTTCTTCTCTTTTAAATAGTTATCAATGAATGTAGACGAGAAGGAAAAATTATCTTTGACTTATTTGTAAAGTTATTGTATGCGACTTGGTTGTACATTTCCCTACGTATTTCATTACAACTGGTTTGCAGGATTCCGATGCTTCCCTCAGTGGTGAATTTCGTGACGGTCGACCAAAATCAGTTATTGCTCCAAAAAACATCAGTGCTGTGCGCAACGGCATGTGACTTCCATGGAATAGTGGCGTCTTAAGGCACATCGGGAAGGTTACAGTACATTCGATTCTGCGCGAACATTTAGATGTAAAAATGTTTCTGATAGATTCCGTATAATTTGACCCAGTCTCAAATGGGGCTCCTATCAATTAGTCTGGAGATACTCCAACAACTTCAAAATTCGTATACAACGTCGTGGCAGGTGACGAAACTTGGATGTATTTATACGACCAAGGCACTAACAATAACTAATTTTTTGGACGTACCCAGATGAACCGAATTCAACAAAATTTATTCGTTCACGAAATAGTTCCACGAAAATTTGTTGACCAATGTAATTTAATAGAAAGTAAAATAGGTATTTGGTACATTATCGCAGCTAGATGTAGCATACGATGGAAAGGTTATAATAATACGACAAGTATTACCAATTAGTAGAAATTAGCATCAGCCGGATTTTCATTCAGCTGGATGTCGCTGCTATTATGATCAGGTGAACAGAAATTTCTTAAGAAATTGCAAGCAGATGTCGCGTACCCCAATTAGAAATATTTAGAATGTAGTGTAGAGCACAAAAATGAATTAAAATCAGGGAATTTTTATTTAAAAATAATTATTTTAAGCTATGTTGATTCACATTGTATATTACGCCAGGGCTAACTAATTTATAAACAGCTCATGTTTATTTTATCATTACGTTTTTTTATGGGAACAAAGTTAAATTAAAATTTATTTATTAATGTTACAGCAAAAGTGTACAGAAATGAATCTGAATATGTACTATCCAATATGACAACATTAAAATTTCCCGTATTATTTTACTTGTCTCCCCAAATGGATATTCATAACAGCGCAGAATTATCGGCAAGACATGGTAAATATGAAGAACACTAAAAGCAGGAAGCGCCTTGTGTGGGAGACCAAGCGGCTGCATCCTACCTAACAAACACGTCCCTTATTGCACTCTTCAGCCTTCGGTATAAGGGTTTCGTTAGCAACTTGTTTGGTAATTGTCGAAGTTTGCTTGTAATGTAAGCAGCTACAACAAAAGGCGGTCGGTTGTTTAACGTTAGGAATTTGTTTAGGTCCGCTAGCTGTAGCATGCGTTAAAATCGCATTAAACTTTGTGTTGCAAGATACCAGGCGGAAAGTAAATTAGCAACGAGCAAGTAATAAGAACTATCGCTTAACGCTACTATTCTATACTACATATGAAATAAAACGAATTATTAGTAACACGGTGCAAGATAATTTCCAGGCGTCTGAGTATTAGCAATCGCCTTAACAGGTTTTCCTACTGTCACAAAAATCACTAAATGTGTAACTGAAGAAATATTATTTGATCTACATGCAATACTGTGTGTCCCCGGATAGGTAAAACGAGGTTTATAAAAGGGTAATAATTGTCGATTCAATTTACAATCTTTTGGGATTTAGCCCTGCCCGGCTAAAAATTAATTTTTAGCATATTTTCATTGTTTGAGAAACATGACAGCGATATGAAAACTATTTTCGTCGCAGGTAAAGCACCCTTTCCGTTCATAATGAAAAGTTATAGCCACATACAAGTATTGGGAATGATCGCCCAGATTTGTAAAATCTCACATCCATGAATTTTATTTCTAACAGGCTGTCATGTAATAGCAAAATTGTTTCTGTAACACTACTAATCTGTCAAGCTTGTCAGTCAAACTACACTCTGTTATATGTAATCTGCTTTTTAAGCTGTTTGTTGCACACAGTAAACATTAGAGGAGAAAGCTTATGGAACCCGCGAAAGATCAATAAATATGGTAATTGCCTTATTTAGTAGGAAATACTACTAAGTATTGTGGACGAAGACATTGCAGATATAGGCAGCAAGGCGGCTAAGTAGTATACAAAGACTAGCATGTCTGTGCGTCGTCCTAGACTTGGAACCGTTACATGTATACATCCAAGAAGAGGCCAGGCTAATAAACTACGCGCTAATGAATGGCCAGCCTTCTGTAAGTAGATCGCACGGTGCAAAAGCTGTTAAAGAAACTCGAGGCGGGGCCGACAACTAGCAGGCCCAGTGACACCATCCTAAATACAGCTTCGATAAGTATTATAAAACGATAATACCGGATAGAAAAGAATGGAAGACAGGCCCGCCTATTAAGGTCGAATCCATCTGGTACACAGACAGCTCAAAAACAATGAATGGAGTTGGAGTTGGGATTTGTGGGAATAGACCAAAAATATCTAAACCACAAAGCCTAATTCAAAGCGCCACAGTATTCCAAGCCGAAATAGTAGCAATGCTCGGGTGCATTGAAGAATTAGACTGGCAAGTAGATAACAATCGATCCATTGCTATCTATTCAGACAGCTAAGCAGTAATAAAAGCGCTAGACTCCATACAGGCGAAGTCGTGCAGTCGTGGGACTGCATGAATGCGCTTAATAGGGTGGGAAGCCGAACTAAAGTAACCCTAACCCTAACCCTGGGTTTTAGGATACAAAGGCTATCGAGGGAATGTAAAGGCAGACGAATTAACCCGAGCAGGCTCGTCAGTGTGGGAATGGCATATACGGTAGTTAGAGCAACCACTAAACAATGGAAAGACAGGAAATCTCAAGACTGGTACAGGCCTACGTATAAAACGGACCTACTAAGCAGAGATAGGAAGTTTGTTAGAACAATAGAGGGCTTGCTAACAAGACACTGTATGCTGAAGAAGCACATGAGCAAGCTGAGCCTGACAGAGGAAACAGCATGTAAATTCTGCCACGCGGAAGAATAGACTGCTGTCCATGTCCTGTGCGACCACAAACCACTGACTGGAATACCGCTCTCAGAAATGGATTCAGAATACCCAAAAGCCGAAACCTATGTAGAGGGATCATTCACAAGGCTGCTAAATCTAGCAAAAAAAAAAAAAACCTAACGTAATTGATCTCATACGATAATAAGAGGTACCATAATAGATCTGAAAAGGTCGCAGTGGGACAGGTCAAGAACCACCTCGGCTAACAATGTAATCTAATCTAATCTAGTATAAAATGCCCAAACACTGCAATTAATAAAAGTACTGTTTGGCGTTTAATCAAGAGATTTCTTACAACAGGGAGCATATAACTACAAGAAGAACAAGAAAACAGCTTATGATGAAATTAATGCAGGTCCTTTAGTTGCTTTAAATTCGATAGATAAATATCAATAAAAAGCAAACAGAATATATCCATACAAAGCCAAATTATGCCACGCTTTGGAAAAAGGTGTCGATGCAAGGCGATTGCAGTTCTTTTTATCTCTGAAGGAGTTAATGTTAGAAAACAGACATTTTCATAAACTAATGATTTTTTCTGAGGAATGTACCCTTACATCATCAAAGCTGTCGATACTGGAGCAGAAACAATTCGCTTTACGTAATTAAAGCAACAAGGCAGTGCTTTAGAAAAGTTAATGCTTTGTGTGGCGTGTTATAGGAGTTTATCGGACCTTACTTTATTAAGTAAGTAAGTAGTAAATTAGCAAACTTACTTACAAATTCTGGATACGTTTGTTGACGAACTTCGTTTAAATCTTCGACAGTCGCATTTCTTTCAACAGGATGGCCTTGTCCGTTCCATACAAATGATTACTAATTGGATAAATAATCGGTTGTTGAAAGATGGTTTGGGAGAATGAGCGTGACGTCTTGGTCGGCTAGACCCCAGACCTTACAATAATGGACTTTATTTGGGGAAGGGTAAAACAAATATTTAGCAAGAACATATTCCTATGTTCCATATGATACTGACATGTTAAAAACACCTGCAATTCGATCAATTCCTAGGGAACATGTACAGATACATAGGTTTTGGAGAACTTCGAGACCGTATTGAGAAATAACCTTACATTTAATCTAATGTGTTAAATTAGTATTATTTAATCAGTAAATTATTAGTGTTAAGTTTTCATTCATTGATAGAAAAATAACAATATTGAAAAAGTTATGATTTCATCAAAGTAAACCGATCAGTCCAACAATTTGCATTTGGCCATAGCTTTTTGTTCTGAACAGGTTTACTTAGTAACACTTTGGGCTCAAAAATAGATTTTACTTCACTGTCAAGTCCGACTTGTTTCTCAAACAATGAAAATATGCTAAAAACCAGTCTTTTTTTAAGGCGGTCTGTGAGCACGTATTATACAAAGTATGGAGTAATTTTGTTAGTACCAAATAAACGCTCGTGGATTTTTTTTTTAACCAGCAAATAGAAGAGAGAATGCTACTTCCTTGCAATACAGTGGCACATATAAAATGTTACAATAAGCAATAAAAATATTAAATCGGTAGTGTAAAATAAAGTGTAGTGTCACAAGCTTGGATGCCTTATATTAATACTAGTTTTCTTTTTTTTATTCTGTGTCGTAGCGGAAGTGTTTGGAATATGCATATTTCCTCAATTACGTTAGGGTTCTGCAATATCCCTGTCTTTGTATTTCTGTAATAATTTGTTGTTACTATATAACTACAGTCGAAGCAATTTAATCTAGTTGTATTTGTATAGAGTATAAACGATCACACTAAATGGGTACCACCACAATTCAGCAAAATAATCCAACATAATCAATGTGAATTCATTTTTAAAAATTCTTCCTGATGTTAAATGGTACAGATGCCGCAAAAAGCATTTGTCATAGATATATTTGCAAGCTTACGTGCGGTATGCCAATTTTGCAGTCAAAAGTAAGTAATAACATGTAATTCCCTACAAAAGTAAGAAATGAACCTCAAAAGAGTATGTAATGTTTGCATAAGAACTTACAATTAAAGTATCAATCAACGAAAAATATTTCCAATTATAAGATTGGTGGTTTCATGCATGTTTACTGCACTAAAAGATGGTTTAAGGACAATATACACTGGCTGCAATTAAAAATTCGCCACCCTAAATTGTATTTCTGAAGGTCAACTTAAACGATTGTTTATCATATTGCATTGGTCTAGTTTGCTTTATAGCATTTACAGGAACCAGATGTTTATACAGAAACATCGTTACAGTCCAATAGTTGCAATACAACTGCACAGAAATTAGTAAAATGCGTGCAGTATGTTTCCAGCATGCCTCGCAGACGAGAACGTACGTTTTATAATCGATTAACTTCCTTTGAACGTGGTCGGATTATTGGGCTACATTAAAGAGGTATTAGTTCCGGGAAATTGTGCGTAGACTCTCGTAGTCATTCGACTGTATTTCGGTGTTGGAGCATGTGGATTGCAGATCAAGGTAAAGCACGTAGAGCAGGTTCAGGAGTAACATTTTTAAGGCAGCAGTGGTCGAACGCTATCGGTCGCTACAACCAATTTACGGACGAATATTGTGTATGGGGTTCCATAGCTACTTGCATTTATTGCCTTCGTTGTGCCTTATTGCCTGTAACACTTGAGCATAAACGCGCTAACGGAGCTTTATTTAGTTTTCTTTAGTTTGTCTTTCATTTACATGTATACAAGTAGTATAAGTATCGTTGATACTAACAAACATTACTTTGCAAAGTTTGTTGGTGGTGCATTTTTAATTGGAGCCTGTGTAAATTAAAAATGTAACACGTAACCATTGTGTCTATTAAGATTGTTTGAATGTTTGTAGATTTCGATGGCTTCTCGAGCTTTTCTGGTATCCAAGCAGGTTGGGGACTCCTTTGAATTTATCCTAACGCCAGGAGCTCTTTACTTGGACTCTAAGGCTTGCAGTTAGCCGTCGTGGTTTGACACAATTCCAAGTTTTTAAGTAACGGACATTCCGGCAGCCACGATTTGGGAAGAGCTTTGGCCCGGCCATCCCCGTTGTATAGGTTTAAATCATGGGCGATTGTGTCTCGCGGTCGGTTCTGTTTCTGTCGCTGATCGATAGTTGCCAGTGCGCGGCGGCTTAGGCTCGGAGGGGCCGATAATTGTCGCCTCATCCGGCCTAGACCTCGGCAGACAAGATGTGAGACAGGTTCCGACAGATCGTTACCCATGAAAGGTTCTCTAGCTTAGGAGAAGGAGGACCCATCGGCAACCAACCGGTCTCCTTCCAGTAAGTGTACGGACTCGTGGAGGCAATTCCTAGTTAGTCGATAGGAACTGGTTGCACGCTTTGGCGGGTCAGCAGCTTTCCCTTAAGTGGGGTTGGTATCACATTCTTTGTCACAGTAGCCAAGCAGTGTCCATACAAGAAATCACTTGGATAGAACATCCAAATGCAGGATTCTTCTGTAAATTTTCCCTTTACTTTCAGTAACAGGTACACTGCCGTTCAGTGAAGTTCGGTCATACAATAAAAATCTATTATATCACACTGTATACAATTATTAATACATTAAATTAGAAAAATTATAAGCATACACTCTTTTCTAAGGGGTTAAAGCCATAAATTATTATGTCAAGTAGAAATATTGCGACAACCACAATAAAGTCTCTTTTATTATCATTCCAAGAATTTCTCGGAAGTACCGATCTTTCGAAACGGGTCGTTTGGGGATTATTAACGAACAATACATTTAGGAAATATACCGTAGTATCACTCTTGTTTATTTATCACAGGCGTAAAGATATAAATTTGCTTCATTTTACTGTTAAACGTGTGTTGGTGTGCATCTGTCGTTTTTACGCGAAAGTTTTAAGAAAATTTACTTCAAAATGGCACGTGGTAAGCCTACCAGTGTATAAAAACGTTCACACATTATTATGCTGTTTGAAGAAGGATATTCGGGGCGACAAATTGCTGAAAAAATAAATATGAGAAGTTCAACAGTAAATGACATCATAAAGCGATATCGGACAACTAGAATTATAGGAAATCGCGTTCGTGCTGGAGCATTTAGGAAAACAACAGAAGTTGAATAGTAGAAATGTCTTTCAGGTGATGTCGTGTAGTTAATATTTTACTGAACTAAGTAAAATATTAACTACACGACATCACCCGAAAGACATTTCTACTATGGATTACGGTCGTGAAAGCCTACACTCAACAACAGAAGCTGAAGATTTGAGAATTGTATTATTAAGTAAACGCAATAGAAAATTAACAGCGCCGCAAATAGCAGCCGAAGTCAATCGCGGCCGTGAAGAACAAGTTTCGGCGAGTACGGTAAAACGTCGACTTCAACAAGCGGACCTTCATGGACGCATTGCCATTCGAAAACCCTTATTACGTCGGGGCAACAGAGCAAAACGGCTACAGTGGGCCCGTTCTCATCTAGATTGGTCGTTAGATGATTGGAAACACGTGCTTTGGAGTGATGTCAAAGTCAAAGTTTGAGGTTTTTGGGCAAAATCGAAGAGTTTATGTCCGAAGATCTAAAACCGAAAAGTGATCCCGAACTGCATTGTGCCTACAGTGAAGCAAGGGCGTAGTTCTGTGTTAGTGTGGGGATGTTTCTCCTTTGCTGGGACGGGAGATTTATGCAGAGTGCAGGGTATAATGAGGAAGGATAATTATTTAGCAATACTCCAGAATCATGCAGTGCCATCGGGCTTGCGTATAATAGGCCGTAACTTTACATTCATGCATGACAACGACCCAAAACACACTGCGTTAGTATGTAAGAACTATCTAAAGGAGCAAGAAGAACAGCACACCCTGAAAGTAATGACATGGCCCCCACAAAGCCCAGATTTGAACCCGATAGAGTCGTTGTGGGATGAACTGGACAGAAGGATCCGAAAAATATACCCAACTTCACAAGAACATTTACGGAATATTCTGCAACATGAATGAATTAATATTCCACAATCCGTTTTAACAAAACTGATCGAAAGAATGCGTAGAATAGTTCGAGCGGTGATTAACAGCAAAGGAGGTTTTTTCGATGAAAAAAAAAATATAATGTTCAGTATGTTATATTACGCCAGAATAACTTTTTATTTATTTATTTTTGTCTTTTTTACCTGTACATACAATAAAATTGCATTTTGTTTTTAGTTTCGTTTGTTTCTCTAACCTTTTCATGTTTTTTACCAACCGACCGCATTTCTCTGAACGGCAGTGTACATACGTGTATATAGAAACGTTAGAGATATAAATTTTCTATACAGTGGATGCAGAAAAAGTACCTTTTAAAAAAAGTGACGTTTTTGGTTTATTAGTAGATGGAAAAACCAAAAACGTAGTCATACACAGAGCGTTCCATTAAAATTAAAGTAGATGCATGATTCGCCGTTTATCAATTAGCCTGTATAACATATTTTTGAGGTATACCTGCTGGCTTACAATTCCAGAAGGTTGGGACAATCCGTATAAAAGGTAGTCTTCATTTCAACTACAATAAAAAAACTTAATAAGGTTAGCAGTATTTATACATTGCGAGGTAACACATCTTAAAGGGAAGTATAATCCATAATTATGTTGTTGTAGACATTAATCTCTGATGTTAAGTATGAGAAACGGTTAAATGGTCTTGCTGCACTCAAATATTTATGCATTAGTTTAACAAAGTGTGTTTTGTTGATTTACGTTGGTTGGTACAGCAGCATTTTCAGTAATTGCAACACAAAAACTTGTATATATTCAATACAAATGTGATGTTCATCAAATATTGAAAAGCGTTGAAATACCAAAAATTTCTGTTACAACAAAATGTCAAAGATTCACATAAATTTCTTTTCAAGCCAACATTTAAATTACATTTAAGTGAATAGTTATAAACCTGTCAACGTGCGCCATCTTACCATGTAAATATACCAGATGAAGTAGTCTCATAAAAATATTATTTAAAGTAGGTAATAACGATGCATTGCTATGACACCTACAAATTTCTAAATAATGTTAACAATGCATTATTTTTTAATCTGACGGTTTCATTTGTAAATACAAGTATAATCGCTTCAAGGGCATTCGGATACGGGATGAATCATCTCCGCAAGCTCGGAACATTGTGCGGAGATTCTTCAAGACAATTTCTTTCTTGTTGTGGGCACGATTAAAATTATATCTAAATTAAATTTTAAAGTTCCCGTCTACCCAGAATTATGTGTTTTAAATGGTATACAAAATATACAGGTGTCTCATGGCGAGATGCATCAATCGATAGATGAAGGAGTAGATATTGAAAAATACTAAAATCTTGACAGTATATGTTGAAGCCTACACTCAGCCAAAATAAATATTTTCATTGCCTAAGAGTTTCAGTTATACGGAATGTAGTTAACTTTGTTTTTTTTTTGCAATAGAACAGTATATTTTATTACGTTTTTGAATTCCTGGTTCAATTTTAAAGTTTGTTTGATAGAAAAAATTAACTGCCTACTTTCATTTTCGTCAAATTACTCTTACAAAGAAACAACAAGAATTGGTAGGTTAATTCTCAAATTTAATTGGTTTAAGTAGTCAGATATATCATTGTGTGTAAAAAACTTACTTTACAGTTTCTTATCTTACTGTTAAATGTTCCACAGAACGGGTGTGATTCGTCAAGTGAAAAGTGACTCCCTATCAATTTAACAATTTTTTTTACATGCAGAGTTGTCTGGTTAATAAAATTTTATTTTTATGGTAACGAGAATTCGCAAAATGTGTTAATTAAAACTTCGAAACATATTTCAAATCGAATTGGGCCAATTTTTCCCTGAAATATGAGATACTGCAATAGCTTGCAATTAAATCGGAACGTTTCAAGTTAAATTAAAGGTCACCCCTACCTTACACCAGTGTGATGGATGACGGCTCGGTTAGAACCCTTGTCCTTATATGAGATGTACGAAGAAAGTACTAAATATTGAAAACGGTTTAGCAGAGATAAAATTACCCTCATCAATGAATAAGGTATACTGACAGTATAATATGTTGACGTAGAATTTATGGTAGGTTTAATGGTTACTTTTAGCGGGCTTAAAACCGAATTTATTCAATGGAAAGTGTACATTCCAGTATTATAGAGAGCAAAAAGCCGGTTGCGATACATAAACATAACGTAGCGGTAAAGTACTTGGGACTGTAAACATAAAAAGGAAATAAAGGAAACAAAATTAAACTGGTAAGGGTTTACCATTAAACTTTTGACGATGTAAGACACCGAATTAGTCCAGGTGCAAAAAAAAAATTGCAATACTCAAAACGCTTCCAAACAAAACACAAGCAGAATCATTTTTATTTAAAATAAATAGCAGATGAAGAGATTTGTTATGTCGTGGCGGCAAGTTTGTACAGCTAGTATAGAAATAGTTTCTTGAGAGGATGTTTATCCACCAATGGCGTAGCGCATAATTTCGACGAGACTGAAGATTGAATATGAGATAAAACTTATATCGATAATCTTATCGACGCCTTCATGCAAATCATTGTCATCAGACAGCTTCGATAATTGGTCATTTGGCGAAAAAATCCTTATATAATAAAAAGACTAAGGCGTGTTCAGACTTCTTTTTGTACTTGCAGTTGTAGCAAATATTGTGATTACTGATTGTAGGAGTTTTGTGGTTAATTCGTTGACAATATCTAATTCGTTGCCTACAAGATGCCTTAAAAAACAATGAAGTGTTTTTCTGCGCCAGAAAAATATTCACAAATACATTTTGTATTGTTTAGTATTAAAAAGTGATACTAGCTTTAATAGTTGAGTGTAAGCTTTCGCGACCGTAATCCGTAGTAATGTCTTTCGGGCGTTGTCGCGTATGTCGCTGATCAGCGAAACGTCAAGTCAAATATCAGGTATGCGACAACACCCGAAAGACATTTCTACTATGATATTAGTTTTGTTCAGCAACTTTTCTAATATATAGAACGAAACATTTCTATTGCACTCCAAAAACTGATTTTTTTTTAAATCGATGATTTAACCCTCAAGTGCTATCGTGGGGTGTTTCGGAACCCCAGAGGTCATTTTTTTTAAATTTTTTCTAAAACTATTTTTGTCACATTTCTAAGGTTCCAGGTATTCGCCTATGCAAATGAGATATGTAATATAGTGTAATTTATTATTTACCATATTCTACAGTTTTAGCAAAAAATAGCTTTTGGGGTGTCTCAACACCCCACGATAGCAATTACGTTTGTTTTTTTCAAAAATAGCGTAGTGTATTCTAACCAATGATTTAGAATTTTATAGTGATAATAGCCCTCGTCCTCTTTTGGGGAAATCACAGATGTTGTTGTGCATGTAAGTATAGGGGATTCACTTATATACGTTCCAATTCGGCGATTTTTATTATAGTACCTACATGTACAGGGGATTCACTCATTTATGTTCGACTTCGGTGATTTTTTACAAATCAAATAGTGGCATTTCCCCTGATTTCTGTACGGCGTATAAATATTCGACTCAAACAAATTTCTTACTCAGTTCCTCACAAACCAGAGCGTCGTCAACTTGTTCCTTATTTCCCTTCTATAATACGTGTATTGAATAGTAAAAACAATATGATAAAGTTTCTAACTGATGAACAATTAGCAAATCTTGCCGAAGACTTTTACGATGATGTTAGTGAAAGTGAATGCCCTGATGAACGTGATGATCATTTGAGTGATGCAGCAAGCGAACATAGTGATCACGACACATGTTCAGAATTTGAAGTCGAATCTGAAAACGAAAGTGAAGAAGACTTAGGTGATGTCAGTGCAAGAACAAGTTACTTCTATGGACGAAATCGATATAAGTGGTCCAAAAATCCTCCTGCTACTTCACGTACCAGATCTTCTAATATAGTCACTCTTCGACCGGGAGCAAAGGGTCCGGCAGTAAATACTCCTCCAAGAACACCTTCTGAAGCATTTTCTCTTTTCTTTACGGAAGAAATTCTAAATGAAATACTAGAGCATACAAATGCAAAAATAACGGAAACGAGTTCTTCTTATGGACCAACGGCAAGTTATGTTGAACATGTAGACATGATTGAATTGAAAGCATTTCTGGGACTTGTAATTTTGGCAGGAGTGTTTAAATCAAACCACGAAGATACTAGAAGTCTTTTTGCAACGGATGGTACGGGACGAGATATTTTTAGAGGTGTCATGTCTAAACAACGGTTTTTGTTTCTTTTGTCAGTGCTAAGATTTGACGATCAAACAACTAGAAGGAACAGGATTGACAATGGTGATAAACTTGCTGCCATTTCAAAAATTTATGAAATTTTCAACGCAAACTGTACGAATAATTACAGTTGCAGCGAATATGCTGTTGTAGATGAAATGCTTGTTGGATTTCGCGGCCGCTGCTCTTTTCGCCAATATATCAAGAGTAAACCAAAAAAATATGGCATCAAAATTATGTGCTTATGCGATTCGAAAACGCATTATCTGATCAATTCATTTATTTATACAGGAAAGACAACCGAACCCAATCCAAACAAACTTTCAGTTCCAACACGTAGTGTACTCAAATTAATTTCTCCGATCATCAATACAAATCGAAATCTAACAGGAGATAATTGGTTTTCTTCTATAGAGCTGTTGAATGAATTGAAACGGGTTGGTATAACGTATGTTGGAACACTTCGTAAGAATAAGCGCGAAATTCCGCCAGCATTTTTACAAACTAAACAGCAACCAATAAACACCTGTAAATTTGGATTTACGCACGATAATACGTTGGTTTCCTTCATACCAAAAAAGAACAACTGTGTCTTGTTGGTTTCGTCTATGCATCACAATGGAAATGTTGAAGTAAATGCAAAACCTGAAATAATAAATTTCTACAATTGTACCAAAGGGGGAGTTGATGCTTTAGACCAGAAGTGTATGACGTACTCCTGCCAAAGACGAACCAGACGATGGCCAATGGCTATATTAGGAGCAATGGTAGACATTTCACGTGTCAACAGTTACATAATTTTTTTAGCCACTTCAGACCATGCAGTTAACATGACACGAAGAGAATTTTATATTCGTCTAGGAAGAGAACTCGTCAATGACCACGTAAAAAGACGATACCAAACAAAAGAATTGTCAACTAAGCTAAACTCAATTATCAAAAATTTACTAGGCTTAGAAACACCACAACAACAGCCACAAGAAGCAGAACCTTCAAGAACCTACAAAAGGTGTCACATCTGCGGGCGAAATAGAGACAAGAAAATAAAAACCACGTGTCATAGATGTCATCAGCATGTCTGCAAGGAACATTCTGAGCAACTTGTAAAATGCGCAGAATGCTTACAAAGGTAAATTGTAAGAAATTTATAAAAATCTGATTACATGAAATAACACATTACATGTTTTTTGTCAAATAAAATGTACGCCTCACAACGTCATTGTCAGAATTTTTATGTGAAATGCTAATGGCATTTTCTTTTACAGGGAGTAAGACCATAGTTTCCAGTAACAGAAAAAACCAAGACATCTTAACAATACAGAACACAATTTTGTAAAAAGAAAAAATTGTACGAAGAAATACTTTTTACATAATTTTTATGAATGTAACATTTCCTCCTAATTTTCTGTTTTGCTTTAAATAAAGTTTTGTTTTTCCTTACAACAATCGCAAGATAAAGGTCTAGTTATTACACTGTGGGTTTAAAAGTGAAAAAAAAAGATAACTAACAAAAAAAAGCTAAATTTAAAGAGTGGGGTGTAAAACACCCCACGATAGCAGTTGTGTTACCTGAAAACACGATAGTACTTGAGGGTTAAAATTATAAATAAAACTTATTTTCGCGAAATCTCTAAATCGATCTTAATAATTAAGACTACTAGATAACACCTCCTCGCTACATCATTTAGTCGCGATAGCTTTTATTTTAACCACAGCGTGGAAGACAACAACCAAGCTGGTCAAAGGGCGAAACGAAGGCCCTACCATAGACGAATGGAAGGTACTAAAGAGGGTGAAGGATGGAATAGGTGTTCATCTTACCATGACAGTAGACTATCCTTCTGACGGGAACCTTAAGAAAGCTGATTTCAAGATCAGTTATAAGTTTGGCCAAATGACGCCGAGACCTAAGAGCTTAAAACCAAACCCTAAACTTCAAGAAACTTAGGGAGCCAAGAAACAAGTTTAGAAAGGCCCAAGAAAGTCTTCACGCGTCAAAAGCAAACAGAGCAAAGTAAATAAGGAACTCAAGAACAAAGGCCAAAAGAAGAGTAAGGGTATTCCTACCCCCTCTCAAAAACAAGTTTACCCCACTATTAAAGATGGCTAAATACCTAGTCATACAGGCCAATATCCAGCATTGTAAAGCGGTCTCCGACGTGCTGGTGGAGAGGTTTTCTAACCCTGACGTCAAAATTGCATTAATTCAAGAAATCTGGTTCGAAGACTAGCAGCATCGACGGGTAAGTCAACATACTGTAGAGAGACGTACCGCGCTCGAGCAACAGTGCTCACTAAATCTTCTCTCAGTTGTCTACCTTTGTCCCAATCTACTTCAGGGACTTGGTTGCAGTAGAAGCAGTGGCGCCGACGGTGTTGCAAGAGATAATTAGGGCCTCAGCCTTCTTTCGCAGAGACTCGGGCGAACTACCCTCTACGGAGGTCCGGAACATCATTGAGTACTACGAGCAGAGAAACAAAAGCCTCATTCTTTGTTGCGACGGAAATGTGCTCCACGTCGCGTGGGGCAGCTCAGACATAACAAAAGAAGCGAATTACGAATTTTTGTCTTTAACAAATGTTATAATTAATAGAGATAAAGAACCAAGTTTTATTACTAAGAATTGAAGAGAGATGCCAAACGTTACACTAGTCACTCTTCGTTTTAAATCTAAGATAACAAATTGGCATATCTATAGGACTTGAAGTCCTTCCAATACTTGTGAACTTATGCAGCTTTGCCTAAATGTTGTATTTATACCTAAAGGAGGAAAGCAATCATCCGCAAAGTCTAAAGTGCATAGACCAATCTGTTTCTCCTTATTCCTGGAAGTGGATCTCTACCAAAGACCCTAAATACTATCAAGAGTATTGTGTGTTAGGATCTTCAACCAGAAATTAAGTCTCTAGTGCGTACAAATCCTACATCACACATATACAAACTTTAATGAAATCTAATCCTAATCAGTTATGGACCTTGTTCATGCAGGTCAAGAGAGCACATGTACTCATGACCGACTTTCGTTTAATGGAGTTGATTTGAACGATCCTCAAGAAATTGTGGACTCGTTTGTTTATAGTTTTGCCGAAGCATATTCTCCGACTTGCACCTTGGATTTGCGTGATAACCTCCAACAACTACAGACGTTCCCTCTGATCTGTGAGGACGATACAGCTAATAATACGGCCTCATTTCAGTACAAATTAACCGCAGGTGAAGACCTTGTACCAAGTTCCTTGATCAGAGATGCTCGCATTGTGTTAAACAAACCTACTGTCAAAATTATTAATTTGGCAGTTAGTACATCTACCTTTCCGGAGAGATGGAAGCGAGCAAGAATTGTTCCGGTTTACAAGAAAGGCGACAAGGCTTTAATCACTAATTATCTGCCGATCTCTTTTTTAAATAATTTCTCTAAAGTTCTTGAGCAATACTAATACCGCACTATATTTTTCAATATAAACCAATACATATCGCCCCATCAACATGGAGGATTCATGACCGATCGTTCTACAATGACAAATTTAGGATGCTTTACTCAATATGTTAGTGAACTCTTGGATAATCAAGGACAAGTGGACACCGTATACACTTCTCTAACGATTCTTTTACAAAAACTAGATTTTTTGGTTTCTCTCCCCGGTTACGCGTATTTTCTATAACGGTTTTCAGTCATTTAATTTTGTATCTACAAGCGGTGTTCCGCAAGGCTCAAATCTTGGTCCTCTCCTCTTTAATTTATTTATAAATGATTTTTTGCAATCATTTACCTGTTCCTGTTTTGGCGTATGCGGATGACGTTAAACTGTTTTGTGTACGATAATGTGGAAGCTGATGTATTGCAGCGTAATGTTAATCTCCTGCTTAGCTGGTCAATGACCAATAACCGGCTCCTCAATACTGCTCAACTGTACGTTTTAACATTGCTCGATTGGCATCCAGCCATGCCTCGACTGGCATACCTTCACTATGCCAACGCCAAGTTGCGCCAGTTTACCACATGACGCGTAATGCTAACATACGCTACGAAGACATTTTTATTGGATCTGTTTTCAATTGAAATTATGTTTATTTTCTTTAATATACTGTTTTTCTTTTCTTTCTTTTGTAAATTTATATTGTATTCACAATCTACGTATATATATAAATATATTTTTTTGTCCTACCACACTCTGTATATACACGCAAAAATCAATTCAATAGCACTCGTCCAACATTCGCCAATACTTCAATCGACTGTGCGGTTTGCTTCTACTCGATATCAATCACTAAATATATCTCCGCCGTAAACCATATTTTATGCATTGAACGATCGCTATCCGAGTCATAATAAATTCACCGTAAAATTACAAAGATAACTGTGATGCTTGCCGACCAGCGGATGATTAAATCTTTCATATTTCAGTTAGAACAGAGGAGAAACGCAGAGATCACTTTGGCAGGGGTAACGTTTCCCTTGGCGTTGTGTTTCGGGTTAACTTATATTAAGATACATAAAACACACAAGGAAATAATGGAAAACATGTTTTGTGGAAATGAAAAGAGCTCTTCTGCCGTTTGCTATCCTATACCCTTATCGTTAACGTAAAGGTCAATTATCTCTTTCGTAAATTAATAGTGCTTTCACAAAACTGACAAATTTTCGAGGGTTTATTTCCTTGTTTCCTTGGGAATCTGTAGTATACAAGCCAACGAGATCAGCTGGATATGTGTATTACCTAATGACGTATATGTATGTAACCCGTGAAACTTGAAGCAGTGTCTGATTTTACGAATATGGATTACAGGACACACACAAAATCACAGGTGCCCGTTAGTACCCTAACCATAACTTATTTCGACTAAAATTTGTCTTTGTAGTATTCTACGAAAAAAATGAGGTAAAACGCTCAATGTATATTCTGATCTCCTCTTTAGGTGAACATATAGAGCTAAGAAAACAACAAACCAAGAAAAGAGAATTTTTTAGTAGAATATCATCAGTTACAATCTACGAAAGATTTTAATTTCATCGTTACTCTAAATGGAAGAAACTGTATAGTTTTGATTTTTTAACCTGAACCTAGCAGTAACCAGTAGTTTGACGATGATAAGCAGACATTGATTATAAGAATATTTACACTCGTTGGGAAGCAGAATATCCGCTCATCCGAGCTTCTGGTCACTGTCTATCACTCGGAGATATGCGAACATTGCTTGTTCTGACCAGGTGTTCGGATGAGCAGTTGTTCTGCTTGTCGGCGAGTGCTGGATTGTAATAAAGAAACGCATGAGCTTTTTGTACGGAATATGGTTTACATGATCAAGAACCGCCAGAATTCGGTAATCTTATTTTCTTAAATTACATTTTTCTTAAGGAAAAAATATTACGGGCTTGATCAGAAAAATGCCATATGTAACATTAATTTTCTTAATGAAACACTTTGTATACCTTAGCAATTTTGGATTCAATAGTTAATTCTATATATTTTTCATAAAACGTCTTCTATACCTATCTTCAACGGCTTTTGATATGTTAACACTTAACTTTTTAGAATACTGTAACTGTTTTCTCTACATTTATTGTCGTCCAAAATATTTCTAATTGTAAATTTATCAACCAGCTCACGTAAAATTAATCCCAATAAATTGCTCTAAAATGCGCTTCGTTGATAAACTCTCACTGATTATGTTGGGTTGTGAAGGAAAACGTAAAGATCATAGAGAGGCCTGCAATATGTTCAATGATAAATATCCAAATCATTCCAATCGACAATCGACAGTGTCGAAGGTAGTAATGAAGTGGTCCTTCGTGCACGCCCGAAGAGATAAAATTAAACACATTATTATTAGTACAGAAAAATTCTCAAACCTCTAGCACTCAAGGTGGACATAACAACGATATTCACAGAACCACCGCAGCAAAATTAAGGAAAGAGAAATGACATCTCCATAAGGCACAATTTACCCAAGAGTTATTGGAAGATGATCCAGAAAGGCGACATCAGTTTTGTAAAGTAATGATCGAGACAACAGATAATAGCGCAGGATTTCTTCAAAGAATTTGTTCTTCTGATGAAGCGACTTTTTCAAAAACAGGTACTGGACGGAGGAAATTCCTCACCGGTTAGAAAAGAGCAGCATAACAAAAAGGTTAATTTTTGGGCGGGCATTGCTGAAAAAAGAGATAATCGCATCATTTGTCTTTGATGAAAGCCTCCCTGTAGAAATATAATTAAATCTTGTTCAAAATAATCTGGTTCCAACCACTCCCTTTTGCGGATTTTGACGATACTGTCACCGCTCCTGATGAATGTTAGGCCATCCACTATATATAACTTGTGAGTCTACATAGCTGAAGCAGCGGAACATGGGGGCAGCAGACAAAGTTCTGAGAGCTGCATTACTCATTCACATTGCATCCTTCACAGTATACGCATCTCCATTAAACAAACAGAGAATAATGTAGTTTCATCGAACACCCTAACAATTCTGTACTCGGTTCAATCTTGTGATTTCAACAGAATAGTGCTCCTCCACATTATTCAGTTCATGTAAGGGAGTACTTAAGACCAATTTTTAGGTAGATGAGAGATAAGGAAATGGCTACCCAGATCGGCCCATCTCAACCTAGATTGTTTTGTTAGGCCGCGTTAAACCCTTCTAAACTCAACTCGGTAGATACATTTAGAGAGTCCATTCGACTCGACGAGTAATGCGAGAAATTTTCCCACAAGTAGTAGCACATAGCAAAATTAATCAAAGCACTCATTACAACCAAAACCGATAACGTAAGTACATAAAATATAAAATACAATTAAAAGAAGTCTCAGAAAAAGATGTTCAGAAAACAATCTTAGAACTAAAAGCATTACATTATCAGGTCAAAACAAAATAACTACAAAGTTAATAAAACAAAATAGAAATAAACTACCAGCAATAAAGCTAATCAACAACGTCATACAAAGTAGGCAATACCCTGACTGCTTGAAACGTACAGTAATCAAAGGAAAAGGACTCCAAACGTACTTAAGCGAATACCTAGTACACAACAGCATAAAGCTCAAATCATATAAAATACAAAAATAAACTACTACGTGACAAACAACCTAGATACGCCTTCATCGATACCGGTAATCCGAGATGAGATCAACATTCTCACCAACTCGGATGAAGAGAGAAAGCAAGAAGCGACATCCGGCAACGTATGCTATGCATTTACGATATTTATTCTTGTGCTTTTTGATACATAACATCAAACAAGAATACAAAACATAAACGATTGATCTCCTCCAGGACGAACAGTTATCATATGTTCAGCATCTTACAAATTAATTTTCTGATCAATTCTGCATAATTCTCTGTTTCTAAAAAAATACATTTGAAGAAATACAATTAACGGATTCGAGCAATTTTTGATCAAACAGACGATACTCCATACAAAAGACTTGAGGAAATAGAAGCGTCTATTTACATTTATCAATGAAGTCCGCATAAAAACAACATATTTAAGTGGCGTTCGCATAGCGTAGGGCGAAATTAATACAAAAATTGAATGGTATTCACATATGGTTTTCACAATAGAAGTTAATACAACCGATCAGTGCAATGCAGAACAGTAAAGTGCGAACGAAACTAATTACACATCAAACTTTGACACCACGGCGCTGCATCTATGATTTGTACTTTTCTTTTAATTTGTATGCCATTTGGTGTCTGTAAACGCAAGTTTACGTCGAACCACCCAAAAATGGAAATAAACCAGGACTGGACTCAACTTAACTTCAACTTTTGCTTAGTGACGGCGTAGTTTTCACATTTCATTGAACCTACGCCGGATATTCCGCATCTCTTTTTAATATATGAGGTTGCCTATCTTCCTTTTCTTAAATACCAATCTTCAGCCCATATTAAAGCAATCACAATGCTTCAAGCTTTAAAATAAAAGAAGTATACGTACCACTGAAAGGTTTGTGTAAGGCAGAAAGTCGGGCTTTACCTCAACCAATTTCAACCAACTTAAACCCTCACTTTTACCAATGTGTGTTCGATTGTATACCACTATAAAACTATGTGACCGTGTCTTCGATGAATATCTTAAATTCATATAAATAATATCAAAATAGAATTTTAAGGGAATTTTAATCATACTTTAGTTCCAAATATGTATACTGGGTACGCTAGGAGGAGCAAAACCAGCGAGAGATAAGTCTTAGTTTATCGCTTGTTCATGAATCGTCAAGCGTCTTTATTATATCGCTTTAGAATATACAACCCCGGCCATAATCTCCTCGAAGAAAATCCACTCTCCGATAGTAAAGGATTTATTGTCACCATAAACAGCGCGTCGTCTCCGCTGCGATGACTGCAACTTCCAATCGAACTTGTGTATAATCATTTTGTTTTCGAGACACATTCTAAACAAAGAGTTCGCATAAACAAATTAATAACCTTAAAAGAATTCCACGAATACAGGAAAAAAATCAAAATATTCTAAAGGCGAGCGTATCCTCTATCCTTTTGTCAATAATATTTAAGGCTTGAAATAATCGATGGTAATTCTGTGTGGTATATTGAAGAAGAAATAAAACAGGTCCCTTTTTTCACAAAATTCTTAGATATTAAATAATCGATGAATTGCGACTGGTTTCGTGGTTGGCAGTGCATTCTCAAGCAGGAATATGTATAGCAGGTAAAAAGCTTTGTCGGAATTTGAAATTAATTGAATTATAAAGTATGAATCTTAAGTACACATATGAGGGACTACTTTTACAACCCGAAATATGTATATATATAATATTAATATACAAGGAAACAAACACAACATTTGAAAATGTTTTAAAAATAAAGTGTTCTGTATATTATTATTACGATTTTAGATGCTTCTCTTCAGCCTATGTCAACTTTCGTGGATGTTTTCTATAATTATATTTGCACAATTGTTCGCTTCTGTAGATTGGATATAGCAATTAATTTCGACAATTTGAGTGATTAATGTGTCTTCAACTAGATATTCTCACCCAAATATATCATATTCTTTATACCTATCTATCTTTAGTTTTTGAGATATTTGGCAATACGAAATGCTGGTGTGTCCTTAACGGCCAATATCTTAAACGCTTGACTCGCTAGAACGGTAGTTTGTTTACTCGATTAAATATTTCTTGGAGTTTCGTGAAAAGCATTTTACGTAAACATAGAATGTCTCGTTTCGTAGTAAATGAAATATATAGCTATATAGTTTTTCGCTAAAATGCAAGAAGTGTTCCGATGGAATACCATAATTTTTTTTTTCTAATAATAATAAACAAAAATAACCTCTAAACTTTAATTTATGCGTACATCTTTGCGAAGTGAGCACATTTCCCCTGAACAAGCTGTAATGCGATCCCTAGATTATATTGAACTGTTACTAGGAGCATTATTTTTGTGTAAATGTCTATGTTACGGATTGGTTGAAGAAATTCATCGAGACTGTTTATTAGCATTTCTATTTAGTCAAATTGCGAAGCTTGTTAAACAACTCTCGGTATGTTCCTATTATATTTTACTGCTGAAAGATTTTTCTGTGGCAGCATTTTATGTTTTTAAACGAAAAACTTATTCCAATGGCCTTTTATTTCATTTGGCATATTTTAGGCGTAGGAAAATATTTATAAAAAGAAATACAGCAAGTTCTAGCTGATAGAGAATTTACCGAAAACTCCAAAAAGTTAAAACCTTAGAATAACAATCTAACGTTCTAAAAGCGGCCTTTAACAAAAATCTTAAATTATCATTTATTTCAAAAACAAAGATGGCTTAGTATGGGGAATATTGACAAAAGTTAACATGAATTAAGAGGGATATCCAAGAACATTATGAAATACAGGATTTTTTGTTAAAAAGAATAAACTTGCATATGTACGTACGTATATATAACACTATATATACCGGATGTTATGCAGAACTTCACTGCAGAGAATTTTTATTTAATAACTTTTTCTCTAAGTTGATCAGAAAACGATTTTTTCCCGCTCACTCACCAGATAGACACGCTGTATAAATAGCAATATTCGCTGAACTGAACGCATTTGTTTATTGTTAATGAAGTGGTCTTCATTTGTAATTCGCTGGGAACACTATTTGTCGTGTTCCTAAATATGCCAGAATGCATTACCATCGTTCTTAAATTATTTTCAGCAAATTATATTTTTTCCTCTGCGGTCTCCATAAAGTACCGAAAATGAGTCAAATTAAACCAAAAATAACAAAAGCTTACAACAAGCAAGTTTAAAGAGACGAAAGTCTCACCCATAAACTTACAGATAGAAAATACGACCGGATGCACGTGCTATGATGATGGATATGACGATGTGCGTTATTTGCGTTGTTTGCGTGTAGACGGCTCCCGTGATCTTAACGAAAATATCTTATTAAATCAGAGACGGCAGGATATAAATTGAGGAACAAATATTGTGCGGTTAATGAAGAATCTACTATTCCAAAAATGCTGGAAAAATCAGTGCTTTCTGATGACTTTATTAAGAAAGTTGGTGATAAAATTACTGCTACGGTTATGTCATTCAACAAATAATTTACAGAAGCAAAAGCAAATTTAAAGGAACTTGTATTGTCGTCAAAGAAAATCTGATTCCATTTAGAGTCTTCTTATTAAAAGAAGTTGGCAAACGTACATCTGAAAAAGCTACATAGACCAACGATGGAAAAATATTTTGTAAGTTCAATAACGTTGTTCACAAAATTGAATCCATGGATGATCTTAATAAAATTCGGGGGCCAGGGACGTCGAACGATAATGAGTGATTCTACCACTTGTTGTACACATTGATACACGCATTTGGACGATAGTTTCTTGAAATATACAAAAAAGAAGATTTTTTTGCGTACTTGCATTGTTTAAGTTTTTTCGCTCAATCTACATTTATTTTTCCTTTATTTAGTTTTAATACACTTAAAATTATTCGTAAAAATAATTATTAGTTATAAACTTGTCTTAACATTCATGCCTCGTAGCCACCTACAACCTGGAAGTTGGGTTCTTTTTTCTTTTTATTCCATTCTTTTCTTTTCGCTCTTGTTTCAAGCATTGTGTTATGTAAACATTCTTTTTATTTACACTGTTTATTATTATTTGTAACAATGAATTCAAAAAGTACTAGAATAACGCACATTAATATCCGTTCTCTTCAACCCAAAATAAATGATAGGCAATTTATGTATGATAATGATATTGATATTTTAACACCTTCTGAAACTTGGCTTAACCAATCTGTACCAAACACGGCACTGTATATTGAAAATTATGCTTTCTATCGGAGTGATAGGGCTGGTCGTGGTGGAGGGGTTGATCTTCACTTATGTAGCTCATTTAAACATTCAGTAATTACCACCTCTGCTGATATCGAATCAATTTCAGTACAAACTAAACAGGGGTCGAGAAAAATTGCCATTGCTGCTGTATACAAACCGCCTCAAATAGACTATGTACAATTTTTGAATGCATTGGAAGATACTGTAATTAGCTGTAATTTCGGTAATGAATCTTAGAGACTAGAGAGAATCTTAGAGACCAGGCTAGAGCTAAACATCGTAAAAGGAAGCACTTGAGTTGTATTGGTCTCACTAAATTAAGAAAGCAAATTCCTCAGTCATTATCCGATCCCTTGCAAATAAATAATTACCTCATACGTAGTATCCCAGATACTACAGCTCATGAAGCGCAATATTATCAACAAAATAATTCAAACAGTTTTAACTTTCGACTTGTGGATAATAATACTATCCCGGATATTATTTGGAGTGTTAGGTCCACTGCAATTGAATGTAATGGCCTTGACATTAATATGATTCGCCTTTGTTCTTCATATATCGTGCCATATGTCACACACGTTATTAATACTTGCATTTTATTGAATGCAGTCCCATCCAGTTGAAAGCAAGCTATAGATATTCCAATACCAAAAGCAGATGTGATTCAGGAGTTTAAGGACCTGAGATCGATTAGTATTTTGCCTGTTTTATCTAAAATTCTGGAACGTGTATTAGAAAATCAAATTAAAAATGTTGTTAAAAATAAAAATATTCTACCAGATGTATAATATAGTTTTCGTTCTGGCTACAGCCGTACAATAGCATTATTGTGTGTGACGGACGATATCTTACGTGCTACGGATCGTGGACTGATAACTGTTCTTGTAAAACCTCTCCACCTCTACAAATAAAACAACGAGTGCCGCAGGGTTCTATTTTACGCCTACATCTATTTTCCTTAGACACGGCTTCTTTCACTCAAGATCTTGAAGATTCTAATAAAGCCCACTTGTATGCCGACGACATACAATTGTATTGTTCTTTTGCACCGTGTGATTTGGATGTCGCTATTTCAAATCTTAACCAGGATTTAACGTCCATTTATTCAACTTCCCCTTTGTCTTCGTTGACAATTAATCCAGCTAAATCAAAGGTATTAATTCTTGGTAGTGGAGACATTTGTGCCACTCTAGGTACTCTAATCGACGTCAGCATCCTCAACTACTCTATTCCAATTGTAAATAGTGCTAAAAGCCTCGGATTAGTAATTGGTAGCTCTTTCCGTTATCGAGACTTTATTGGACAATTGCTTACGGCGATTAAATACTAATTAAAAAAAAATACATCCGTTCAGATCAATTTTGAATCGAAATATTAAAAAGATCCTCTGTGCTTTCCGTCTTTACATATTGCTCCGAAATCACTCTTGTTTGGACTATATGACGTGGTATCGTATCCAGACGGTGCAGAACAGTTGTCTTCGTTTTATATATATGACGCCAAGTGACTAAATATGTGTAATAGAAGAGAAGCCCAGACTCTAACGCTGCTAACTCAGTACAGTACAACTCCGCCATACCTTTACAATAAAATTCGCTTTAGGACAGATATTCATAACCTATCTACCCGATTTCGCGGTCTCGCTTCCACACCAAAGAATGGCTTTATTCGGAAGGTCGTTTTCCTTTTGCATTTATAGAAAGTACAATAATATTCCAGAATACCTCAAATCTAGTTCTGTTTATGCCTTTACACGTAAGTGCCGCAGTTGGATTGACTCCAGGGATAATTGATGTGCGCTCACAAACTCAATGGTCTGCTACGTATCTGGCAAACCACTATATTAATGTAATGTTTTCCTTTTGTGTATTTAATTTAGCATACGCATATAATATTTTCGTTTTTATCCCTATCAACCCACAAGAAAATAATATCCTTATTTTAAATGAATCCAAATGTAACGTATGCCTTGCTTTTGGTGGCAAGTATTTGTTACCGTGGTGATGACGCTATACGGGATTCTTACATCAACGTATGCATAATAACTACAGCAAGCGCGAAGTGTAGTCATTAATTCGTATTGCTGTTCTACATAATGGTAAAAGATACCGGAAAATTCGTTAACAAGTCACGCAGTATGAAAACGTGCTCTCCAATTTCAGGAAAACTTGAGGAAATCTAGTTTCTTATGAATCAGTTTATTGCAGAGTTTAATTATAAGCAAACATCTTGAGTAAGATACATGTCAGGGATGTTTTTCTTAGACAGCTGAATAGTTTAAACATAAAATCGAAGCACAATCTCGTGTGCCAAATTTAATTTCATTCACATTTATAAGCGGTTGTTATATGGGTTCATTTCGGAATATTTACTTACATAGAAAAAAAGATAATCAAAACTAAATGTTAATAACCTTTACGCAAGCAGCGAACTTTATTAATAAGCTTTATTACCTTTTCATAACTGCATGCTTTTTTCTTTTTTTATGTATGTACCTCTGGTAAATTTAAAAAACGTGCAATATTTTTAAAAACTTCTACATTAATATATCCCAGCCTGCACAACATAGTAGCATTTGTAAAAATATACTATATGTATGTAATTGCATTTTGCAATGTATCTCCTCGTTTGCTGCTATACCCTTATTAGTATATCGAGAAGTTTCGCTCGAGGGACAGAAATTTTCATCGAATGAGGAAGCCATCACAATCGTAATCGCTTATTCGGTAGATGTCGACTGTTCTTAGGACGGATTAAAAGGATGGGGCCATCGTTGGGAAAACTTTATAGAGTTATGCTGAGAAACACAACTGAATTTGACAAAAAAAAACTCGTTTCTGTGTTAGGAAACTACCCTAGCGGGCTCATCAGTACGTAGTATGAACTCTTACTCTCTCTAAAGCAGCATCATTATTCAGGCACTTTACCCCGAAAAAACAGTTTCGAGATGTATATGATCAGATATGATTCAGAATATAATAAAGATTTAGGGTATTTACTTTTGTAGGAACGAGATGGAAGGCCATGCTTTTCACACCTCATTGTATCGTTACAAAATTTTATAAAGCTGTCATTAGCGTCACGTGGAGTAACGTTCACCCAAGTGCGGTCCGAGGAACTACGTCAGAGAGAGTGTTCCTGTTTTAGGTCAATTTTCAATTCTTCAGTAGTGTAGTCAACATGAGGGACCCAAGACTCCCCTGACGTATTATTAGGTAGAGTTATCTCCAGCCAATGTTAATCCAGGAGAAACGGCAATGCTTTTGCTCCATTCTTCTCCGCGTCGTAAATGTTTGGTTGTGCAAACGCGGTAACGATCGCAATCACAAATGCGCACACACTCACGCGATACGCATATATGGATCTCTATGCAGTTAGTTTTTCTTTTTTGAAAGAAATAGACATGGATAACAACAGATGTAGAAGACGCAGCCTTGAACAGAAAATTATGCAAGTAAAATGCCTAGTAATTGAATTATTATTTTAATTTTTTATTTAGAACACAACAAAAAACAAAGTATTTGGGTGCATAAATCACATTTTTATAACCTGCAATCACATCTAACCGCGCAACGTTCCCTAATTCGTGGTAAAACGCGATCGCGACTACGTGATCGCTGTCGGTGTGCGTATTCTCCTTCATTACTTTTACATCATCTGAAATTATTTGATCGCAACCGCCATGGCCATTGCAATTGGATGGATTGGTTTGCGCTATGGTTTTAGTGTAATATCTTTCTACAAACATATACAGAATAAATTCTATTCTTTAACTTTAAATTAAATATTATTCGGAAACAGGTTATTAAGTACGATAGTATATGTCCACATTAAATGGTGTGTAAAAGGAGAGAAAAATATACTACCCACAGACATGTCTTCCGGTGTCATCAACGTAGTTCTGAGAGTATTTTAGCTCTACCTTGTATCGCAGTTTCCTCACAGTCAATGCCACCAGATTTCGAAACGATGAGCTAGACATTTATTGGTTCCCTCTAGTGCCAAGAAACATATGCCAGGTTTACCGTGATGTATATAAACAGAACACATGAGTAAACAATAACCAAAAAATAAAAATATTAATAAAAAAAATATTTAAAAAATGTTTACTTGTCGTACATTCAATATGTGCGCCGTAATTGGTCATGAATGCGAGAAATACTACCCTTTCTTCAGTTCAAATTGCCGTTGAGTAAGGACATATTTGGCTAACTGTTTAAATCTTAAAAACAAATTCAAGTGTTGTAGTGTACGAATTTCACTTCACTACTAGTTTAATTAAAGTTTGATTATTCAAAAGAACGCGAGGTTTGCTCAATTGAACGCGCATTTTAACTTTGCGTGATTATTTGCAATTTATAATTTTTTTAAGCTATCAATTACCGACAATTAATTAATTTATTTAGAAAGTAAATTTCTGATATTCATAACATTACTATCGAAAGTTACTCGAACCACTTGCGATAGTTACCTATGAAGTTAAAAATATGATTAAGTTATGCCCTGATTTAGTTTCATTTTTGCGTGTAGAGTAAATGTATTTTGACAGACCGTTGACACAGCCTCTATATAAACTAGTTTCTTATTTATAATCGATTCCAATTCAAGGATGAGCTTATCGTGGGGTTCATTTGAAAGGAATGGGACTATTGGACGTCGCCGGTTTGTCGTAGGGCTAGTTTTCCATAGCGTCTGTTCGCCGTCGACCTAACTCGCCGTTGGCCCAATCCGTCGTCGGGTTACAAAATTGTAGTTTAGCAAATATAACAGCAAAATTGATTACAACTTCAAAATTAATATATGCTTATTTTGTACGTCTGAAATAACTAGCGATCAGTCCTAATACACTTCTTAGTCCTATAAACAGTGGCGAAGCGTGTAATTTAGGTTGAGGAGACTGAAAATAGCAATCTAAGAATGAACGTCTATTTATACGTATTTTTAAATGTTTAATCGTTTCGTTTAAGATTCAATAGTCAGTCACTTGTCATAGAACTCCCCGCGATACTTAAGTGTAACCATACTCCTATTATATACAAGTGAAACAGGTACTGTGAGCACTAATTGTAGAAGTTTTGTGGTTTCTTAGTAAATACGATCATTGTGTTCAAGATGTCCTAAAAGGCAGTGGGGTAATGGTGTTTTTTTTTCTGTATGTTGAAGACAGGTGAAAATGTTTTTATGAATCAAAAAACTAGATTTTCTTACAAAAATCAGACTCTATTCAAGAAAATATTTTGATTTGAAAACAAAAAAAATATGTTTTATTAAACAATTTTTTTTAATTCCATTTGTATCAAATGGAATGGAGATTTTCTTGTGGTTAGAAAATCAAAAAAATTCAACACAGAAGAATGTTTCTTCCAAGTAAATCATTTAGCCTTAAATTAAGAAAATGTTCAGTAGGTATATTACAACTAGTAGAAATTTTTTAAATGCGAGTACGTACAACATACATTACATTAACCATTTTGAAAATGTTTATGAAACGTAGTACGTTAAAGGTTATATGGGTAAGCATGAGCGTAAGTAGGTAATGTAAATTAACATTAATTTTGTATTATACAAGTAGTCACCCAATATAAATTTGTGCAATGTGTCCATAGAAATGTATACTTTCCTTAAACAGAAGAAAAACAAACAAAAAAATATTTCTTTTGATTTGAAATAGTATTTGTATTGTGGATAATTGAAACGAAAATTGCCTAGAAGTAAGGCAAAAATTGTCTTAACACAAGCAAACGTTTCTCTGCATGTACTAAGGATTCACAAATCGCTTTGAACGCTAAGATGCCATTTTCTTTGGCGTTCATGTTGACATGAACGCCATAAAACACTGGTGAAGTTATTAATAGCTTCATCCATATTTACTATTGATAGTAAATATGGATGAAGCTATTAATAACTTCACCAGTGTTTTACCTTACAGAGCCTTTGCCGCTCCTCAATTAGTTTCAAGATAATTATGTAGGATAAGAGTACTTTGTTGGATCTTGTCCATCCAAAGGACAAAGTAGCGGACATCTACTATTTCCTTGTCACTGAATGAATAACACCAACATAACATACATATATATGGGAATTATAAAAACTGACCATGGAGAAGTGGAAAAAGCTCTTCAAGCAAAGCATTGATTGGCAAGAATAGCTCCTTTCGTACTTGCAAAGGGGACCAACACCAAAGAAGTTAGCTTTTTGGCATTCAAAGCAAATTGTGGACGGCTACTATTGCGTATACAGAAAAAAAATACATTTATATTTATATTATTTGTTACCCGATTGCTTTTGTAATTTATTACATTTATTACATTAGATCATATTATCTAACTGTAAGTTATAGGAGTATAACAACAGGTAAGCATATTAAATACTACGTTGGTGCAAATGTTTTTTTTGTATGAAGAATTTAGATTTTGCAAAAATCAGCCCCTATATCTAATACAAATTCCTACCACAATCCCGAACCAACGGCTATCTTTCAGAATAATGTATAAGTTGAAATTTATGAATCGATCTTAATATTGAATTTTTGTTTATTTAGACCAATATTTGAACTTTCGGTACCTGCCTGTACACTGTTGCTCTCTTAAAATTATTCCTTCCCGTAATGATTCCTATTCCGTGGATGACAATTTTAATGTTCTGAGGATCAAAGGTCTTCTTATTTGTTGAGAATGTCCCATAATATTGAAATTTTAAGTTTTTATCGAGAAATGTTGAAAATTGTCGTTGTCGAAGATTTTTTTATTATTTTCTGGATTAATTAGAAAAAAAAAAACATTTATCCATCGCCTACCTCCTCTAATTCAGTCAAATAACGTCTTTAATGACTAAGCACCTATTAAAAATGTCCTTGCGCTTCCACAACGAGCACGCTCATATGTAGTGTCAGGCACATTATAAATATGACGGTTGCCATTAGAAAGGTTCAACTTTTTATTACTATGTATGTATGCTTGCCCAAATACATTATGATAGTGTAATTTTGATGGAAAGGAGCGTAATTGTGATTTACGTTACTAATTTTAGTTTCTCACACTTACAGTTGGTTACTGGACCCCTTTTTAAAAAAAATCTTACTATATATGTAAGGTGACTATAAAATCTTGATCTGGGAGGGATTGGGAGAAAGAAGTTATTAACACTGCTTCGTCTCGCAATAAAAAGGAACTAAAAGTATAAACATGTTAAACACTTTCCTACGTAAATAAAGCATATCATAACAGTATATACGTTCTCCTAACGAGAACTACATACTATACAAAAGTTACCGCATAAACATATACGAAAGCATATTGGTTTGTGTATTTCGCTAATTATTTTGAAAATAAGTTTTGTCAATGGCCAGGGCCGCACACAATCACCTATTGTAGGTATAGGTATTATGTGACTGCAATGAAAGCACCCACCATAAGTTTTCCATCAACCTTCAGAGGTGTAGGTATTATTTTTAGTGCGTACGATATGAATGTAAATGGGATATCGTATTTACAACGCGGAATATGATAAAATTCTTTTCTGCAAATCACAATTTACTTATTCAAACTTATCCACTTTGTTCACATTTTCCAAAGATTTCCTTCGTCAACAAATTTCTTAAATAAAGATGTACAATTATTTCATTAGAAACATATGCTTACTTAAACCGAGGGAAAAGCACAAAGAGAATATTTCATTTGATTTAAAACAGTAATTCTATTGTGGTTGATTAAAACGATAATGTCTTGCATCAAGGCAAAGATTATTGATATAAGTAAACGTTTCTCTGCGTGTGTACCACCTCCATCAAATTAATTAATTGAGTAACGAACATTCATGCTCGTTGCAAACATTTATAATCACGTTCGATATGATTTAAACACTTGAGACGTAATGTTACTTTCTACCTCATGAGGCTTTGTGAATCAACACCGACAGGGCTGTAAGAGGTTATTTATGTGAATAGGCGTTTTTCCCCTTAATTATGCAAAGACATTTAGAAAATTACACCAGCCAACCATTTTTTTTGAATAACTGTTGTAAAAATCAGTTCTTACAGTCTTTAACTGAAGGCATAACCAAAAACCAAATCTTTCCAGCACGTCTAGTTTTAGAGTTATAATCATACTCCGCTAGTAGATAAATGATAATTGTATTTACAAATTTTGTTAAACGAAAGTTATATAAGTACAAAATTCTTGATATAACAAATACTAGAATGTTTAATTAGTATCAAGAATACAAAAACATAAAATGAACTTTGAGCGACATTCGGCACCCTAAATTTTTATAGTTTTTCTATTAAATTAGCCATGATATCTTGGTAGTTTTCACTCTTATGATTTCCCAGAAAACGGTTGCAAACATTTTTGAATGAAGTCCATGCAGCCGGTTCTAAATTGTTTAAGATTTTCATCTTTGAACAGCTTCCTAATTTGTGGACCAACAAATATTCCTTCGCGAACTTTCGCATCAGGCAGCTTTGGAAACTTATCCTTTAGGTAATAATGATAGCAAGGACTGTGGCTTAGTATGGTAAACAACACACAAGTATCGGCAACCTCCGCATCACACAAGTTTAATTTATTATATAGTAATATAATAATTAGTCCGAGACGGCCGTTTCGAGGACACGAATGTCCTCATCATCAACCGGCGACCGGTTGATGATTAAGTCAGTTATAAAAATCGTGGCAGCTAGTGTTATTTTTATGCATGAGAATTGTAGAGTGCTTTTACTAATTTTACTAATTAATTATTAGCAATATAATGACATTATTTCTAAGTTAGTAATTTAGAAAAAGCCTAACTCTACACAATCTGTCTCAAATTAAATAAAAATCTAAATCCTCAGAAAAAAATTCATATTAATAATGTAGAAAATGTCAGTTTCATACAAGTTTGAGAAATAAAAAATGCGTATGTAATATAAATTATTGCCAGTTTACAGAAAAAGAGAAAAAAGTAAAACAACCGCTAGTTTATATTCAGGACAGTGCCATTTACACATCTCGATGATCCAGGTGGTAAAAATTTTTGACAGATTAAGGAAAATTATGAAGTAGAGGACAAAATTATGCTTCAAGTACTTATAAAATGTCATAACCGTTTTATCTTAGATTAATATTTTTAGTCTTCCCAACACAAATTACACGCTTTGCCACTGATTATTAAGGCTAATTATTTCAAAGGTGTAAAATAAATAACAATTAATTGTTAAATTGTAATTTATTTATTGTTGTTAAAGTTGTATTAAAATTTGCTGTAATATCTGTTGAATCACAATTTGGCGGATTGCGACAGGGTCGGATCACTAACAAATCGGACAGACGGCGAACTAGCCTTACGGCAAAGCGTCTTAGAGCTTAATTTGAGAAGTTTCTTGTCGCTTGAAATCTTATCTCATAATTAAGGTTGAAGGATTTACCACACACAACGCGAGCTTGAGCCAAATGTAGGCGCAATCTCTCAATCTCATCGTTCTCACTGTGCTTAAATCTATTTCAAAATAGATATGTAAAAATATTCATAACTTACAAATGACAAGACTTGGAAGTAACATCTGGATATAGCAAACAACTCAAACGTATCGCCACATTCCGCATCATACAAGTATCTAGGACAGCTGTTTCGAGGATGTGTTGATCCTCATTTTCAACCGAAGACCGAATGACTTGAGAAAGAAATGCTAAATTTAACATAGCTGTTATATCCCCACTCTCGAGAAAAAATATTGTTTACAAGTACCTTCTTTTGTCGCCTACGTTGCGACTACTATGCGAAAAATTCGAACAAATGGACGAAAGGGTCTCTTGTCATTGTAGTACGAAACATAAAACATGTGTATGCCTTCCCCTAATAAATTAAACAGAACTAAGTATGTCAACGATCCGTTCTTTCTATTCATCAAATTTGCGTTACTTTTTATGTAAATGGTTTCGTATGCGTCTAATACCCGCAGCGAAATTACGTTTTTAATCAATTTCAAGTCTTCTAATTTAATATTATGGCCGGTTTCGTCTATGTGTTGTGCTACACTTGACGATTCTATTCCATCAAATCGATAAGACCCAATGTATTCCTTGAATCTGGAGCCTATCGCTCTTTTCGTTTGACCAATATGGGGATTGCATGCAATTTTATAAATTTTCGACCTTTGCTCCATGTCCGGTTTATCTTTCGGATTACCAAGAAGGTTTTTGAGTGTATTTCGCGATCTGAAACATACGTTCATGTCTCTATCTAAAAACATTACTAATACATTTCCTTATGCTGTGAAAGGGGAGTTTCACAATTTTTTTCCGCTAGCTTCTGTCGGGATTAAGATGTTGAACGCTCTCAAGAGTAACAATTGTAAATAGTTACACAGTTTTATGAATTTAAATTCTTTATTGTACCTAGGGAATTTGACTAATCTACTAATTAAGAAAATAATCGCATTTTTTGTGTTATCGGCAGTAGTTAGAATCGTTCATAATCTGTTGGTGTTTGTTTTCTTTCTATAGATGTCTATTTAAGGAACGGAAGTTGATTGTTCACTTCTTCTTCTGCCATGAATTTAATAGCTTCAAAATTTTAAATGTGTCGCGAGGAAATCAGGAATAGTATTTTTCTAGTATCAAAGACCGCGAAGATATCATCTACAAGAAAAACAGGTTGACTATGAAATGGAACAGGAGGTTGGCCATTACCATTAACCATTCCACTTTGCATTAACCAGAAAGTGGAAGTTTTTTTATTCAGCAATTTCGGCATCATCGGTTTTGTTGAATTTTAGGAACTCAATTAAACAATCTATGGCTTCTGAAATCGGCACACTGGCGAAGAGTGAACAAACATCGGACGATATTAACATTTCCCCGTCTTCTAATTTAATATTGTTCACCTTATTTACAAAATCTCGTTTGTTTATTAGTCATTTGGATAATTTGGCCTTAGGTAAGTCTATGCGTGAAACCATTGGTCTCCTAGATTTATCCGGTTTGTATACTACTCCACAGTCCTTATTATCATTAATATATCTGGATATAAACTACGAAATAGAGATCAGAGTTTCAGCTCATTATGAAACTTTACACCTAATGAAAAATGGAAGAATGGCACTTCCTAAGAATTACTGTTAATGTAATATGGGCGTATGCAGTAAAAATGTAATAACACTCTGCTTCGTTTTAGGGCAACAGCACACTGTCCATTCAAAATCCAACCTATTGAGCGGAAACTAATAATTGTTTTTTAATTAGAAACGTTCAGTTCGCGGTTTATTTACATTCACGGTTAATAATTTCGCAGCTAACAGAGAAACACTACCGGTGGTGGCATTCCAAATTCATGCACACAATCAATAACGTGCGAAAACGAAATTCAATTACCAATATACATACGTACATATGCCTATGTACCACATGCAACTTGTGTGGATAATATGAGTTAAAATTAAAGAGCAAATCTATTAATTAGGATTAATTCGCACAAAAGGGTATAAATTGTAATTAGTTAAAGCAATATGCCGGTTATTAACCAAATGTAAATTAACGGCAATATACACGAGTCAGATTGGTTTGTTCTCGAGATTTTTATCATCCAGCATTATCAATTTCTATTAAATTAACTGGCGTTATAAAAACGCACTTTGTTTCCTTGCAGCAACAACTTCAGGTACAACTTTAGAACAGCCAATTTTCCTCAATAGATCAATCAACTATACGTATAATTTCTTTTAACTCGGACTGAATAACTTTCAAGATGTTAGATTAATTTTATCGGATGATATTTGAACATATCTGTAGCAAAAATATCTACTGGATCCAACCCGCCCCGTATTTACAAAAAGTAGTAAGGATTAAATGGCAATAAGAATGCATTATCATAGAAAGTGGAAGTCTTCTGGCTTAAATGCATTTAAAAACTAATTCCAATGGCACTCAAAACAAGAGACGGACAAGGAATACTTTAACTAAGAAGTCAAAATGTTGACAAATCCAAAGGCTCTTTGGAATTTTATGCAAACGAAACAGAACATGTACCGGATTCCAGGAATGGTTTTCTTCAATGTCATTGAATTCACTGATCCGCAGGACATTTATCAAATCTTCCTCCACTGTCACGTCACAGTGTTACGCTTGAGGGCGTTATCTTTTCTGGTCAGAGAGTGCGTATGCGTATTTGTTAAACGATTATTATTGATCTTTAAAACGTGTTTTAAACACTCTAAATGTCTGACCCCAGGGATCAAGCTTTTTACGAGAATTCGACTCTATCGACCACGGAATTTTACTTGGGAAATTAAGTTACTTTGAATTAACTGTAGCGAAATGAGATCCAATTATGTTTACTACAATGGATTTAAATCCTACGCATATATTGTTACCTCGGACTCGTATCTTGAACTACTTACCTTTAACATGTTTATTAATGATCTGCTGATTTCTCTCTCATGCTGCTCTTTAGCATACGGCGAAAAGTTGTTTTTAAAGTACTTGCCCTTCAAGATAGACGGAGCATATCCGAAGCGCGGTGTTGACTATACTCTGTTGTTGGAGTGTCACACAATGGAACCTTTGAGTGCGCGTAGAGTTAATGCAAGTGCCTATTTTCAATTGATTCAACTGATTAAAAACAAAGTGGGCCGTTCGACTTGTGAGGGCGTTTGCAGTTTAGTGTGCCACGGTTATCATCCATATAATGCGATACTTCGCGTGTTCCATCATATAGAATCAATGTCTTGCGTAAAGCACGCCTTGTGCACCCTGTCATTAATGATAGTTTAGTGGGATTATCGCCATTATATCTACAACTTGTATCTACTTTTATGGTTTGTCCTGTAATTTCTACTGGATAAATATATATTATTATTATTATTGTTATTATCGTTATTACTGTTATTATCGTTATTATCGTTATTATTGTTATTATTGTTTTTATTAGTATTTTTATTATTATTATTATTTTTATTAGTATTTTTATTGTTATTAGTATTATTTTTATTCGTATTTTTATTATTAGTATTGTTTTTATTAGTATTATTATTATTAGTATTATTATTATTAGTATTATTATTCCACCCAAAGTCTCCACCACAATGCCTTTCTTAGTAGTAGAAAGCTACAATTTTCTGAGAACTTTCAAAAATATTTCTGTAGATACATACATGATGATCGATAAGCGGCGAATCAGGCACCTACTTTGTTGTTTTAAATAAGAAATAGCCTATATATTATTACGCTTTCAGTTTTTTCCACCTAGAAGTAAACAAATAAAATATGCATTTTACATGTCTAACGCCGCTTCACATCCACACTTACAAACAGGCTATATTGAGTGCCCTCACGCTAAACATAATGAAGGGATTGCAACCTGGGGATCTTAAAGGCCATCTTAGAATCCTTGAAAGTCCCAGCATAAATTCCCTGATGCATATTACAATAGATCTCTATGCAATACAATTTTGATCAGCCTTATAAGGTGATCACTGAAAGCCGTGAATGGGCATCCAGGCAGCCTCAAAGCAAAGGAGGTATCCTGGCCAGGTACACGGACGGCTCAAGAATAGAGGTATTGGAACAGATATAGGCATTAGTGGACCTAATTACCACCTTAATTTTATTGTTACACGGTGTTTTTTCTTAGCTTTTTTTGTTGCGAATAATTTTTGCGAACATGTTCGACCGTATGAAATTCTCTTTCGTCCCTTCTCTTATCAACCTTGGATTGCAGTGATATCTTATTGTTAAATTATCTAGTTTCAATTTTAAAATTGTTTTTGCCTAATTTTGTATTTTATCGTATCGCTTGACCATTTTTCTTTCGTCTCGTGCACATGTTGCAATGATCTGCCTATCTTCAATTTTTTTTAATGTTAATTTGTAACGTCCAATAATTATTTTACAGTTAAAATTTCTTGTAATTTAAATTATTCTACTAATTACACAAGATTCTTCTTTGGCTTCATCATTCATTTTCAAATTTTTCTTTTGTTTTATTTCCGTCTCTGAATTCGGTCTTTTAAGAAATCAAGAAGATCAAATATGTCGTCTATGCCTAGGTCTGGAGACGGCAGAACACAATTTATGCAGTTGTGTTGCCATCGGTCGCACTCGACAACAACATCTCAGTAAACTGTCCCTGACATCTACTGAACTGAGGGATGAAGATCCTAGAGTAATGTTAATGTACGCTTTACAGGATTAAATTGCATGCTTGTTTTTTTCTCGGAATATACATCCTGTATATTCCACATACAGTGAACACCAAACTTTGTTAAATTTAAGCATGAAAGGCGTAATATTTTTAAATAGCACTACGTAATAAGAAAAACTTATGCATAATGGTGGATATGTTTAACATCGAAAATAAAAGAGATATTACTAGTTAAGCACAGTTCTACAGTTGGGTATTGCATCCAAGTAGTCTCCCGTGTTGGTACTATTTGGATGCTGTGACAACAGTAAACCAAGGTATTCGTTTTCAAATTAATGATACAACAATTTTACCCCAAGTATCTACTTGCGGCTAAAGGTGAGTCTTGCACTTTGAAACTACATCCAAATGGTTTCTGGTGTTAATATGGTTTGGTTACCGTGAAAGTAACAAACAAAATAAACAAAATATACAGCAATTGACGATATTAGACTATTGATTCAATATTTCGAGCCTCGAAATAATGTGGATAATCTACAACCTAGAACATGTGTTGCGTCACAATTAAGGATGTGCTCGAGAATCTTGACTATGACTATCATGAGCATTAATTGTATTATCGTAAATAACAGTGTTAAAGTCTTTTGACACCGTTGCAATTTTGTAAAAGCTACTACAAAATTTCGTAACAATTTATTTTAATTTAAGTACAGTAAACTCTCATTACCGTGAACACCGGGTAATGGAAAATCGAGATAACGTGAACAACCATTTCCATAATATTGACTGCAGTATAACGTGAACAGATTCGTATAACGGTAACATGGCGCCGTAGGATTTTAACGCTCCTGTACGTCCATAGCTTATATGATACGCGTTGTTTATATAATACAGCTTGATGTCTTAATACTTTTTATAGTGTCTATTTGACTGAAGAAGCGTTCGATCGCGATTTACTACGTTTTGCCGTCCCGAAGAAAACCGAAATGCTCAACACTCCATGAAAAAATAGGTGTAACTGAGGAACTAAAAAAAGTGCAAGTGTAACAAATTTATCAAAAATATATGACGTTGCCAAATCCACGATTATAATATAATAAAAACTGAAAAAAAGAATTAATATTACGTGGGGTGGCTTGTACTTATGCAGGACCAGGACAAAGAAGAACTTTAAAGGGGTCTATCCTGAAATGGAGAAAAAAAATACAAATTTACTGCTAGTGACGGTTAGTTGCAAAGGTGTAAAAACAATGGGAATTCGATATTTAAAAATTGCTGGTAAAAAGTTAAATAATAGACCAACGGGGAATTACACCTGATCAGTTATAAAATGCTGACGAATCAGCTCTTTATTGGAAGCTTCTACCAGAAAAAGCCTTCGTTTCGTCTCAAGGGAAGACTGCTTCAGGTAGAAAACATGACTAAGCTACTGAGTAAGGTAAAAAATCCTAGGACTTTTAAAATTTTTCTCTTCCTGTGGACTATGGCTATTTCAAATCAGCTTGGATGACCGAGTCAATTTTTGAAAATTGGTTCCAAGTAAATTTATAATGAAAATTTGATTTATTAAACATGAATGTCCCAAAATTATTGGCAAGTCATTGATTGTTCTGTGGGAAGGCTACACTTTTTCACAAATTAAGTAGTCGTCCAAAAGAAGCTCAATTTATTTTGGATAATCCTCCATCACATCCCCTAACAGAAGAATTATAGAGTGAAGATGAGCAAATTACAACAATGTAATCCCTCTGATCCAACCAATGGATCAAAACGTGATCAGACTTACAAAATTATACTATAGAAGTGGCACCAATCAAGAAACATTAAAAAATTTTACAATAAAATATGCTGTTGCCAATTTGGTGTATACATGGAACCGATTAATCCCTTAAATGCTGGCGAAAAATTCCAGACGTCAATAATCAAGAAGACGGGGATAATTTGCCACTTAGCGTATTGGAACAAAAATGGAAAGAAAGTCAGACAGAAGCTCTAGCTGAAACACGTGATATCTTAAGCACATTACTGCCACATGTATGTAATTAATGTTTATTTACACAACTTTCTTCAGAAAATGTACATCTATTCCTAGATTGAACTGGAGGCGGCAAACGTAATTGCATGGAACGAAATGAATGTACAATTAGACAATTTTGACTTCAAGCAGTGCAATAATTGCATTGAATACGTCAATCCAGTGGACAGAAGAAAATTGACTTAATTTGAGCTATATTCAAATATTAAAATAACAATAAGAGAAACAGCTGTAACACAAAACGTTAAAAGGCAAAAAAAAACAAACAAAAATTACCCAATATATTTATAATGTATCTTTATCTCTTTTGAATAAAAAAATGTACACTTAGAAATAAGTAAACAATTATTGATGCAATTATTATTTTAAACATAAAATCACTCACTCCCTTTAATATGAACAAATCCATTGCATTAGGGAACACCGTTTAACATTTTCTTTGCTAAGTGTCTGTGAACTATCCACGGACAATAACCAAAGAACATTGTTATATGAATTTCATTTGTATATTGCGCAATAAGAAGTCTTATGTATAAAGTAGATACTACAAATAATGCATCTGCGCCAAATCCTACATATAATAAGTTCTAGGTAGACTAACAACTGACGATTTCTTCTATCGCGCTAAAACATAGACGTACGGATGTGCATCGTTGCTTTCTTAAACACACACAGTTCTGTTGTTTATTTATTTCAGTTTAGAGATTGTCAGAATGTCATACAAACTTACCGTTAAAAAGTAACAAATTCACAATTTCATGGTTTATTTTAATTTTTAATTGTATTATATATTCTCTTATAAAATTGGTTTTTACCATCGTAGAGGGGCTGACAGAAGTTCGGCTGTTGTGTAGAATTCTTGACGAACGGATGATGCATTCACTCGCTTTATGTATTGATGTATGATTTGCTTATTTATGTTACAATGTTAACGGCGCGGCGTGAGACATCTTGAAGTAATTGGAGAACCGGTGCCTTTGTACTTAAAAAAAGAAATAGATTTCATAAAATGTAAATCATATTAATTGTGACTTAAAATCAGACCCAAGGCGGTAGAACGGGTACAAACGATTGCATTACTTAATATACAATCATCTCTTTCTGGTATACGCACGAGTCGCGCGGTAATCCTGCCAAATGCGTATGTAACGATTGTCGTTTGTTCCAACAGCACTCGCAATTTTTATAAGATTCTAGAAATAACATTGTTCGTCTTTCCAGCAGAACGCTAAAGTAATTTTATATTTTCAAATTCACGTATACACTTCGAAAGTTGATGTAATAATAATAATTTAATGTTGGTGCTAGCTACTATTCACTTTATGCAAATGTTTATGTTTGGATTTATAATTCACGGATAAAACGGGATTCAATTTGTCCGAAGTAGGAAAGTAGTCTACTCTATTCACTGTTCCTTTCAGAAGTTCACTTTGTATGTAATGAACACACATCTGAAGTGCATAATGTGAATTCGCCATTACTGATGCAATACAGCGATAAAGGTTTCAACATGTTGGCAGGTAAGTTTATTATGTTGTTATTATATGTAGATAAGTGGCAATTATTAGCAATATATCAGAGTGCTATAGAAGTTCATTTATTCCACACAAGCGAACAAGTATATTCGAATGATGTATTTTTAATCAACTTAAGCCCGCCGCATGAGTTGCTCCATATATGTAAGTAGTATTTGCAACCGCCGGAAAAAGTATCTAGTTGATTTGTAAATCAATTGTAAACGAGCAGCTCTACTTGGATGAGTTAAATGGCAAGGGTAGTATTTAAATGATTTAGGTCAACGGTAGGGTTTTCCGCCGAATCTAGACACTTAATAGATCCGTTCGATACATGTATTAGTTGTGGACATTGAAATGTATGTTGATAATACAAATTTAGCGTTATATCAAACAAATGTTTTACTTATTTGTGATAATATAAGAATGGAACAAAACAGCCTTATAAAAAAATTACCAGTTCAACAATATCATATTCCTAGGTTATATGTTATTGCTTTCACAAAATGAAGAGCCAATATAGGACAGCATGGGTTAACAAATATGTACAATGTTATAATAATGGTAAATTTTAAGCGAATTTAAGACCAGATTCTGCCCTTATAATAAATAGAATTCTAAAATCGCATTAAATATTTAATAAGTAAATAAGAAAAAATAATAAGCAAAGTATAATGGTAGCAAGGACTGTGGGGTAGTATGGTAAACAATACAAAAGGTATCGGTAACCTCCGCACCTCATAAGTTTAATTAATGAATCCGGGACGGCTGTTTCGAGGATACGAATGATCCACATTCTCAACTCAAGCAAATTAAAAGGATATTTATCAGCTACTTAAGGTAGAAATAAACTGCATTTTCCGTTAGGGTAAAAATTAATACTGTGTTCGAGGAATGCTTTGAAAAGTAACCATTTAGTCGAATACGTCTTCTTTTAAAGGAGACTCGAACTTTAGATTTTTACGGCATCCATTCGCCGCTTCGTTTTATCAAAAATCCGATTATGATACACGCTTCATATAGACAATATTTTAAATTTTTACAAATTAAATTTGAACCAACTAAAATCTTTCTTCATTAAAAATATCATATTGCAACCTGTAACGTACCGTACGAGTTCGCGGTCTAATACCTAACAGTACCGAGTATCAGTAACCGCAAAATACGGATATTTGCTGCCGGATTTGACAACTAATTACCAGATAATATTTCATTTAGGAAACTACTGTAAAAGAAATAAAAGGATTTATCGCGAGTGAGTCGGTATTATCTCCTATCTGAAAATTGATTGAATTTGAGGTTATACATTATTCTGAATCTTTTACTCAATCCACATGTTCTGACAAAATCTCATAAATAGCAGAGCAAATAAAAACTGTCACAATCGATAAATGACATTTCTCCTTTTAGATCAGCTTTATAAATAATAATATTAAAATATCCAATAAATCAATATTAAATGGACAGTTGAACAAGTGCTATCAAGTAGTATGCTCTTCTATCACTGTCCACTGTTATTTTACAAATCTGGTAATATTTTCTGTGCTTTAGTTAATACAAAAAGGTGTACTTAGTATATTTATATGGAAATTCATTACAATTTATAGAAATTAAACTTCAATCTACAGGTCATAATTTGTTTGAAGGTAGCAGTTTTTGCATGAATTATAGAAGTTCGGAGGTTTAGAAGATTTTAGGCACTTGAACAAGCATAGTTACGAGTATTCTGTCAATCTTTCTGTAATAGTTTTTGTCTATTCAAAGGTTTCAATTTATAACTAGAGCGTAACATTTTCGCTGGCTTTCCAGTGGTGTTTAACCGCGAGAGGTTAAGAGGACACAGAGCTGCTTCGTTACATGTCGGCATTTCCCGGCCTTCTATGCTGTGTGCTATGTGTAATACATATTCCAAAGCGAAGCTGATAAGTGCTGATAAGTGGAATTGAACGGAAAACATTAAAAAGGTTGAAAATGCGTAGAAATGCATCAACTTGTCTGTTTGCTAAAAGGATAAACACGTATTTATTGTAATTTTCAAACTTAATATGTAGTGGTAAAGAAATCAGGTGTTTAGTAGGTTTGCGATAAAAGTTTATTATGTTGGAAACCATATATGTGTACAAACCATGTAAAAGCGTAACACAGAAATTAAAAAAAAAAACAATCCAAAGTGGGAACTACCAATTCCGCATATGCTGCGTAGGTATATTCCGTCAGTGCGCGAGAAGATTGCGCGAGAATTATGTGAAAACTGCAGTAAAAAATGAACGGTTGTGGCCAACTATAGATGAAACTACAGACATAAAAAAAAATCCGTAGTATCGATTGTAGCATGGACCTTGAAAGGACCGTCATACCCTTATTTGCTAGACTGTAAAGGACAGCAAAGAGGTACTGCCGAAGCTGTTCATAATGCATTAGTTAGAACACTAGACAACTTTGAAATTTCACCAAAGCAAGTGTTAATGATGGTTACCGATGCTGCCGCGGTTATACTTCGCACAGGTCAATCATTCAAAGCTGTTCAACCAAATTTGCTTCACATAACATGTCTACTTCATGCTTTACACCTTGTAGCAGACACTATACGAAAATGTTATCCCGATGTGGGTCAACTAATAGCACAGACGAAAGCGTTTCTTCTTAAATCACCGAAACGTATTCGGCTACTTCGTTCACAGTGTCCTGACATACCGGAACCGCCGCAGCCAATTCTTACACGATGGAGTACATGGTTAGAAGCAGCATTCTATTATTTTAAACATTTTGAAAAGATCAAATTAGTGATTTTACAAGTGGATGCTAAAGAAGCAGCTGCAATAAAAAAAGTCGAATGCAATTCCAAAATCCACAAGTTGCAACAGATTTAAAAACTAATTAACGACAATTACGTTCCAGTAGCCGACGCAATAAAAAAATTGCAAAACACTTCGTTGTCCTTACGGGATTCGCGCGAAATTGTTGACCACATACAGCGGTGTTGAAGGCCTCACTCCCGGATTTCTTTTCAGCCATCTAAGCATATTCGGTAAGTTGTTACTATATTATGTTTGCGTTTTCATAAATTCTCTTATTGTTTTTTGTTCTAAATAACGGGCACGTTTATTTCGGTTAACCCAGCGCAGTGGCCCTACTGCTAGGCAATCGACCTTATTGTGCTTTATTTATAAGTTGCAATTTGTTTATAGATAGGAGTGCTTGCAATAATTGTAAAAAGACGGTTAGAAGATTTTACATAACCATGTCGCGGAGTTGAAAAACACCTTCTATGCTAAATTTAAACCAATTTGGCAATAAGTGAAATGAGTAATGAAAATTCTGAAACCTCCAGTCCGAATAAAATATTGTAGTTAGTGATACAACTGAAATCTACAATATGATACGACTGAAACCTCTAATAATAGTGCAAATATTTTGTCAATGAAGTAGTCGGTACACCCAATAATTTAATCGAGAATATCAATTTATTTTGACGATAATGTAGTTTTGGTTACATTGTGGGGTCACTGAAAAATTTAGGATTCTTCCAGAAACTATTGACGAACTACTAGCTCGCAATATTTATTTAGTTTAACTGAAGTATTTTAAATACTACTGATAAAGGGAATAGTATTGTCATCATACATTGTGCGATATGAAGTAAGTGAAAACGAAATATCTATCAGTTAATTCAAAGCGCTCTTTTGAAAATAATCAAGTTATAAAGAAAACAAAGAGAGCTAAAGCGGCAGATCCAAGAATGGAATCGGTGTTTCCAAAAAACGGAGAAACTTACACAAAATCAAAAAACATTTGTTGTTATATCCTGTTTCTCATCCAAGTATCAATTCTGAAATAATCTATGCTTACGTTCTGATTAACAAGCGGGCCCATTTCAGAAATGGAAATTTAGAATGCTAAACAAAGCTGAACGACTGCAAAACGCCGATGATAGTATAGTCGATAACAGAAGTCGCCACCCCGCCGCTACTTGTAATTTATAAAAGAATAGTACCTTGATCTTCTAAAAATACTTCTTCATTTTATGCAAATACTTTAAATGAGCGTAGAACTGTGACGAGGATATATGATGAAACTCTACTCCAACGCAAAAAAGCTCATTTATTTCTCTTTCGGAAGAAAAAGGCAACATTTCAGGTTAAACCGTGTATCTTATTAAAAACATTTCTAATTAAGAACCTTAACGATTCGGGGACGACCACTCTAATTAGAATCCTTAATTTATCACCTAGAAGTACTAAGAAATATTGGTCTGTTTATTGAGTCGAATATATTTCTTTCTCGTTTTCCTTTTTTAAGCGCAGTTGATTTATTTAAAGACTAAAAGCTTGCTTGGGACCCTCTTCTTCTTCTTTCTTATACTTTTTTTTAAGTCCTGGGCAAATGCTCTGAATATTAATCCGTAAAGCCATGTTCAAGATTCAATCCGCTGAATTTTCCACTTCGCTCGATAATTGGAAATGCAATTTACGTAACGACTGCTACAAATTTCTTTCAAAAAATAATGTATCCGCGGGCCATTTACAGATTACAGCCGTAGAATCTTGTGTTTTAGCTTCCCAAAGTAGCGCAAGATGTTGAAGAAATACGGTGGTATTTTACGAATCTTATTTCTATTGTACCTTTAAAGATATGCATTCGAGTCCAGTAATTATCACGACAATAATTGCTTTAGTCATTTCGACAAGTTGTTTGATTAAGGTTTCATAATGAAGGCATAAACTGGGGAATAACTGTTTCATGGAATAAACTACGCTACAATTATAACTTCAATAAATGAGAATGCATTGTGCAATAAACTGTGCCAAGTACAACAAAGATGTAAATAAGTACAACTACAGGTATAATGGTAATTACTGACACAGTTACAAATACAAATGTATGGGTAATTTAAGATCAGATAAATACAATTACATTAGCAATTTTTTTTAATTGTATTTGTCGACGTCACAAGTTCTACTTATGATTGTAATAATATTTGCCATTTAAAGTAGCAAAATTACATTGGCAATGACAAGTTACCTTCAAGTATCCGTTTCAATTTTTGTGCAGATAATGATTCAATAAGCTATATTTCCTTTTAGTTTTTATTTGACAATAATCTGGATCGGCACTGGATGAATTACGATATAAGTCTAGCACTACATATCATTGCCAAGATTCGTGCCTAGACAAACGATTTATTCATATATGTGTATTTGTACTATGTTTAACTATAAATAAAATGCTCAACATACAAACAGTATAAGAATAGGAAAGATAGCCGAATTACCAAGCGTCAACAAGTAAGGTCTGCGAGAGTCCTGACGCCTGAGCTTGTACAGTTTATCACTATACAGCTTGCCCACTTAGCACACAGATCGAAGATAATCCATTTCCTGAGCAACTTCGGGAAACAGTTTGCAAATAAAAAATCCTCGGGGTTCAGCACAATATACAGGATGCACCGTATCGATACACGTTTGGATTTTTGAGCACAACATTCTGTATATTGTTACGTGTTCGAATGCTCTCCTTGAACTTATGTCAACTTTGATACGTCAATAATTCCTATATCTATAGTTTTCACCAGTAGATCGGATAACTTCTTGTATCTACTAGATTTAACAAGATGGCTGTCTATATAGTTGCCAAGTTTGATTCTTGTTATTTCTAATGAGACATTCTTTATTTTTCGAGCATGTAATAGAAAAGCTCTCCTACAATTTTTTTATATCAGCAAAAAGCAGCTTATCTAATTTACCGAAATAGAAATGTTTGTAAATAAAATTTCTAAATGAAGAAAATTCTTTGCGCGGCTTCACATTTAATTTACATTTTAGGTAGAGGTTAATGTGCATAGAAAAATCTATAATATATTCTAGAAAAAAGTATGTTCCATTTAAAAAAATTCGATGTATTACCGGAAGCTGCGAAAAGTATGTAATCAAATAAATGTTATGTCACAGCTCTAGGACGCAAAGAGTTGACGAAATCGGGCGTTAAACAAACCGCGGAATTTCCTAAAAATGTGAAATTAGCTCAATTATGTGAAACACTAAGGGAGATATGGGGACTATAGAGTAGGTTAACGTAGATTGTAAAACGTAATAATACACATTGTGTTCCACTTAAACAAGGAAACTTATACCCTGCGTAGGGAAAACTGAATATCCTGTATCCTTAGACATGATTTTGTATTGTGCAAAACATCTCTGCATCTCTTGTTTTAAAGCTTTTAATCTAAATTGCACTGGAAAAGAGTCATCTTCCACACACGCACTATATACCCTCGACATACAGCGTGTTGGCGGCTGGATGTCACGAGAGAAAATTTTTTGTTATTATTAATTTTTGAAAAAAAGGAATGTTCTGTATAACGTGATGTGTAAACACTAGAATCAACAGGGAGAAAAAGTATGCATAAAACATACAAAAACTATGGATTTTACCTCTTCCTTTAAAAATTATTTTAAAAGTTTGGTATTATTTGTGGGTTTTGCAGCAAGCAAAAACTTTATGAAAAACCATTGTTTTTTAAAAAAAATTTTTCCTCCACCTATCTGGCAACACACTATATACTGACTGATTGATATCAATACCATGAACTAGATATATTAGCGTTATTTTGGTTATTGTTTCTAGACAGGTACAGGTGCTAAAGCTGGTCGAGAGATGGTTTGGCAACTATACTCGGTCTCTGTCGTTATTTTCTAGACAGACTATATGTTTTGATACTAGGTGGTGCCAGGAAATATTTTCATCGCTGTTTCTCGGAAATTAATGACATAAGCTGGGCGGCAAATAGTAGCGTGGAGAAAATAGGGATCAACCGAAGCATTGCTAATGACACCGGGAAGGTTTTCCGTTCGCTAGTTCTTTCTCTCTTGCCGTGAGTGATGCCATCAATAGCATAAGATGCTATTTTAGTTATAATTTCTAGAAGATTAAATTACATACTTGACTATCTAAACATGGTGTCAAAACGCCTTCGAAATATATAGAGTTGAGTATGGAACATCCACGTTTACAAAATTCAAATACTCGAAGCATTACATCTTCAATATTTTTGTATAATAATACTGCGTAAAAGGCGAATTTTGTATTTGAATATTGCAATTGGTTCTTAGTGATATCATTTGGTTACCATAACAATAGTAAACAAAATATACTAGGCCATCTTTCGTGGCGCTTTTGTTTTTCGCTACTAACATGATGTTCAATATGGCGTATCGCACTGACAGGCTCAGTTGCGCTTAACAGTTATCGATAGCGAGTAGGGACCACTATCGATAGATGAGAATGTGACCGATATTTTTTGTGTCCGTTCATTATTTGAGAATTGTTTCTCTTCTTTGCTAAAGTTTATATTTGGATGCATGTAGTAATGTCGCTTCACCGAGCAACATTTGCAAGTCTTTTCTCACAATTTTCCTAGTTCATTTGTGAAATTCTGTATTGGACCGACACAACCACGAAACGGCCGTCCCAGATTAATTAAATAAACTTGTGGGGTGTGACGATACTTTAGTGTTGTTTGCGATAATCAAGCAGTTCTACGTAACATAAAAATATTTTTTCTCTAAGAACTGTATATAAAATACCCGTTGATTCCTTTGTATGCAAGTTACCTCTTCATTACTATGAAAAGCTCCGTAAGCGATTGTGCCTAACCCTGTATATGTGCCACAAATCTCCCTTTAACGAATGCCTGATAGTAATACGAAAGAAAATTAGAACACTCCTCGAACACGAAAAAACATTTCATCAACACTTGGTACAACGGGTTAAAGTTGTCGGTGGCTAATTCCTTGGGGTTCCTGCTCAATTCTCTTTAATAGATTTTCTTTCGCTCATTCGGAGATTAATTTCAGACACGCGCGAATCGAGAAGTCGGTTTCATGGTACAAAACAAAAAAGTTATCTCTGATAAATCTTATAGAACTCCATTTAATTGAACGTCGTTATCAGGAGTATTAGAAAACTGCTATCGTTGATCTTACTCTTGATTGATTCAATAATAAATCCCTAGTGTATTTCTTGTCGTTAAATCCTCATAAGTTTTAATTGAATTTAAATGGATGTAAGTAAATGTCTGTGTTCTGTACTTCTTCCGTGGTTATACTAAACTCTCCCGACAGGAACTAGCGCCTTCAGAAAAAATTGATCGATTTCTACTTTTTGTAAACTAATTTTTTGTGTTATCCAGAGTTTCGGATGCATTTCCGGTATCACCGGAAGTGAGGTAAACCTTCTTATCTTAAATAGAATACCTGTATATATCTACATTTTTCACAGATATCGAAGCTGGCAGAATCGTTGAATGAGGAAAGAAACCAGAAGCTATTACATCCGTAGTTGTCGAAAATCTGATTTAAACGGATTGGCTCATTGTCTATTATGTACTGTGATACTGTACGATAGATGCAATATAAAGTGTACTTGTTACAAAGTTCAAGCAAACAAAATAAGTTGAGTTGATAAATGCATTGATTTCATGACGTCAGTATGGGCACAAATTATATTACTAACGGATGTTAACGTTACCGTTCCATGATATGGAAGCGTGCCTCGCGAACAATTTAGCACGAAACAGCCGCGCAAAGTATGAAATCAGCTTCACGCCTGGACGTGCATCATTATAGGTTTAACGTAAGTATGTAACGATGCAATTTATAAAGACATCGAAGCTTCGAAGCCTAATAAGGCGATATATTTATAAATTCGTTCTGGTTGGAAGTAGGAAAAAGATGCAATGTTTAATTTATTTCTCGAGTTCAAACAGGTGATTATTAATTCTTTAAAAAGAACAATTTGAAAACTATCTTGAAATAATACTATAATAGAAAATATGAACTTAAAGAAAACCAATTTATGTAAGGTGAAGAATATAAATAGAAATATAACAAATAAATAGGAATATTGTGCATTACGACTGATGATGCTGTTACTTACCTTAGTCAATGCAACGATGTCTTCCCGAAGTAATGCATCGATGCAAATGATTTATCCAATATCTAATCCAATATGCTAACTATCAAACCTTTTACATATTTTAGGTCTATTGTTAACATTAATTTAAATTTAAATAATCATCTTTTTTTATATTAGTATTGTTGGCATTTGATAAAAGGTACTCAGATCCGGATACGCTACCTGATTCTTGAATCCGGCTCCGCTATTCAGTTCCGGGAACCGGATCCGCTATTCAGTTCTTGGATTCGGATCCAACGGATGCAACAATTTCCTCTGTCGATTTGTTAAACCTAAGCGCTTTACTGTGAGCCTGCGTTAACAGTGAATACAGTGGGCTATGAGTTGCCCTTACCATGAAGCCAAATGCTAGTTATAGGCGGGTAACCATTAATTGAAACTTTGACATGTTTCAATTTTTCAGTCCAATTCTCAATATAATTTTAGTTCTTTATTGAGTTGATTTTTATCCTCGTAATGTTATCTTGTGGTCAATTTTGTAAGCTTGTCTCGTAACACCTTCGGTCGTTATTTCGGATTTCTGCTAAACTTGCTAATTATTCGGTCGTATGAGGTTCATTCGTTATACTTGTCTAAACTTCATCAAATGGCTCTTCTCATTGCTCTATTGGATTTCCGTGTTCCTGGTTGCGGCTTATTCCGGTCAGCAGTGCATATCGATATCCTTTTTGGATTTAAGTGAGCTGATCTGTTGGTGGATTTGCGCTTCATGTCATTTTAAAGGAGTTTTGAGTGATTTGATATAGGCGTTGTGAAGTGAATTATTGGCATTTTTGGAAGTGGATATTATTTTAACGCTTACCGTGAAATATAGAATTTAATGTCTCATAATTACTTATTGGGAAGATAGAATATCTCGTCATTGTGAGGATTCGCACTGCACGAACGCTAAGTATTCTTGGAGTTTCATGCACGTAGATTTATTCGATCTTGAGCTGTATAGCTGCGTGTTCTAGATTCCTCTTTTTCTTCATCTCCTTTTTCTAATTTAACCATTTACTTCGCATTTCCCTTTGACTATTTGATGACTTTACCACTACATACCTGAGTCATCCACCGTGCCTGTTAGGGCCATCTATTAAGATTATTGTGGCTAGTCAGCGGTCCTCGTTCAGCTATCAACTGGTAACGATCAGGTGGAACGTTCAACGAACCATTGCAGATAAATCTTCACCAAAGTGATAGCTTATTGTACCTATCGAACTATTTATCGATGACTCTTATAATCATTTTATTTTTGCTTTTGTTGGTTTATAAAATCACCCTATTAATTTTTAGTTAATATTACCTTTAAATTTTTTTGGTTAAAATTGTCGCTTGATCTTTAAACTCAATTCTTTTACGAGCAGTTAACGTGTAGATGTATGAAGTACATCTACAGCGTCATTTGAATTCAAGTAACACTAACGAAAAACGATTATGTTCTGACCTACCACCTTGTTTGCCTTCCACATTTCTTACTGTATGTGAAACACTCTCGCAGGTGCTTGAAACCGAGTGGCGCCTTTTTCATATCTTAAGCTGCATTTTTCTGGCAAAATGTTATAATGCTTCTACTGATGGACGACATAGTATCATCACACGATCACCACATCCACATAGCATCATCACACCGTGAAAAAAAGTACAACCCGAAGTACAATCCTAGTCTAATTAATTTACTAAATATAATTAAGTAGCAGAGTCGGAGTAATATTACTTCTGTTCTCGTATAAATGCAAAAAAAATTAAAACCGGGTAATCTCGATTAAAATAACAAATTGGGTTTTATTCAAATTCTCACCGAACAATTATATTTTGCAGATAGACTTTGCAGATAATCGATGTTGCCGCATTTAATTTAGTATGGCTTTTAAAACGTAAATTAAAATTCCGTTTCAATTTATAATTAGTCACGCAAATTGTTCACCAAATCTACAATTCATAACTTGCAAACGAATTGTATCGAGTTTGCATATCCGTCTCGATGCAAAAAGCAAAATTAGATTCAAGAAAGTTATTAGTTCGTAGTGGCGCATTATGGTCCAGTTTCAGTAATTATTATTAATTCTGGCTATTTGCCGTAACGGTCGCTATATAATCACAATTTGCACAATAGAAATATGCTAAACGTATGTAGTATTATATAAAGCAGCGCAAGTTCTAACTATAAACCAACAAAAACCACCATTCACAAAAGTGGATGCGTTGACGTAACGTAACTCGAAGGAAACGCTTTGTTAATAAGGATACATCGATTTTCTTCAAATTCACCACACGTTGATTTGATTTTCTGTAGTTATTTTGGCAAAGAGATGTACGTAAGCAATAGTCACATAAACATTCCAAAATAAATTCCAACAAAATGTTATTTGTTTCTGGAAAAGTTTAGAAATTCTATTGGGAATGGAAGGAGAAATTCAAGCACTACGGTTATATTAACGTAATTCTAAGCCAAAAAATATTTGGATGGACTTAGACAATTTCATATTCAATTTATTTTTGTGTAAATTTTACCGCTGATAGCATTACATTTACACCAATGATTTCGCACCTAACGGAAAATGGAAAAGTATCAAGTACTGTGAAGAAATTTTATATCAACAAAAAGTATAAGTAACTGGAAAAATAGATTTATCGGGGATCTACACTCATAGTGAATAAAATTCATTTGTAAATGAAAAACTACCAAGCACAAGTACATGCGGAAGACCTGGAAAATACCGCTGCAACAACAATAGAATAGCGATATCAGTATCTCTAACTAACTAACTTTTATTATGTATGGTCAGCCAGATTTTTTAATAAAAGCTACAAAAAATACATAATTATTCAGTTAAACATTCGCAATTAATAATACTACCTATATCCGCGCGAATAACAAGTAAATGAGACATTACAATTACGAAATAACATAGATACATTTTAAAATTATTAAATTAAAAGATTCAAATCGCTTGAGAAAAAGTTTTTGTGATTAAATACGTGAAGAACGCGGGCGAAAACCTTTGCCCGTTCTCCCAGCAAAACGGTCGTCGTTAGTTCCTTCTTTCCATCTAATATGAAGACAAAATATACATGTTCTCTGGTCCAGACACAAACTTTGTGAAAAACTCATTTTCTAGGGGAAAGTATTATACTACGTTTACCCCATGATTTAACACTAATTGTAAGGTCGCGCATTAAGTTTTATAAATTAATGAAATTTAAACGTTACGCGTTGCTGAAGTTTCGATGATCTCAACAATTATCGCTATAATGTAACCCATTAAAAACAGAAGGAAAGAACAAACCGCCGCATTAGAAAAGAACAAGAGAGAAATTAATTGTCTGATTAATAAACTTAATTTTAAAGTTAAGCAATAGAATAGCAGAATGTTTTTTATCTACTAAGAAAGTTAAATTGCATAAAATCTAAATTAAAAAAAAAATCAAATCACACGTAAAAAAGTGTTATAAAAGGGTTAGAAATGTTTTAATTCAAATTAAAACAAATTATACCTAGAAATTTATCAGCACAAAGAGGTCAATGAATAAAATGTAATAAACGTAGGCAAAATGTCCAATTGGTAAGTGTCGGTGTGTACAATTTTTTTCAAAGGAATCTCAAAAATCACACTAAAAATTATTTGCCGGTCTATATATAGGGTAATTCACGGAACACGTTCATTATCATCATTGCAATATCTTAATTTTGAAAATTCAGGATTAAGCATAGTTAGCTATGATCTATTTAGAGAAAATATCTTAATTTTTTTTTATTCATCAAGTATATAATAAAATTATAAGCAGAGCTTGCCGAGTGTTTAATGAGCGATATTCTCATTTGTCGACTATTAGCAGAACGCTTCAGATGAATTCAAGAAAATTTTTTACTTTACTGTAACAGAAAATGATAATTAGCACAGCCACTCTGCCAGTTTCATACGTACTGCTGCTAAGGAAACAGGTGTATCATATTCAACCATACAGGGCATTCTGTCAATACACAAAACGCGTGCATACGCCTTTAACATCGTGCAAGCGTTTAATCCTAGCGATATGGCTCGTCATCTTGCTTTTTGCAAGCGAATATTAACAAGATCCAGAGCTTTTACAAAAATTTATTTGGACGGACGAATCGAAATTTACCAAAGAGGGTATTGTTAATAGACGTAACTGGCATCGCGAAACCCTCGCTTTGAAGCTAACTTTCAAATGTTAATGTATTTTGTTTAATAATGGAAGGCAGAATACGTTTTCGAATTTATGATGGCACCTTAAACAGTGAGCGATATATAGTAATTCTGCAGCAATACGTTGCAGACTTTGTGACGAGTTGCCCTTGTTAGTACGGAGGAATTGTACTAAATGAATGGGGCACCTGATTATTTTTCTTACGAGGTAGATTATTTACGGAGTACAATGTTTAATGATAGGTAATTGGATGCAGCGAACTTTGGGCTTTTCCTCCAAAATGTGATTTAACGCCCCTGGATTTCTATTTGTGGGAACATACGAAATCATTGGTGTGTTCGGTCACGGTCAACGAAACCACCAGTTGTAAAAAGCAATCTATTATGCACATTATGGTACGTATACTAGAGCCTTGTAAACCTACATCTGCAGTATTATTAGCGAACCAAAGTATAGAAAATTGTTCAGCTGAAACAATTACAGAAGTGGTATACGATACTAAAGTGTTGATGTTCATGAGCGATGGCGCCAGGAGAATGCTTAGTGTACGCCGTTATCTTAAAGAGAATGGTGGGAGGTTTGTACATGTAATATGTAAAGTACATGGTTTACATTTTGTGACAAAAATTATTTGAGATTCTTATCCAAAAGTAGATGCATTAATAACAAATACGAAAAAGGTGTTTCTTGAATCTCTTAGGCGTGTTCGACAATTTAGCGTACAGTATCCCGATATTTCCCAACCGCCACAACCGATTGTTACACGTTGGGGAACTTGATTGAAGGCAGTTTCTTATTATTCAAAATATTATCAAGAAATCAAGAGTGATTCTCGAGTTTAATACTAACGAAGCAGCAGCTATTTATGAAAGTCAGAAACAATTCCGTGATACTTCCGTAGAAGGTGATGTAAAAACCATTTATAACAATTATGCTGGTTTACATAACGCAATAGAACTTCGTTGTCACAAGTGTATACAAGTTATACAAGTTATTTAGTTTGTCACATCGTCGCTTCTACCTCATATAATGCTCGATAATAAACAAGTAACGCCATTTAAGATGCTAAGTGATTTTTACAATTTTGAGCAATTATTTGTTCTATTATTTATTTTCTGCTATTTCAATTCCTAACAGTAATGTAACTATATTTATTATTAATTTATATTACGCATACAAATAGCGCGCAAACATATTATGAAGTCGCGGACATAACCGACACCTATTCGCTATTTCTATGCCCGGCGACGGCATAAGTGGAGTAATACCAGCTCTATTACCAACGTTGACCGCATAAGAAACAAAACTAACTTAAGCAAAGCAAATATAGGTTATCTAAATAGTTGTACAGTGTGTTTCCGAAGATGTGGCAAGAACAAAATATTTTTTATTGAGGATTTATTTATTTTTTGCAGTAGCTTTACCTGATCTAAAACTCACAAACAGCATACGTGCGTATATATCTATATCTACATATTGTTCCAAAAATAGGAAGAGTCCCGGAAGCAGAACGCCTCCCACACATAAAATTTAATAAGGTGCAACAATTGCGAATAAAGGGAATAGACGATAACGGCTAATTTGAATCAATCCATGGCTGGTTTACCTATTACAGTCTTCATTTTGCTTCACAAATAAGGAACATATTTTAAAATTATGTGGGTTAAATACCTACGTTCATAAACTAATAGATACAAATTATTTTAACGATTCGGACGATAAAGGATTAAACACGATTTCTGCCTCTTCAAATTTAAATTAAAATTCGTGTAATTATCAAAATTTGAAAATAACTTATTAAACAATTTTGGTCTGATGCAATCTGATGACAATTTGGACACTTCAAACCTTGCAAAAGGAATGTGAAGTCGACTACATGTCGAAGAAATTCTATCCAAAAATATTTATACACGCATCTCAAAAGCATATAACCCAGTCAACGTTAGGGCATTCAATTTTTTGACGATTCCTCTACAAGTACGTGTGCCATCCACGGTCGTTATAATTCTTAAAAAACGTTTCTGAGTCACGAAAATATTCTGAGTAGTAGCCGAGGCTCTCCAGAAGCAGACGCCACGCTCGAATCTTCTCCCCACCAAAGCATGATAAACTGTGATTAATGGTCCTTTTGTTAAATTATACTTAAAATTTCGAAACAGAAATTATAAACTAATTCATATTAAAGCAATTTGATTACGATGAATTTTTCAGTTTAAAATTTGATCCGTATTCAAGCCCAGAAACTTAAATTTTTAATTTGCCTTCATTCATTACTGTGAACTGCAAATTCAGTTCAGGTGTTTGTCGATGATGTGGAATGCTAAATACAGTGCCTTATCTACATTTAGAAATAGACTATAATCACTTTGCCGATTTTTGTTTATTGCAATTAGTACCACTAAGTTGTTCGAATCGTTATTGCAGAAGAGGCGCTTTTTGCGTGCACTTTGTGTCTTATTTGGTGTTATTTACTTCTGAAACACTCTCTATAGCTGTAAATGTATATACGATGTTAAGTAGATTAGAGAGGAAATTTTTGTTTAAAACTTTTTTCAGTATTATATATATGCCCATCACAAAGGTGTTGCACATTCTGTATACTCTGCGGTACCGTGCTATGAAGGAACTTCTCATATCAAGTAACTCTTACATTCAAACATCACCTTTGACTCTTACCGTTTGAGACATATATCGAGAAAAATTTGAAATATAATCTATCTTCGGAGGTGTATTTCACTCCATCGAAGTGAATTTCCGCCGATAAAAAAAATCCTTTGAGTATCTGAACTTAGAGCTCTCCTTCTAAGTACTTTATTAAGGTTTTTCGTTCTCTTACAGTGAATTTGGGCAATTGAGACCGAAGCATCCTGTATATCCATGTAAAGTTTTTCTTTCTGTGACACCTAGGCGGCACCATTAAACACAGTTCACAGTATACATTCAATCATACTGTATTAATACTCTTTCCGTTCGTACTCGGTCAGCGAGCTCATTTTTCTTTCTATTGTGTTTTCAACCACCCGTCTTTTAAAACAGCATTTCTCTTCTGCTCGGCTAGTTTTCACTGTATTCTACCGTTTTATTCCGAGAAAGCGCTCGAAGGATTATTTTTACAGCGCAATTTTGCTATTTTAACGTTGGGTACTTGAAGCACTTAAGGCAATTTTAATACTGCTTGCTTCCCCAGTACAGAGGATATTTTTACAATTATTGCACTTTCCATGGGTACAGGCGCAATTCCACCTTGATTCTACATTTTATGTCAAATACACTATAGAATGAGGATTTTCTTTCTGCGGTCTTAGTTTATTGGAGATTTCGATACATATAACAGTAGTCATTAACGCATATGTAATTAATTTAGTTGAATTGACTTTGGTTTTAATAATAAGTCGACTTCAAAAATGCACAAAAAGGCGCTTCACTCAATTTGTTATGTATAAGCCAGGGGTCGCTATAACATCTCGAACGAGAGAGCAAAATATTCGTTCTTACTTCAGTAAAGAAAAAGATCTCGTTTACAGGAACAGTGTGTCTGGATTTTTAGGACACATGGGGTTATCAAAATATCATGCTAAAAATTGGCGCCTTTTTGTAAATAATTCGAGAAAAAGTTTAAAGTGTGTGTTACTACATAATGACATCAAATTGGCACCGATTCCCATAGGTCGGTCAGTCAACAAAACGAAGGAACAGCAATACAATACCATACTTGTTAAAAAAAATCATTTGTTTAGCGTCAATGGTGTACGGCTTTTGTAGACTGAAGATGGTTAACTTTTTACTGGGCCAGCGAGAAAGGTACACTAAATATCTCTGTCTTCAGTGTTTAAATAAAAAAGAAAACTTGAGTAGAATTGTTTGGCCGTTAAGAGAAAGTACGGTTGTTAAGAAACACAACATTATTGATAATAACGAAAATAATGCTGCTAGTACAACTATTCATGGTGTTGGTAGAATCACTCACGGCAACAGCAACGTCAGGAGAGAAAACACTAACCAGCGGATATGATTTCGCCGAGCCGACGTCATCAGCGTTGTTCCGAGCTTATTCTCTTCCTCACATCTCGGATTATACCACCCTCCTTCGAGAGCCAGGTATATCTTTTGGCGTTATCTAGTGTTAAGAGAAACACGCACCTGCCATCTAGAAAGCAGTGACAGAGGACGGGTACTGTTCGGAAACCAACTCCCAAGCAGTTCTTGAACTGCTGAATTAGAGAGAACGTCGAACATCAGTGCTCTGAACAGTTGCACATGTAAATGGTTCAGCAGTAAAATTCGCCACTTTCCGTGCGCTTCACAGGTGTCGGTATAGGAGTAGTCGTTCGGGTGTGTGAACAAGAGTTGTGTTACGTATGTGAGTTGGAGTACGCGACACAGAAAAGACACCGTTTTAAGCGTCTTTCGTGAATTGGCATACTGGAGAAACTCGGTTGTATATTTTTAACATCAAGTGCGTTTCTACAGTCATTTTGTGAGGAAAAAGTATACTTGAATATAACGAGCGGCTACTCCCATACCGACGCCCGTGAAGCGTACGGAAAGTAGCGAACTCTGTTCATCAGGCTGACTGGAATTTTCGACGTTCCCCAAACTCATACGCTAATACACATAACAATTTTACAAGCAACACAGCAGGAATAGAAGTTGGTGCCTGAAGAAGTTTTGTATCGCTTATGAAAACTTTTTTTAGGAAACCATAAAGCCCAAGACTACGGAGAAGTAATCGCCAACATGTTAACAATCTTTGAAAATTAGAGCTAATATGAGCATGAAAATATTTCTGCTGCATAGCCATTTGGACAAATTACCCGACAGTCTGACCCACTGTAATGAAGTTCACAGTTCCACCGGGATATTAGAATAATGGAAGAGCGATACCAAGACCAGTGCAACCGCCGCATAATGTCAGACTATTGTTGAACAAGGAAGCTGCCCTAGAAGGAAACATAGAAGAAAACGTTTTTCAAGCTATATTTTTCTAGAATTTATCCTATGTCACGTAAAAATAAAATGTAACCACCTAACGTATGATTAAATAAATTAAAATTTTTAATAGTGTTGTATTTAATTATTTGTGTTCTTCTAGTCATTATTGGTAAATTGGCGTTGTCTCAAAAACTACAGCCAATTGGACAAATTCAACAGCAGACTAACTGTTTCTTAGTTCTTTAGCAACAACTTTATTCAAAAATATAATAACTGAAGAATTTGATGTTGATTTCAATAGCGTGATCTCTTTTTACGTATTAACGTCTTACTTATTGCAGTTTACTCACTGTTATCAGAGTCACTCGTGTAACTTTTCCGAGGTGTATAATTATTGGGCTGACCTCTTTATCAAGTTCCACTTCCTTATCGCACCACTTCGCTTCCTTCAGCGTGACAAATTGTATTTTCCAATGTTGTCTTGTGATGGTGCTTGAGGCTCCTTTCTGCATTTTAATACACTTGTTGGTGTCATACCGACCTCAACCAATACACTTATTTAGCAAAAATAGTAATGTATTTAATGTATTTATTTTCGAGATATATGTGGAGATTATTTTACATCAGCTAACCAAATATGAGTTGTATTTGTTTTGAAAGAAGGAAAAGAATTCTATAAACTACTGACTTGGAACCAATCAAAAATTACAAATGTCTTAAAGTAGCAATTTTACTACTACAAAAATTGATCTAAAGTTGAATTTACTACGTGCATTAAAATTGGTGGGTTGCGCTGTGGTAGCTCCATAATTTATTGTGTGTACAGTTTCGCGGTATGGCAATTCTTAGTTATGCCACACAGCACAATATGAACGATCGTATTTAATTACATTGTACCAACTTTCTTAACTTTCGCGCTATCCTACATGAACGCTCCTTAAGTCTAGAAGTGGTAGCAACACTGACTGTAATTCATGCGAAATGCAGGTCTCTTAAGACCTACATCCCGCATACCACTATTCTGAGCATTAATAACGAAATCGAAAAGTTTGCGAAGCAAGCAGCAAACAGTAAATTTATATCGAACGTTGTTACAACTTATTTTCTTACGTGGAAACAATTTGTACGAACTCAGTTACAGCATGTAGCGCTTACGACTACGACAATTGTCAAGTTGCCAATTTGTCGATGTACATCTACGTGTACCATAAATACAGTTTCCCTTTATGAAGTGGCAATGGCGCTGGCTATTCCCGTAAGACTACAATTCCGTCGTAAGTTTGTAACAGACTGCTTAGGCGGAGATTTATAACGAAATGGTGTTGCTCTTTTAATAGTAATTTTCTGATGCTACTGCACACCAGTTCTAACACTATACGCAAACTTCTTTATAGAAAACAACATCAACACAAAAAAAAAACATCGCTCTGGTTGTGTAAACAGCGAAATTCTTGTGCTACCGCTTAGAAGAATCCCCCCGTCTCCACCGCAACAGATTCGGTGAGTGCTTCACTGCCCTTCATTGAATTAATTTATTCTTTGGATGGCGTAGGAATCGGGCAGATTATCAGTGAGGCTACAAGACTGATTGGAACAGCTGCCTCCTTGCTAGATTTCACACTTGTAGCAGATGTAGATTCAAATGTGTTGAAATACTACTTTTCTGATCACGATTTTGTCTACTGTAACATAAGAGGCGGTCTGCTCGCTTGTGATCCCCTTTCGTGTGATTACAAGATTTTTTCAGTTGAGGCTACATTGTGTACTCACAGAATGTGGAAAACAAAACTAACTATCCAAATTTCAATATAACACCACACTTCAACAAACATTTTCTGCTTATTACACGACGGTTCACTAGGAGGCGCATACCGTGGATGACCGATAATTTGAAATATTTAACAAGCCAAGTCAAAATATCACAGAACAAAGAAATAAGCTGATTGGGATTGTTATAAATCTCTTTGGAACTTAACTAACAGAATATTCGTCCCTGAGACTTTCGACTATATCTCATGTTCGAAAGATAACTTTCCCTTTAGAAGGAGTTGAACATTTTGAATTTGAAAAAGCCCGTATACAGCATTTTTGCTCGACTTAGTGTTTAATGACTATCTGTCAAGTAACATTCTACCTACCAGTTTGGTAACATCTTTGCCATTGCTCGTACCGGAGTACAACAGCCTTACAGATCTGTTTAGTTTCTTGTTGGCAAGTATCGAATCGGTAACAAAAAATACAAAACATTAAAACAATTGCTGCTGGTTGTCATTGGTTTGATATTGGTATGACACGTCGGTTGTCCGTGCATTATATCACAAGTATTATTAATTCACGTATTTTGCAAAATGTATTCTCTCACCATTGGAAACGGGTCATTATTATACCCGCTCCGAAAAGGTCTGATACTTCTGACCCGAAAGACTTGCTTCTTCCCGATGTTTAGACGGGATTTCTGCCAGGTCGTTGCTGTACTACGCTTTGCTTTTGTCTGACTGGTGACATACTGTCGGCGTAGGGTCGAGAGTTGGCGACAGCACTGATTCTTTCGGATATTCGATAATGTCAGCCATATAACGCTTGTAAATCTTTGATATTGTTCTCTGATTATTTACCTCATAGGTCGCAGTATGCTTGGGTCAATTCCCAGGTCTCCTAAGCTATAAATGCTCTACAAGGCTTCTCCTAAAGTGCCATTATAAATCTAATTTTATTCTTTCTATATAATTCCTCGTTTCTCACCATCTATTACTGATTTAGGATGTGTAATTGGGAGCAGAGTGCTCCAAGGATGAATAGCGATCTGTCACTTGTCTACGAAACTTCACTAATTCACGCCTTACATCTTAATCGGACTCAGGTTTTATTATTTGGTCATAGGGAAGCATGTGAAGTATCGAACAACGTACAAATTCTAATAGTAAATAAAGCAAGTTTAAATCTCGCAAATTCTGTTCGTTTTCGAGGCCAAATCAATAAATATGTACAGGTTGCATACTTAAATCTAAAAAAATTGCTGTTTACCCTCAGTCTTAAACAAACAAATTACAAAGCTATATATATATGTTCTTTCTAATCTTGCTTAGTGTCCCGAAATATTTCATCTTTTAGTTGCCCATCGATATGGCCAACAGCCTTTGATCTCCCTTGTCATTCGGAGTTTACTCTTTTCACAGTCGTTGAGTAGAGTGTTTCCAGCTTCAGCTGCATCTTCCTAAGGTGGTACATGGTCCTTAAATAATTGTTCTCTTCCAGCGTAAGCCTGTTGGCAATACGTACAACAGTAGTGAGCGGTCTTGAGGTCCTTCCCCTATTCTCGCAAGCAGTGGGTTATCAGAGATACTTACTCGTAACCATATTTTCGGGGATGTTTAGGTCTTCTCCGAGTTGTATAACACCGCAACGTGCTGCTCTTATTGATGCGGAGGCCCCACATCTTTAGCCTAACTCCGAAGCCGACTGTAATCTAGTGACAATCAACCCATCACTCTCTCTCTATCGCTGTAGATGGCCATATCATCGTTGTAGATTCAAAGCAGTACTTCAGCATGGCTGGAAATGTTATAGGTGTAGAGATTAAGCGCTTCGGGCCCAAAAGAAAGCGTGGCAGAACTTCAGACCAGATCGGATGAGTAGACGACAATAACTCTTACGTTAAGTGATCTTCCGCTCAAGTATGAAAGAACCGACCTTACTAACTCTCTGTTGAATGCAGAGAAACAGCCCCAGCGGTCTCTCTCCGCTAGCAAAATACTTTTGAACCAAAACTGATCGCGAGAGAAAGGGTCAAAGTCGACCATTTCTTTTCCCGGCCATAGATTCTTCCAGCTTAGAGATCGCGGAGAGAAGGCTGATATAATCTTGTTAAATCTCTTGCTGCTGTTGGGCGATACATTTAGTAAATTTATCCGTTATTATCCGTATTATTTCGCTCCGGCACTACGCATTTTATCAAAAAACTTATCTGCGTAACTTCATATTTAATTCGCCAAAGAAGAACCCATTTCAAGTAGTTTATTTTTAGAAAAATTTCACTGCTATCAGATTCTATCAAAATATACAAGAGGTCCCATTTAAAAACATTTAAATAACATGAATCAAACGTTTGCAATGGCTATCTTGTAGAATATAATTCATATAACCACTGAAAACTCCAAGAAGTAATCGAATGAATAAGATTAAAATCACTACCCTAGCACATAAGACTATTAGAATCATATCGGGCATTAAGGAAACAACGGCATCTCGCAAAAATCTCAATTTTCTCAAAAACTAAGCTGGATAAGTACAGTGAATGTTGAAACAATATTTGAGATTGAACTCACGAAGTGAAGGCGCAGTTGTTATACAATTAAAGTTATAGTAATGGATTTTTATTGTATAATGTAACTTTGGCTTCGCCTCGTGAGTTGCAGTCCCCAGTATTATGTTTCCATCTTCTACTATAGTTACAGCAAGTGTTCGAGATTACCTTACTGAATACACAAGAATATTCGCCGCGTGAATAGTCTATTCACCCTCGAAAATAATTTATAATATACGTATTCACACGACACTTAGTATCTGTAGCACCGATTTATTATTCAATTTGATATATTACATGTATACACGTGCTACTACCTTTATAACTGCAGAAGTAGCGAGTTACTCATTTGCTTCAGAGATTGATCAATATCGTGCTAACTGCTGTTGAATTGCTTTAAATCACAGATGGAGTAAAGCTTCATTGATAATTTTGTACTTTTAAAATTCTCCTTCCTATCTTCGGCCGGATTCGCTCTCGTGACACAATTACCAGTCGTTAGACTTAGTAATTTTATTGTGTTCTGACGGGGAAAAAGCTTCATTTAAATTCAAAAGCGCAGATTATAAATGAACTTCTTGCAGATTTAACATAAATTTATTCTTTCTACTTCTTCTCCAAGTATTACATTTACTGTTAGGACTGAAAAAAAGAAATTCAAACATTTTTTAAAACTGCCTTGGTTAAGGATAAATAATACACGTATATACCGTTTAATGCAAACAATAAGAAGAAATAATGAAAATATCTGCACTTTTTCGTTATGAAATTTATATCCGAAGTAGTATGTTTATTTCAGATTGCCGTATATACGCCTAATTAAAACTAGAAAACTTCAATGACTTCTAATTCAGACTCTAATTTATGTCGAGTTTAGTCGACTTGGGTCAGACTAATTTCATCGGCCTCGCAACTCAGTTTAATTTATATCAAGTCAATAACACCAAGAATTACCTCATTCAAACAGATTTTTATTTTTTGAATATTTGCTTGGCTTTAAGCTACGTTTGGTTCGTTGAATTTAATTACCTTCGATAATTTATTTTCTGATTTCTGCTGGAAGAGTGGTATAGGATATTAATATACGTAATTTTTAATTTCAGTAAGGTTAAGTGTTCGCCACTTAACAGATTACATGTACTACAAGCTTATAACATGTAAATAAAATATCCCGAATCGGAATAAGTTTGTAGCAGCGACGGTTTCTCCATTAGGTCACTTGGTCAATGGCCTCCCAAACATATTGCCAAACAACTGACAAAATGTTTTTATGATTTATAGTGGTGTGTTCGCTAGACGCAGTATGACCCCATTGTCCTAAATGGAACCGAAAAATTTCCGAACATGCACAGTTGCAAATAAGGAATTCACTTACATATAGAAAGTACAGCTTGGATCCACAAGAGTCCACTGCAGTAAAGCTTGCTGTTTGGTATATATTTTTCGTATTCGAGTTTCGCTTACGTCTGACCGGATTGTTGACGATAATCAAGGATTTTTTGAAATTTTGAATTAGGTGCTTATTACTAATTTTCGTTTTGTCGCGTGTGCGCGCATGTATTGTGGTGGTAGAAAAACTTCAGAGTAATCCCGTTTGCAGAACACCTTTTAATTACGAATTACGTTGATTAAATTGATGATTACTTATATATACATTTTGAGCTAGTTCAATTCGTATTTAAGTAATTAGAATTAAAATGAAATTTGGAGGGTACCGTTGGAACAAAAATATATTGGTGCGTATTAACGACTATATTAAGGTGATTGTTTGTCGTATTTTAAAGAAACTCTCGTTAAATATACATACATAACAGCAATTTACCTGGTATTTTGCGTTTTTTTCTCATCAATATTAGCAGGTGTCAATTGGTCTTACGAATTAACTTAATCGTTGATTAAAGTTGTTTAATAGTAATTAAAGGTGTCGCAAACTTAAGTTAAATAGAGATTAACGCCATAATCCGTATCCCATAAATTAATAAATATTTAAGTATTTTTTTGTGTAAACTGGGGATTAATGAATTAAAATTTAAAAAGAACTTTGCCGGGACGTAGGTAAACGAATAACCAGAAAAATAAGGAATTGCGTCGTATTCCGTAGATTTACGTACGATTTGAATGATCGGATTTGTAATTTTAAATTTGATCTCGAACCGCCACTGCTCTATGGTATAAAATCTTTGCGCTAACAATGATCAACTGTGCTCGTGTAATTATAAACAGTGGTATTTAGCTACCAATGTTCTACCGCCGCGCTGAGCGGTTATTAGAATGATATTCGATATGATATTCGTTTATTAAAAGCGAATAAATGAAAAAGGGAATCCCATGCTTCTACGGCCCTGGATCGATTTACGTTTGTCGGTTAAAATAGTGTAATTCGAAGCGAAACCCGTTGAGTTCGAATTTGTTCGGGAATTATTGAACGAATCCAAGTTAACAATAGGTATTACTCGAGTTACTCGAGTTAATAATCTATACGAATACTACGATGAGCTGTAAAAAGGGAACTGGTGGCAAAGTATGATGACGATACAAACCCGACTAACCTCACTCCATTTAATCATGGGAACAATGCAAAAATTCATCTAAGCGTGATGTTCACAAAATAAAGGCAGCAACGCCAATACGTATACTAAATTTGTATGATGTGCAACAACTACGGAGTTAGAATAGAAAATCCGTCACAACGAACAAATCAACAGCTTCGGCCTCAAACGGCAGCGGAACATTGTACCGCTTACACACACGTTAAGGTATATCGACTGATTTTGAGTCCATTTCCTTGAATGTAATATCATTGCTGTGATACTCGCTAGTAGCACCTTTAGTTATTAAAGTAATAGCGTTGCAACCAGTAGTTAGAAATCTTGAAACTGAAACCCTAAATTGTAGAAGTAGTTAATAATTTGTGCGTTTCACTTGATATGTTATCATTTTTATCAACTACGGACCGCTAATATACCAAACTATTCAAATATTTTCAATTAGTGTTGTCACAATCGACATGTTGAGACATTTGTTAGAGATATGGTATACCACAATGCATTTTTAATAAATATGTAGTTACTAAAATAGAACAAGGAATTAAATCATAACATTGTATTACTATTACTATTACTATTACTAAATGCTACTTTATAAGCTGCCAACTTAAATTTGAAGCATATATAAACGTTGTTTTCTTTTAATACATGCGATTAGAGGATAATAAGGAATTTAACATTTCATTATTGCCACGAAACGAGAACTTATTTAGAACTATTTAGAAAATGTGGAAGGGGTGCTGCAATTAACTTCAAATCAGCTTCCTAAATACATAATTATTGTATTGCGCGTACTGCTGTTACGCGCTAAATATTCACTTTGCAATTACCTGCCGGTATTGCCCTTTTACCTCGATTTTTTTCCGATCAGATTGTTCGCTTCTTTCCGAAACGCCCGCAGATTCTCCCGCAGTTAGGCAACCCATATTATACACTTCCGTCATTATCTTCGTAGAATTTTTATTTTTCGGTTATTGCAACTCTTTTATCGTATTTTTGTGAATTTTACATAGATATCTTTGTCTATTTTTTCATTACCTTGCTAGAAATATTTTTAAGAACGTTACTTTTCGCAGTTTATTTTCCTTTTTTTTGTTTCAAGTCAAGGTCGCTCTTGGTATTATCCTGGGTATTTTCGATAACTTCTCTTATTGGTCGACTTGAGTGTTGTTTTATCACAAAAACTATTTTATTCCAGAACTGTAGGAATTTGTGCGGCTTTATTGCGCTCAGAGAAGAAGTATAATTTAACTGCTTATGACAACCTAGCTTTCTTGGATTTTGAGTTTTGAAAATTACGTAATTTTTACGGCTTAGTGTGCCGAACTTCGACCCTTAGCCCTGCGCAGAGTTATCTTTCTGTGAGGGAACTCTGATGCAGCATTAAATATGTACTTAGATTTCGTTGTACAAATTTTCGCCCCAGGGTTATTTTTCCCCGTCATTTAGAGTTCCTTTGGTGAGCTTGAAAGCGACGTTGCGATAACGTAGAACGTCCGTTGAGGATACCGTAGGATTCCGGTGTAGTAGAGGCTGAGTCAACGCCCCACTGGTGTATCCAGGTTCAGAAGACGACCTAGTGTCTGTCGAGCTGAACAGATAAGCAGTTCTTCTCCAGCTGAACAGAAGAAATACACATTGTTATCAGTTTAAATTGTATATATTTCTTTTATTTGCATGACTCACCGCCTCTAGCGGCTACGGTTCTGTGCCTAACTGAGACAAACTACTTGAGCTGAGCTTTCATCTAACCCCATTACGTTATGGAACCATTCTCGATTTGACCTGAACGATCGTCTCCGACTTCCAGATAAGCGTATAAGCATAACTTTGAGTGTACGGTAAATAGGTGCTGGCTATGCAAGTCGCAGTTGCCGTAGAAGATGATACTGTTTGCAGCATCTAAGAAACAAGCACAACGATAGGTTTTAATGCACTCAAGAGATCAGAATATAACAGTGATGATGCTGATAAGATATGAAAATTCGACATTTGTCAGTCTGACGGTGGGTGCAGCGTGACAAGGCGTCCAATGCAGAGTTGAGAGTTTCAATATTCCGTACAAATACGAACAATTCGGAGAGGATGGCAGTTGTGTGTTGTGGGACACAGTTTTCCTTCGATTCGCATTGAAATCATTCGGTTTGATCTGTAAATACGATCTCACCCGATTGCTTATTATTGAAAATCTTTCCAAATAATTAATCATTTTATGATTATCGTATTGCTGATCAGGCATATCCCCACGGCTCTAAACACCTAATTTCAGTTTAAACGCTTAGAATCCTCAGACCCTTTAAATATTTACTGGTCAAAGGTATATACATATATTCAACCACTTTACGGAGGCATTAACCACTAATGATCTGTAACCATAGCAAAATTTAATAGCACGAAATTCCATCCACATCAGCTTAAATTGCTTCGAGTATAGCGCTTGACTTGAGTGCTAGAACAACGATAAGACATTGAGCAATTTCCGACAGTTATTAAACATACGTGCATGTTATTTTACGCAATATGATTTCAAAATTTAATTACTTTAATATGTTATGAGGGTGTTAGCATACGCAGAGGTGTTAAAAATTATGTTACGTGCTCGAGGATATATAACATAAGCCCGTGCTATATACTGTATCATATTCTGTTTAGTTCATTAATTTAAATTTATGTGGGGTGCAGGATCCCCTGAAGTGCTCGTTTAGACTGCAATTAGAAATCGGTAATGGTTACCTTCATTTAGCGAAGAGATTAATCAATAAGAAATGTTTGTGAAATCTCCGAACATTTAATCAAAATGTGTACCTTCCTTCAAAGGTAAATAATACCGTGAAAATAGAAGCAATGCGTTAAATAAATAATGTGCTAGTTGCTTTATGGGTTGCAATATTAAAATCAAGGTGCTGGAATACGGATTTGTAGAACTAAGATAGGATTCATGTACCCGAAATGTTTCATGAAATATTCTCAAAACTGCTGTAATATCCAGATATACTCGGAATAGTCTTAAGTACACATGTTAGGGGCTATATTACAGTGGAGAAGTCAAAAATAATATCCCAAAATACAAGCGTATATGTACTATCACCCTAAGATTGCTTTTTACTGTTAAAATTATAACAGTGCAATGTCATCGTACCCTATGATGTACATATATACTATATTTACAATATATTCTTAATGTATATGTATACAGTATATACTCTTACAATATACTCTTTTTCAAAACAAATTGAATTAAATATTCAGGGGTACTTGTATTTGCATTGTGGGATCTACTTTCTTCTTTTGCAAATTGAAGGATGATGAGTTAAATTAAACAAATTTTGTAGGTGCGAGTTAATACTTCTTATGTTGGATGAATTTTAAAATTGTATTCCCGCTTCTTTTAAATAAAATAAATTGTTAAGCACTTGAAAGATAAAACAGAACGTTACGTTCAACACGAATTTATTCCGGGCATTACAGTTCAAGCCACAGACTGGTACTGCACAACACAAAGTGGATGTGTTATTTTGGCCAAATTATTTAATCTTCGGTAACTGTGAAGTCGAATTCTTCAAGTCCAAATCCATAAATCCTTCCAATTCTTGAAATCCTGGCGAACTCGGGTCCGATTTATGTAAATCCTTCCCGCAGTGATTCCAGATCCGTAGGTGGTGACATTTTATTCTATAGAAGGTCTAAATGGTGCTGTTGACTGTTAACTTGAACTGTTATGGAAAGGATCTCATTTAGTTATTTAATTTTAGACTATTTTTCAAAGAATTTTGAAAAAGTTGTCATCGAAAAAGGTTTGTTTATTTCTCGATTATTTTTCAAAATTTCATCCATGGATTATACTAAATCGATTAAGTCAAATGACACCCTTGATGTAAAAACAACCATTAAAATGTCTTGCGATTCCACGGGGACAGCTTGCATATTTTCTAGTACGGTCTTGTAAATTATGTTGGTTACCGTAAGGATGACTCTAATTTTACGAACAATAGGATAGAGAAATTTTCACAGAAAGAAATATAATTCCCATTTATGTTAGTAATTTTGATTTCTCGCAGTACAAGTTGTTTAATAGATTTTTCTTACTCGATGTGTAAAACGAGGATAAAAACCCAATCTGGGAGAAATTAGAGCGAACAAGTCATCAACTGTCTGCTCTGTCTCGCAATTAAAATGAACTAACAAGACGAACCTTGGAACATTTTCCAACCTAAATAAACAATATTGCAACAATAAATTAAATTAAAAATTAACCTCATTAGAGACCCCATAAGAAATATAATTTGAAACAAAAGATTTCTCACCAAAAACGTACTTTTATACAGATCGCTGCCTAAATCAATTTATAAGTAACGTATAAAACTCTTTGTCAATCAACAAGTAAGTCACAAATGAAAGTTAATGTACACTATGACGCGTCAGTAGTTGTAGAAAAAGAACGTAAAGTAAAGATAAAGGTTACAAAATTGCACCCAAAAGTATTACAGAAAGTATCCTATAAAACATTAGGATTACAGTAAGATAACTTCTTTTTACTCTTGCTTCAAGGGTAAACAGTATGATATCTTATTTGGTAACAAAAACGTAAAATAGCATCCAAAGATAACACAATTTGCTGGTTTTCCTGGTTCAGCCTCCAATCCAACTGATATAACCGGCCTGATATAATTGGTTACCCATCCAATCTTCAATTCAAGTTTTAATAAAAAACAGGTTGTGAATTTCACTGTAGCAAATGTAAGAATTTGTCCGCTGCTAAAATGAAACCTTTTCGATTTCCAAAAAATCAATTGAGAAAAATAAGAAGTGATTGATCTCGAATGCCCAATCATACACATACGAGCCATGCATCTTAATTTAAAGAGAAATGTATCCAAACAATCTTAAACTAGTTCCAAATCAATCTCAGTACTCAGGGCATAATGCTTTTGAAATGAAAACTATAGTATTACTAAAAGAAAATACTACAGGATGTTACATCTGGCTCTAAATACATGTATAGTGATGGCACTCGACACCACTTCATCACATATAGAACATGGGCGATATGTAACATGGCCTTCAGTCAGACAAGCGTGTTCGTTAGCCATTTTAGTCGTATTTCGTTAGTAACGTTGTAGTTGTAATTATTTTAATAAAACATGTTAACAACGTTTGCCGAATAAATGAAAAAAAGAGAAGCTTAGCGTCTGTAAAATGGAAGAAACATTCAAGCCGCCAAAAAATGTAATATTCTACAAACACAGTAATAGCAATTTAAAAGACTTTTTTAAGAAGTTTAGAAATGTATTTAAAAGCAACAGGCTTAGATAAAGAAGATGATGAAACAAAAATTGGAATCTTGCTGAACCATGTTGGGGAGAAAGCTCAGAAAAAATTCCGAACCTTTAAGATAACGGATAAAGATGCAGAGAAATAAGCGGCGTTATAAAAGCATCCAAGGAATATTGCAAACCGATAAAAAATGAAACGTACGATCGCTACAAGTTTTTTACAAGGGTGCAACAGGTTCGACCATTTCCTCACAAACATCAAGGTGTTAGCTGCAGAATGTAATTTCAGTGCACTAGAAGATTCGTTGACAAGAGACAAAATCGTGAGTGGGTTACAAGATCTGGCACTGCCAGAACGACCACTTCAGCATTCGTCACTGACATTACCAAGATGAACTATGGTGAATGACGACAGCAAGTAAGTTTCAAGTGAAAGAACTAAGAAACAAAAAGGAAGTAAATTTAATAAGGCACAAGAGAAGCAAGAGCGTTAAAAACTCTATGATATGAACGATTGTCGAAAATGTGATCGACATCATTCAAAAATGAATTGTCCTGCTTATAGGAACACATGCTTAATCTGTAAAAAACCTAATCATTTTGCAATAGGCTGTAAAGATAAGCAATCTAGAGATGCATCTGGTAGTTCTAAGAATGATATTTCTAATAAAATTGTGAAAATTAAGTTTAGAAAGACCAAAGTTCCAATCAGTGTTTATCGATACACGACTAAACTAGATACGGGTGCATCTTGCAGCTGTCTACCAAGTAATATCTTTAGAGATTAAATATTGACCGTAATATTAATAAGAATGACGTAACAATAGTCGGATGTGGTAATGAAAGTATAAAAACACAGGGTTCTGTTGTTTCAAAATGTAATATTAACGATATACATAAATAATAGTCCGATCTTAGGGTTAAATGTTTGTATAAAATTAAATTTATTGCAAAAAGTAGATACTGTACAAGTATATAATACAAAAGATGAATTTATCAATAAAAATTTAAATGTTTTCAGGCAAAGTGATGCTGTACCATTCGCAAACTCATGCAGACGAATTGCAGCTACTACAAAGATAAATTAAAGGGTACCTTAGACGACTTAATCGAAAGAGACATAGTTATGAAATTGAAGGAGCCTACAGAGAGGGTTAATAACACTGTCATTGTTTAAACACCCAATAAAAAGTTTAGAACATGTTTAGATCCTGTACATTTAAATTAAAAAAAGAAAAGTATTTTTAATCATCAGTTTCCAATGCCAACAGTAGAGGAATTGTCGTTAGAGTTGCTGAACAAATCTATTTTTACGCTTTTAGATTTAAAAGAGCGATTTTATCATATTTCATTGGATGAAAAGAGTCTGAAACTTTGCTCATTTACAACACCTTATGGAAAGTACTGTTTGAAAAGGCTTCCAACGAGAAAATGTTTGGTGATTGACATTTATTTTGACGACTTTTATAACAGCTGCAGTGAAAAGGAACACGATAAAATCTTAACAAACGTAATGGAACGTGCTAGAAAATGTGATATAAAATTAAATAAAGAGAAAGTACAATTTAAGGTAAGACAAGTTAAATATTTAGGTCAAATATTTTCAAAAGAAGGCATAAAGGCTGATCCACAATATATCGAGGCTGTGTTAAAAATTGAGTATCCTGATAATAAACAAAAATTGCTAACAATATTACGCACGCTTAATTATCTAACTAAATATATTCCTAATTTATCTAATCTTCTTTCGATTTTAAGAGCGTTAGCTAAAATTAATATACCTTGGCGTTGAACTAGTGACCATACACAGGTTTTGATCTCAATAAAAACATTACGAAATTGCCAAACTTAAAAATATTTGGTCCAAAATTACCAGTGATAATACAAACTGATTCTAGCCAAAGAGGCTTAGGAGGATGTTTATTGTAGGAGGGTTATCCAGTTGCGTTTTATTCCAGAAGTCTAACAGAAACTGAAGTAAGATATTCTCAAATAGACAAGTCGAAATGTTAGGCAAATTCTGCATTAAAGAAATTTCACAACAGATACGACTAATCATAAACCATTTGTAGTAAAGATTTTTATAAAGTTACGAAGACTATGTTCTCGCATACAAAATTAATGTTAAATACTTACCTGGTAAATTCATACACATAGCGGATCTCTTATCCAGATCATTTATTAAACAAAACCATACAGATAGGTGAGAGGATCTAGCTGTTGTTCATTGGTTAGATGTAGAAATACCAATACCAGCAACAACTTTAAAGTTATCACAAGTAAACACTAAGAAAGATCATACATTAAATCAAGTGATAAGATATTGCAACAATGGTTGACCTGATGATCTAAATGCTTGGAAACACCGTAGTAATTATTCAGAACTATCTGTATTATTTAAATTGAAAGATAACTTAACTATTAAATGTGAGCTGATATTCTATAATGACAAATTAGTAGTTCCTACAACTCTAAGAATGAATATGTTAGAAAAATTACATACTATTGGTCATTTTGACCTGGAGAAAAATAAAGCCAGAGCTATAAAAATGTTCTATTGGCCAGGATTAATAAAAGATATTACTGACTACACATAGAAGTGTTGGACATGTCAAAAATTCAAAAGAAACAGTTAGAGAACCACTAAAAACACATGAAAGTCCCAACATACCATTTTATAAGATAGCAGCTGATATTATGACTCATGAAAACATGACTATTTAGTAGTGGTTGATTACTTTAGTATGTGGATAGAAATGTTACCGCTGTGAAGTAAAACAGCTTTTAATCTGAAAGTAAACTAAAAATTATTTTCTCTGTTCATGGCATTCCAACTATTTGTATGTATGTCTCATAATATGCAATTTAGCAGGTTTGAATTTAAAATATTTGCAAAAGAATGGGACTTTAGTATTACCACATCAAGTCCGCTATATCCCAAACCAAGTGGTCTTGCCGAAAAAGCTGTAGGCATTTATAAAAACATTCTAAAGAAATGTCAAGACGATGATAGTGATATTCATAAGTCGCTATTAGAATCGCTAACAGGATTAAATTTGTCGCCAGCAGCTATTGAATAACAGATTACTGCGTACAATAACTCTTACATCAACAAATATATTGTCGAATATACCTGATATTGACTATAAAAAAATTAATAATAACACAAGAAGAAAAGTCAAAACTTACCACAGTCAAACTCGAGACAGAAGTAAGTTTAAAGAAGGAATTAGCGTAATGTTAAAAAAAGAGAGGTACTGGGTTCCAGCGGAAATTATAAGGAAGGATGGGCACCCACGGTCATATATCGTTAGGTACACTTGGAATAAAATGTATTTGGACACCCAAGAAAGAGAGAAAAGAATGCCCTCAACCGGTTTCTCTTTCTTGGGTGTCCGGGTACTTTTTATTGCAAGTGTACAACGTAAGTACACTCAACAGGCGAAACTCTTCCTTTACTAGGACAATCACCAAATGCTTTTGTCAAAGAAAATGATACCTATTCTCAGCTCGAGTCAAGTGAAGAATCTATTATTGAACAATAATAATGACAGCCTCGCAAATGATAAAAGTGCTGGACTGACTACTTTGTCACAGCCTCAACCATGTTCTAGTAGAGATAATATAAAAACTCGCTCAGATCGAATAATTTCAAAATCAATTAGATATAGATATTAAGTTTATTCTTGCGCACTGTAAAAGTGGGAGATGCTACATATGGCTCTAAACACATGTATAGTTGTGGCATTAGACACATAGAACATGCACGATATCTAGTATGGCCTCCGGTGACAAAGGAATGTTAGCCATTTTAGTCGTTTGTTGTTAATAATGTTGTAGTTGTAATTATTTTAATGAAACATATTAAAAGACTCTAAAGTGTCTTACTAACAACTGCACGAGGTTGTAACACAGGAAGAAGCGAACAAGGGTGATAGCACAAGTGTGTATAAATTCAAAACTGCACGCTAATGTATACAGCAAAGTACATATAAAAGTTTAATCGACACTAATTTGTTTGTCGCCGCAGTGTTCGCACAACCACTATGAGGTAGGTACAAAAATGTATGAAAATTACAAATACACTATTCAATCCCAAACTTTAAATGTAAAGGAAAATATCGAAAAAGTCATTCTGCTTTCCGGGAAAATCAAACAAGCATTAAGATTTAAGCCATTAGGATGATACTACAGCATACACAATAAAGCCAAATAAGATAAAATGCATGTACAGCTACCGTAGTATATAAAGCAACTTCTTTTAAGAAATATGGCGAGCCTAGACGAAAAAATTTGAGAGACGAAATCAACGTTCCGTGAATATCCCGCGGCTTGCATCTCCATCCCAGTTACCCATCAGAGAATGATTATTGTAAGAGGAATGGTTCAACGATATTCACATCTCGTATTTCACTTTAACGTAGCCTTGCATATCTGAAGGTTAGTTTGCTGAATACGAATTAAATTTAGTCTTAATTTAAATTTAAATTGCATGACGGAATTAAATGAAACTTGAAATTCCATTTAAATTGATGGAAATTTCCATTACAAAATAACATTATGTAAGGGTTTTTAGATGATCTAACTTATAATTATGAAGCAACAGATTGAATAAGTTAATTAGTAATTCGTAAACTGTTTAGTAACGGTAACTCGATTAAACATCACGACCAAGTCCATTTCCTTGACTCCTCATCAGCGACTGTTTTTATATTTTTTGTATGTCAAAGTTTTGTACCAGTTTTATATAAAAAAAAATACAATTTCCACTTGTAAGACATTCGCAATTCCGATGGGAGAGCCAAGGCCATGCTAGCTTTCCCACAAGCGATTTACTAATTTTTTTCTAGATCAAGGCTTTATACTGTTTTGCGCTAAAGATGGAAGATTTTGTATCAGTTCTGCTTAGGAGATATAATTTGTTTTCGACAGGAGGAACAGGAAAATGCCAGCCCTCGCACATCGACATTTTCAATTCTCTTGCACTAACCCTTTGTATCAGTTGTGTAGCAAAACAGACATTTTGTAGAAATCTCCTACCCTAGTGGCATAGTTGGTTGACTGATGATTGGCCCTCAATTGGTACAACACGTCGTACGGTTGGCGCAATATCCGTGAAGATTAGCCACGGTCGGTACAGTGTGTAAGGTATACAAGACCAATGGTACTTTCCTAACGTTGGGTTTCGATTGGGTCTAGGTCAGCAAAATCAGTTAAGCGTTGGTGGACAATAGGGAAGTGACAATCAAACTACGCTTGGCAGTAAACACTTGAGTGACATAAGCAGGTCAATGTTGAACCAATTCAGTCGGTGCAGCGTCGGTTGAAGATCAGTTGCCAAGCGTTGTGAACATGTGACGTCACGGTTGGCAGACAATAGTGGGCCAATTTTCGGGGAATGTTCGTTAAAGATCGGTGCACGAAAAGGGTAGATAGTTCGCCCAAGAATCAGGTAAGTATGAGAGAACGTTGCGAGCTAATGTTCGGCCAAAAGTGCAAAATGTTCACACTTTTACATAATGCCGACATTATGACGATGTTAACATCGAGCCAAGCAATTCGTTACACCGTTGCTACCAGGGTCTAGTAGATACATGCTATTTACAACCATTTTAATTATTTACTGTGTTTTAGCTCTACTAGGGACTGGAGCTCTTACGAAAATAATGTTGCCTTCCATGCAAGTTCATGGTAGCTCTTGCTTTACGTCAAATCCAATTCTGTTTCTCGTAGATATGCTCTATTGAGTAGATCTGTGAAACAATAACAATTGTTAGTTCTCCAAGATAATTGCAGTTTTAAGCGATTAGCCTCTATAGATTCGGCATATTAAACACACGAAAGTCAAAGATCGTGTACAATAAGAAGGCTCCGATGTCGTGTAGAAGTGCTGACTAAGGGATGATGCATGCGGTTTTTGTTTTAGTTTGTGGCTTTTCTGTTATGTTAGTAAGGAGAATTTTTGGCTCCTTGCTTTGAATAGGAAACAGATTCCATAAGATGAATAACATAAAGTGTCGATTGTATTATCTATGAGTTGAAAGCCGTGGACAAACAATGGAATTACGCTACATGGTACACACTACTACATGCTAGTAATCCGTATTTGAGATAGCCGCTAACACACAGAGTGCGGTGAAAAAGTAAAGTTTAAGATATTTTATGAATACGGTTAAATATCATCTCAAGTGGTAAAAAAGGAATTTCAGATGTTGGTTTGTTGGTGCTTTGTTCCGTTTTATACCGAGTATAAATGTTGCGTACCAAGGTCCTTTAGCAAGTATTATTTCGATAAGATGAAAGCAGTGAACTACTCATTATGCATAGCTTAAGCTAAGAAACTAGACATGATAGTAAATCCGAAAACGAGAAAGAAGTCAACTAAACACATTCGTTAGAAAAATATCAACTAACTCTAAACCGTGTCGCTTCATGAATGATTCTTTTTTGCTTTAAAACTACAGAGGTATTCTGGTAGGTATTAGTGTTGCTAATATCTTGTAAGCGGAAGTTTTTATTACAAAACAGTAATGTAAAAATGAAAAACTTCGATGATAGGGAGACCAGCAACATGCACTCAACGTTTGATGTTCAGTGCAAAACAGTACAAAGGTAAAATATATCCACTAGCAGGAAAAACCGAAATATGGTACGAAACGGTACAAAACTGGTAAAAAAGGTTAGCGCAAAAAATGGAAAATTTGCATGTACAGGAGTTGGCATGTCTCTGATCCTGTTATCAGAAATAGATTATCCACTAAACGGAAGTGATACAAAACTTTCTATCTTTGGTACAATACTTGTACAAATGTCACATGTCTCTAGCTCTCTATTGGAAATCTTCAAGACGGAAATGGTGTGAATCTTTAATTTCGGTACAAAACTGTAATGTAGAAAAAATATAAGGATTCCGTGGTGGGAGGACCGCACGAGCGAATTCGTACGGTTGACAATAGAAATCCACGAATTCTCGAAGCAATTATTCCGAATTAGTCAAATAACTTATGTGATGCGGAGTGTGCCAACACATTAGTGTTTACCGTACTACCCCAGGATCCATGTTATCATTGTTAATTATTTATTTAGTACCTAATGGTATAAGTAGAACAAAATATAAATAGGGTTTACTGCGCGAAATATACTCAAAAACATTCTTAGCAATCAGAAGACTAAACCGAATGCGGAAGAAGGAAAATTGCAGGGAGAGACTGTGTTAAAGTTTATATTGACACCATGTTGGCGGAATAATACAGTCTCATTAGGGAAGAATTGAATCGTCAAATGCAGTGCAACACATAAACGAACGTACGAGTAATATTAGAAAACCTTAAGTTAACTAAGAACGCTACGTGGTTTTGCGAATTAAACGCTACTAATAGATCTATTCATGTAAACCAGACACATGTTTTAGGTTTTCTGTTACATACCAGCGATTTTTTCCTTTAGCTCCGAGTATTTTGCATGTTTTAGTATTAAGATAAATAGGCGATGAAAATGTAAATACGTTTTAGGATGGCGACAGAACCAAGGATGTTGGAATAATAGAAGCAGCATCGCTATCTACGGACGCTATATTTGTAAACAAATATAGCATTTCCCTCCCAATTCAGTAGCATATCGTTTCACTCGGTTTTACTACCAAATTAGGGAATTTTTCATTAATAGCGGAACATGCATTTGGTTACTTTCGTGTCCAAATACGTTCATAATTCTTCAGAATACTAAATGTTGTTTAATAAAACAATAAAATATTTCTAAATTCATATTTTTAATTTCATATTCAATGTATGCGAAATAATTGGCAGTTTCGCTTTGTCTACATTACTTGTTAGCCAATACAACTTAAATTATTTCAATGTTAATAGTATAAAGAAGAAAGCCTTTCGGTTTTTTTATTATAATTCTTCATAGCAGACCAATTTATATTTTTAATTTACATGTAAGAAAATAATTTTTCAAATCTAATTTAGTTATTAAAAAGTGTGTATTTTGTTTATATTTATGAGAAATATGTAAAAGTATATCCAAAAAGACATAATACACTGGTCGTAATTAACAATGCATCACAAAAAATGTGTAATATTTATTAGTATCAAAAATGCTTACACTACTTATAAATATGTAAATGAAAAAATTCCACAAAAGAAAGGCATTGAATTAATTGTGGTAGATATTGTTTCTTGTTGTATTTCCAAGGTATATTGACGGCATCTCGTATCGATTGGAAGCGAGAATGGATTTCGCAGCAGCAGACATTTGATGATACTCCATTGGCGAGAGATCTAGCGATCTCACAGGTCACGGAAGCAGATTTACATTGTTTTCGATCAAGAAATGTATAGCTAGTCTATCACGTTTCAATTTTGTAGTATATATTTTGCATTTAAGTTAGTCCTTTTGGCCTTGTAGTGTCCAGATTATAAGCTGCCTGCGTAACGTCTGAACGTTTGTCGGTCTGGATCGCTATTTCGTGCTTCTCTAGATATTTAATCTTTTATTTTTTCTCGTTATTTGTTTCTCATTTAGTTAAATGTATAAGGATGGTTTCATTAATTATAATTCTCAAAATTTAATCAAACCGTTCTTTTGACTTGCTATCCATATTTTCACCCCTCTTCCGATTGCAAATCAATTCATTCTGTTAATTCTAGTTGACCTAGTTGGTTTTGTTTTATAAGGAAACATTTTCTTGTTTAGTAGTTTTAGTAATTTGTGAGCTAGTAATTACCGGCGTTGTGATTCGAATTTATTGTTTTGGGCTGATTCTTTAACGCGTACTGTAAAATGCGGGATTCCTATAGTCTCATTATTACTTGTTCGGAAGCGACGTATATCTCCATTTTTGGGAATAGTAGTGGTGCCATGGTGCAAATGGTGCCATAAAGAAAATCGAGATTCATCACTACACACTATTCTGAGCACAATTTATGGGCGGTGCATTTTTAATTGCAGCGAGTGTGCTTGCCATTAAAGTAAAGGTATTAAAGTTTCTCTAAAAAATAAAAACTCAAATAAGGGAGTTCTCCTTATTTGAGTTACTGCCTCAAAGCCTCAAGGGAGGCCAGGCCCGAGATTTTGAGGAACGTGTCGGAAAGGAACAAACAGGACGAATTTGACTGCCAGCAACGCATGTTTTCTTATGCGCGTATCAAAATTACGAAAGGTTCTGCTAACGTAAGTTATTAGTTTAATATTTTGCGGAGTGCAGGGTGAGCCCTACCCTAGTGCTTGATCCCAACTGACACAAGTTTCACTTATGCTACCTTTAATTTAATCTTAGCTAATTAGGACTATCTCTTGACATAGGTTCCAGTTTTCTAAAGTTTTAATCAATCTTTATGCGTAGTCATTATTCTGACGATCATTCCGCAGTATGCAGAATTTTTTAAATAACGAATCCCTTTTGTGAAAATCAGACAGGTCCATCGGTGAACAGAGTATAACGTCCTGTATAATCCTTTACTTTTGTTTGCAAAATATAATACAAGTAAAAATAGGGCGAGGGAAAAGATATATAAAAATAGAAGCAAATTGCCAAATAAACTGTAATAATATAGCAAATAAATGTCAATTTTGATGAATAACTCGTCAACATACTAGAGCTGCAGATTGATGACACAGCCGATAATACAACAAATAGGACGAAAGGCACTTTTCACGATCCATCTGTGTTCATTGCCAGGGTCGTTACAAGGAAGTCAAAGGTAACGATAGAAGCGTACACTCAAGGGCTGTATTCTAATTAATTCAGCGTGCAATGAACATATAGACGGTCTAAAAATGCGTAGCCTCATTCAATCTGTTGGGTATGGATTGCTTTTTAAGCCACGCTTCACGAGAATCCTTTAATAGAAAAGTTGCAGGCAATAAATCGCTCCTGTACGCCTGAAATATATATCACCTACGCCCTCTTAGATCGAGCGATGGGAATTCAGATTGCGGTCACGTGACAGCTACACACTTACGGTCACATCCGTACACACACACACGGCCCCACACACATCTCCCAGCGCACATTTACGTCGACCTGTCAGCATGATTTGTAGTTGAAAGCCTTCTCTGGTATGGACCTTAGACAGAAAAATTATTTCTGTACTGGCAAATATTGATCCACATTTTTTACCAGACACACAGACGTTAATATTTCTATCCATGAGATTACTATCGACGTTCTTTTAACTCATGTTGCGATTAAACCAACTTTAATATCATAAAGGTTCGCTTCCTTCTGCTAGAAAATCTGACATTAAAATTTTTAATACCTTTTAGTAGTGTTATAATTCACAACATCGAGTTTAGCTGTCAATAGCGCCAGCTTACATTACGCATGGTGAGTTCAGTATGTCCACTCCTCTGCCAGCTATGGGGTCGTTTTCAGTAACTTCAATTCCTTTTGTCGCCTACGATCTAAGTAGCGGGCGCGCTTTTGCTCTACAATTTGGGCATTGCTCATTTTTAAGCAGAATTTCATTAAGTCTGTCTTCAATAACAAGTTTCAGGCCAAAGTTGAAAGATGTCTCCGTTATGTAATAAGCATGGAAGTAAATAGCAAATAGACACAAATTTTATATAATAGCTGATCTAAAATCCACTCCCATACTTGTGCACGATTTTCTGATATAAATTTCGAAACTAATTATATTTATATAAAAGAGAATTGTTTTCTGTTTCATGGTGTAACTAAATCTGCCACTAATATTGTAAATTGTACAACTCCATCAAGAAAAGAAGGAAGTGAAGATTGCGATTGTACTGTTAAACATAGCGCTGGCTGTACTAATATGTTAAAGAAAATATTTAAATGAAAAAATCCAAAGTTACTCTCTCAAAAGAAAAGAATATGAGTGAGAAAAAGATTACTCACTACATGTACATGTACACTAACAGTAAGCAACACTATGCTAAGAGGAAACATCCCATTAAATTATTAAAATAATTAAGAAAAGATATGTATTGTCAAATCTTAGAAGAAATAAATTGTAATATAAAATACAAAACAATAATTGAACAAATATTTACAAAAAAAGAACATGTACAATTAGCAGATGACGCTCTTGTAGTCGCCGATTATAACTATACGCACACTCTCCACGTCGATGTGACTGTTCCATTCTCCTGCAAGATGTACCCAATACCCAAAGCATATCGTAAGGATTGTCAATCTGAAAATTCAAAACATACTAGAAGTTGAATTATACAAAGAGCAAGAGCATTTTACACCAGAAGAAGGACAATCCCATCCGATTTTGTTTCGACACTCGTATCTTGAACAAGAACATGAGGAGCATGAAACACCAGAAACCATCTAAACGTTGCTGACAAGTTTCTCCAATTCGGAAGCCTTCTCCAAGCTAGACCCCTAAACTTCTTTCTGGCTCATACTAGGCTCAGAATCAAGTCGCAAGTTATGCGCCTATCGACAAGTTTCAGTGTTCTCACCTTCGCAATGAAGCATATCCTCGATCCCGATTCTTCATTTTCTACTCACTAAATCGATGACGTCCTAGTATTTTTTGAGTAGGAAAAATCCCATTATCATCATCTCGCCCAAGTCACGAAACTAAATCTAAATAAATGTGCGTTCTTTGTCTTTCGTCATCTATCTCCTATTTGAGATCATCAACCAAGAAGGTGTTTTCATCGAGGAAGATTATCTCCAAGCCATTCAAGATTTCCCAACGCCATGCAACATCAAAGGTTTTGAAGGAGTCATTACTTATTACAGTAAATTCCTTCCATAATTGTCTGAGAAGTGTTTGAACTTCTGCAAACCAATCAAGAAGAATACTAGATTCCCATGGGAAGTGAAGCGCCAAGACATGAGAAATTGTTTCTGTAAAGATTTCAAACTAATTCATCCGAATTTTGTTCATATTTAAATAGATGCAAGCAACACCGTCATAGTAGGTATACTATATTAAAATCACATGGATGGGAGAATATCCCATTGCTTTCTTGTCAACGAAATTAAAAATTAGGGAGACAAAATATTCCATCATAAAAAAGGAAATGTTGACCACATTATATTGTGCAAGCAAGTTAAAATTATTTATTCAGATATTCAGATTCAGATAATTCTGCTTTTACTTCCATTTTGAAAACAAAAATATGTGATAATGTATTCTTTAATTCTACAAGAGTATGATTTTGATATACAGTACATTACAACAAGACAAAATAATGTTGTCGACATATTTAGCAGAATATATGAGACTCACAGCGCTCCAGATAAGTCATTTATTATTAGCATGCATACGTTGTATGTATAACAAACAACATTATAGCCGATCAGTAGTTACTTCGAGTTGCAAAAGATAATGTGTAATTTTTACAAACAAAGCAACCATTTAGTAAAACTTGTAAACAATCGAGAGCCGATTGTCGTGATTAAAACCATTCAACGGAAATTCGACAGCATCTACATAAACTCTATGTACATCTAGGCATAAAATTACGTTATGCCAATCAGGTAGTAAGTCAATGCCGCATCTGTCTACTTCACAAAGTGAAAAGTAATCATCCTGTTCCGAATTCAAAACCAATTTGCTCCACTTCAATTCTAGATATTGCGCGTATTGATCTTTTTCGAAACTTGATCCCTTTGAATGGATACAAAAGTCTCCTGGTTGTCTAAAAATTCTATGTACACAGACTGGTACTAATGGTACTAATTCCGATCGATTAGATATTTCTAATTCTTTCAACACAGGAACGTTTGCTCAAAATACAAAGCAATTGTTTAAAGAAACAATGTAAGCGAAAAGGTAGATAGATCGATTTCCATGCCTGTAATTTTATAGTTATACGAGTGCTATGCACTGCATACAGGACACAAAATCGTAAAAGAACCTACACTCGATTTTCGAAGGTTACTATGTGATCAAAAACCTAAAAAATATGGTACTCCAAAGTATTTTTGAAATATCCTACATCCCTGCAGTTATTCCTAAAATAATCTCGTTTCCAGTGCTCATGCATTTAAAATTTATATTGAAAAGTACTCGTTATGTCCACGAAAGATGGATCGTGGGTCAAGCAACCAAAAAAATAAAACAATTACTCAATTGATTTATTGCCTCATCAGAGAATGCCACTAAAATTAAGCAAAACTGCAATTCATTAATAGATTCATTTAAAAATCTATGATCGTTCTCATTTATAATCGAATTTCATAACGTATTCATTAAATATATGATCTTTCTGTCATCTTTTTAAATTTTCTCTTCTTCGAAACATTATTTGTATCCTCCTTATGTTTCCTTCTGGCAGAGGATGCTTGTAGTGTTATAATTAGAGTTAGTTCGGTGCAGTGTGCCAACGAGTGCTAGTCAGCCAAGCGTCGATTGGGTGTATGCAGTAGCGTAGGTAAATTGAAGGTTATATTTTATTAATCAATCGTCAAGTACGTTTTCGATACGATTAACTATGATATATTTTTCTAAATTGTTCGTTGTAAATTGGTTTCGTTGGTAAGTTAATATATTTTTAAATCTAAACAAAGACCTTTCTACGTCACATCAAGTAACTGGTGCGAAATGGAAGTATGCAATTAAATCCTTATATTTTAAACATAAACTTTCATTCTGGGTAGTAAAAGTGTTATTGGAAATTTCTTTTAATAGCACATGATTTGGATTTCTTCGTAAAACCGCGTTAATTTTGTTCCGTATCTTTTCCCCAATCGATCACTGTATACTTTTTAAATTACTAAACGATGATTCTAAGTGTTGAAGGGATTCAGTTAATTTAAAATTTTGGTTTTCTAGAAACTTGATCGTTTTTGTTACGGTTGAGAAATGTTGCTCGACTAAATCTAGTCTAGCTAGTTAATAGTTTCAATAAAATCCTTTAAAATTAGTTAATTAATGAATTAACATCGTAAAATTCTTCACGAATAAGTGCAGCAATGCGATATATTCCACACACAACACATGTTAGATGTAACATGTTTGGAAAACGTTTTTTAAGCTCGTTACCTGTTTTTGACATTACGCTTGCAGAATCCGAGAGAAAGAGTAGAACTTTTAAGCAACCGTCACCAGCTACATTTTTTACGCTGTTAATGAGAATGTCGGTAATATCGTTTGCGGTGACACGCAATCTGATTTACGTAGCTACTAAAAATTACTTTGAAGGATTTTCCGTATGCAATGTGCCAACCATTACATTAACAATGTGTCGTCGTTTAATGTCTGTCGTTTCATCTGCGCTTATCCAGAGATAATTTTCACCTAGTTTTGACTTAATTTTATTTATTGTTTTGTCGAATTGCTTAGGTACATAACATTGTAAGGAATCGCTAGTCGTTACATATTCAAAGGACTTTTACTGAAGGAAAGAGACAATTTATTATTAAGATAATAATTTAGTATTCATTCTTTGAATCATATTTGCGAATGTTCAATCAAAATGTATTTATTTTCACGTGAACAAACTTTTCGAAAACCCTATGTAATTCTTCTGGATGACAGTGTATACGTGCATAATCTTTCAATTCGTATTCTCGAGTTGTTTTTTTTTGCACCGTACGTCATTCAAAAGAAGACTCCGCGTCATCGCCCGGAATGGTATATAAACCGCTCGAAAATCCTATTCGATAGGAGTCTACTCCTGATCTTTCCGTATCGCTGTCGGTGCTAGACACTGGCCTAGGCGGAGCCCTCCCACCGTATCGCTGTCGGTGCTAGACGCCGGCCTAGGCGGAACACCCTCCGTATCGCTGTCGGCGCTAGACGCTGGCCTAAGCGGAACAAGCTCCGCATCGCTGTCGGTGCTTGACACTGGCTTAGACGGAGCCCTCCCCGTAACCGTGTTACTTTTTTCTTTGCAAAGTTGAATTAAATCTTATTTAATTCACGTTAAAGACCGTAAGTTTGTTCACCGTGATTACCAATCGGTACTTTGCCGAATTTTCTGTTTACTGCTTAGATTGATAACCGATTTTTATTTATTTTTTTTTAACACGTTGAACGTTAAAATACTGTTTCTAGTTTCTATATTTTTTGTAAAAGTGTACCCGAACTTATTTTCCGAATTCCGGTTGATTTCATTGAGCGGAGTTCCTTACTTGTTTTGTGCATAAGATTGTCGCCGACTTTAAAGTTTGAATTCTGTTTGATTTTATTTCTCTGAAGTTATTTGTTTATTTTCTTTTGTAAATAAAACAATTATTTTTCTTAAGTGTACTTCTTTTATTTCCGATGAAGCTTGGACATAATTGCTACCTAAAGGTTGATTTGTTAATGAACGCACAAGCATCACGATACACTACTCACTTTAATTTAATAATCAGCAAAGTTAATTTAAAACTCCACGAGGCAATTACCATATAAGCAACATATGACAGCTAGAACATATCGTAACCTGTAAGCATATTAAGTTCCGGCGTCATCTATTGATGAGAGACGCAACTGCAAAGAATAAGCAAATACCGACCGCACAGTTATCTTCTCGTTATCATAAACTTTGTCAAAGGTAGTAAAAGGCAAAATAAGGCAAGAATTACTTTATTGGTAGACAAGTTACTAATTTGCTAAAATTAATTAACCTTAATTTTCCGTATTTTCAAAAAACCAAAATTTACCAGAACCAATACACGAATTTCCAAGTTTGTGAGTAGGAGTAAAAACACACACGCAAATTAGAGCGTTACAATATTTTCTAATTGCCAATGGGTGGGGAATATCTTGGTTGGTATATTTTTTAAGAAACCCTGTGATTTATTTAATCGGATATTGGCACCAAGAAAAGCTGCGCATAAATCAATTTTAAATTTATGTGAAATACCTCTTTGGTATAGTTGCCCCTGAATCCTAATTATGCAGAACAAATGGTGCAAAGCACTTCTTTTTTATTAATGACAGTGAAAAATGGTGCCATATTCTGAAACAATGCTTAACATTCTCGGCATTGTTGGAAAATGATAAACTAAGAACTACTAAAAGAAAATGAAAGAATACGAAACAAGTAAATATTAAATAAGGATCAAATATATCATAAAATTATAAAACGAAATATAAACTCTAAAGAATACTCCAAAAATATGAGAGTACCTAATAAAGTAAACCGAAAATTAAACTTCTAAAAAAGGGCAGTGACGAAATAAACGAAAAAAGACACTTCTAAAACAGTACAGTAACAATATAAACCAAAACCAAAAAGGATACGTCGTGCTAACGAAATATCTAGATATTTTAAGTTGAACGTCGCTACGATGCTGTCCAGTCGGTTACTAACTAGGTACTGGCCAGTACTGCCGTAGCTCCCTGTCTATCCCCTACGTGGTGAGTTACACACATGCGAAACTTAGTCTGCCGCCGAACGTAACGCCAATGACAAACTGCACGCAACGTCGCCACTCTAGTTATAATACACAACATCGAGTTTAGCTGTCATTAGCGCCACGCATAGTGAGTCAGTATATCCACTCGTTCAACGTTAAAATCCCCTTGACGACTATGAGCTCGTTTTCAGTAGGTCGATCTAGGCAGCGGCGGAATTAGAAGATTATATTAAGTCCAGCCAAGTTCAGCAGTGACGAAACGCAGTAATAACCTCTTCTGTACATCATAACATTTTCTATTTAAGTAAAATTTCCCTCAACAATCTCCAGAATAATTGTAGTCGTATCTCAGTTGTAATTTCATAAATTCAGTATTGTTCGTCAAATAACCGTCTTGGTTGGTCGGTATTGTAATTATTAACAATTATTAATTAAAAATTAATATTGTACAGTTGTGGGTGGTGTAAACTGCCATAGAGTAGCGTAGAATCATGCTTTTGGTTGCGTCCCACATCACAGGCTTTAGACTATTTTGAAAAGTAATAGTATCCGATTGTGTTTTATTATTAAGGTATCTTTCGAAAGGTAAATTATCAAAATTAGCTATGATTAAAACACTCGCTCCCATTTTTAGTGCTTGTCGTATGAATTTTACTAGTAATTTGAAGTCCTAGTCAAGTGTGCCGAAAGTATAAAAAATATCTTATTAATGTTTGTAGAAATCTTATCGATTCTAGTTTCAGATACTTTAGTTTCTCTAGTATACTCGCTAACATATTCGCACATACCGCCTTTCAGCGAGGAGGTTCATCACACGTGTAAAGTATTTTGTGCAAATAGCGAAATCTATGTTGAAATCACCAACATAGATAATATTTTTACTTAAAGTTAACCAATCTAAGAAGTTTGCCAATTCACAATAAAAAACTTCTATGTCCCCATAGGGAAATCTATGTGAACAACAAATGATAGCTTTATGAGTAATAACTTCAATGATACGTAATTCATAACCCATTCATTACAGAACTCTGATGTGAAATCAAGAACATTAAATTTCAAACCCCTTTTAATGAAAATCTCTATATCACCGTGAATATGCTCCTTTCTCGAATAAAAGCAAGCAAAAAAAGACAAAAATTGCAGGTAGACTTATTATGCACGGTGGGGATCACATTTCCACCACAACAGACAATTTTAATTATTTAGCATTACGTCACACGAAACACATCCCACATTTTTTTTGGTGGAATGTATATTTTACTTTGCGTTTATTGAAATCTACGTATTTTTATGAGTACCATAGCACAAACCGTAATGTTTATTAATAAAAAATAAAAACGATAATTTAAGGCAATTTTTAAAAATGGATATGGTTGTAGTGTTCACAACGACCCGTACATAACTAGCACCGAGGCAAATTTGCTACCAATCGTCGCTATGTTCATATTTTGATAAATATAACCTACACGTTAAATACGTTTGAGTGTTGTTTAGCTTTGTCTGTGTAGACGTTTTATTGTCAGTTTCTTGTCGTCGTTTAGAATTTACTTCAGTGCTAGCTTAATAGAACTGGTTTATGTTAATGGTGAGTAAAATAATGTAGAAAAAGAATTAAATTGCATGCTTAGATACAAAATTTAGTGGAATTGTCATTGTCAGCAAGGGTATTAGATGAGCCATATGGTACTCTGCTAGTGAACACTAAAACTAAAAGCTATAGAAAAAACTACATTTTATCACTATTGACATTGATATGATGATATTTGCTTCAGGTTGCGCATCTGCAGTGGTATGTATAGAGCCCATCTGTGATAGTTGATATAATTTTAGTTTTACAACTAATTTGCCAGTAAGATGGATCTCCTGTGATTTCCAAACCGCTGGATGGGTAAAGGTGGAGCATGTTCGTGGCCAGCTAGGTCGCCAGATTTAACACCTTTAGACTTTTTCCTATGGAGATATATTAAAGAAAAATTAAATAGAAAATCACCAACAACTCCATATGTTATGAAAAATAGGATCAGGAATATCTGTCATAACATACAACCAAAAATGTTAGATAATGTTCAGCACAAATTTGCAAACAATCTGTGAGACTGTATTGCTGCTAATGGAGGACGCTTCTGAAAAATTGTTTCTGTATTTTAAAATTCAGCGAACTACTGAGTGTGTGGAACACTAAGAAGCTAGTAAAGCATCACAATACAGAAACAAATATTAGAGGAAACAAATAGTAGAGTACGAAATAATTTTTATTTCTATTTTTATTTAAAGACATAAAACTACATTAACCTTGCTTTAATTTTAAGTTGTTGTAGCAGAAATGTAACCCCCGCTGTGCATAATGACTCTACCTGCTCTGAATTTGTAAATATTTGCTTGGTTTCTTTCTTATTTGCGTTGATCACTTTAGGTGATTCACTCTGTAGTCATCTAAATAAACATTTTGATTAAAGGTTTCCTCTATCAGTAAGACAAATACGAATACAATTGTTTAATTTGTTGGTATTAGTACTATTTATTACCTGATAACACCAACAATTTCAAAACAACGGATCATCTTAGCTGTGAAGTCTGAACATCTGTCATTTAGGCCTGTTTTTAAACTACCAATCATTATCTCCTCACAGCAAAAATTAATTTTAATTTAAACCCACTTAGACAAATTGTAGAGTGACTAATTAGTAAGGCGCTATAGTTTAAGTAAGGTACAACAGCTACTTTACAAATATATCGCTACCCGCTGCGGTCTCATATGTCTTCCGAGGCAATTCGTATATTAATCATGCCAAACTGGATAATTGTCCGCTATTAATGAGCTTTATTAATCATTCTGAGAACTTTCCGAGAGATTGCCATATTCTACTAGCCGTGCTCGCAATAATGGTCCTCCTATGAGTAATACGGTAATTTATATAATACCGGATTAGTGATGTATTCACTATGATACAAGAAACGAAAATTTAATTTTTCTGGGTCAGCCTAAAAGCTTCTCGTTCTATAAAGAAAACTGGCAAATGAAAGTGGAAGACGTGCTAAAACGCAAATAGTTACGTACATAATGAAAACAACTTATTCTACGTACTTCGAGAAATATCAGATTAAAGTAATACATACACATATATCAGGATTTTTAATACTCTTAGAAAGTTTTCACGACATTTAGGACTAAATCTATTTTTTATTATTTAGTTTTTTACTTTACATTTTCCTCCTCTCGTCCCGATCTGCACATATCGCTATCATTTAGCCAAAATTGCGAATCAGAACTGCCCAAAACTCAGACGACTGGTTTCTAAAAACCGTTAAATCACCCTCTAAGCAAATAATTGTTGCTTCTACTGGAAATGGTCTCGTCATCTTTACAAACGGATCTAAAACCCAATTCGGAATGGACGCGGGAATATACGAAGCGGGTAGTTTGAAGAGGGATATTTCGATCAGTCTCGCGAAGCTTGCAAACATATTTCATGCGGATATTTATGCAATCACATTATGCGTCCGGGAATTGTTAGAAACCCTCGTCAGAAAGAACAGTATCTTCAAAGTAACCGACACCTACGAGGCTTTAAAAGCACTTAGTGCATCTTAGACAACACGACTAGTGTGGGAATGTATGCAGATATTAACACATTCGTAGGAAAGAATACATTAAAACTAGTTAGACACCTTCGCGCACCAACATGCCCGACAACAAATAGGCAGATCGAAGCCCCGGACCTTCCTTTGGGGTTCCGTGGGAGATGTATGTAAAGCGGAGCCATTTTAATTAAAACTACTACTACACTTTCTAGTTTCTCCATCTAATAGTAAACCAATGTAGTATAGATATCATACGTGCATCTTTGAGCGATTTCAACACGTTTATTATTTTGTCCTTAATAGCTTAAACATAGACATATCAATTTCTCTCAAAAGCTCTAAAAAATGGAAATACATGTTGGCGTAAATTTTTATCAAGTTAAATTGCACATTTGGCCAAACATGGTATTGCTTAATCTTCGAAATATATGGGTACTAAACTTTAAACCAGACCAAAAACCATATGCAAAATTTATTTTTGTATAATCATCCATACGACTTTCTAAAACTTAAAGAAACATTTACAGCCAAAGGTGAGTCTTGCATTCGGATATCGCATCAAAACGGTTTCTGGTGTTAGTATTGTTTGGTTACTATGACAACAGTAAACGAAATAAGTTGAAGTTGACGGTCTAAGCTGTTGATTCAAAATTTCCAGCTTAAAAAAGAACAGCCAGGTTATGTATAACAGAATGTATAGGTCCACAACTGATAACAGTTACTAAAATAAAGCCGAGATTGAACGCTACTCCTCACCAGCATTCATTCAACTAATGAGGCTTGAAAGAAAGGATTATAGTATTAACACACAGCAGGAAAAGCAGTATTTCAATAAAACTAAATTTAGAATCAACAACTTAAAGCAGTACCATCTAATGCTGCTAATATTAAACTTTTATAACAAAAAAATAGTAGCCATTTACTTATATATCTATCTTGAGTAGACATTCAAAATTTCTTTTACTTCTGCAGTAGTTTAAACTTTTCTTAACTATTTTTGACATTAAGTGCAAGGTGTTTGAATTTCTCAAACTTTGATGTTCGATATTGAATATCCTATAGATTTTGAATACAATACGTTGTGATATCATATCTTAGAGAGTAAAATATGCAATTTAAACCTATAAAAATTAGGCTACTTGTATATCTTTCAGACAACTATTACCCTATATTAAAAAATTAAACTTACCTTTATGTGATTTAAACGATTTAAACTCATTAAGTAGCGCGACACTTACCTTTAGACCATCCGAACAACTACATCTAATTATACTGATGCGTAATTAATGTAATAATCTTGCAAATTACCGCAGCGAATACGCAGCGAATGGAGAGATGGCTAGATTGGCAATCTATTTATTGGATACAATAGATAGTTGGAACGTCGCTCAGGTAACTGCGTTTTTAATCGGGCGGAACGTAGGTCGTTTTAACTGCATTAAGCTTGTTAATGGTTCAGTGGCTTAAGGGGCTTACGCATAACTGGGCAGAGTTAGGTGCTGTGTTCGAGTCCCGCTAGGATAAAAGAAAATTTATAATGGTTTCGATACACTCCCGAGTCACCATTCGTAGTTGGAGTATAATTAACTGCGCTTCACTTTTAAAGGTGAGGGGGTGATAGTAACAATACCATGGAACACTTTACACACACCAACAGCTCCTGAGGTTATAACAAGCTTTAAAAACTTATATACCCCGTTGGACCGTCACTACACTAATAGAAGGTCAGTACGGCGATTGCGCAGGGTCGTGAACTCGTATGAAAATAGAGCAATGATGTTTATTGTGATTAAGAACCGTTTCACTTTTTCTTTTCATGAAAGAAAGTAACGTAAAAGTAGAGGTTAATATAAATTGCGATTGCCATTATCGATATGTGGTCTCATTGCCCGGTCACTGCTAACTTATTTATTTCCCCATAGAATAAACAGGAGGGGAGTTATATACTTAAACTTTGCCATTTGGCGCTACAAATCAATTCTTTCCTTCAAAAATGGAATTTCTATTTCTCTATTTCAAAGCGGAGGTATCTGGATCTTGGTATTATCCGGATCCATTATCAGATACCTTGGATACGGAGCCTCCATCAGAATCCTAGGATCCGCATCCATTATGCAAAACCTGAGATCTGACACCGCTACCCGAAATCTTGAATTCGGATTCTTTATTCAATTCACAAACAATCTTGCTGCAATAATCACCAGATTTATTGAACACCTATCTAATGCAAAGAAGTTTTGAATTTTGCGCGCGGGAACTTACTATACTTTTCGAATGCACGAAACTATTGCACTTTTTCACTATATAACACAAATTCAATGTTTTCTTTATTAAACCCTTCCTCAATATGGATCATTTATTTTCCACATTGCAAAACAATAACGGATCCGGATCCGAGAATCGGATAGTTCTCAATGCCGCTGTTGTACTCACCTGCCTGTCAATGTTGTTACGAAGTTACAGCTTCTTTGAACTTTTCATCATTTTCTAAGTGGGAGATGATAATCAAGGGCTGCGATTCTGCCTTGTTCGAGGACCTAACGGGTACACATCTTCTTAAAGTCAAAATGATTTGTAACCATGTACGAAAGGTCTCGAAATTTCTAGGACAGTCATGTGGAACGGCCGTTTTCATAAATTTCTTTGTCCACATTTAGCTCGCCTCGTGCGCACTGAAAATCCATAATACTATAGATTTCACATTAGACATAATTTTCTACTATCGCTGCCGCGGTGGAAACACAAAAATAAACTAAAGGAAGATCGAGGCTACCAACGCTGCGTCGCTTCGCAAACTTGCAAACATACGCAAAGGAAACCTTAGCAAATAATAATCATAAATGAAAAAAAACAAATATGCTTTGGTCGATATACCACATATTCAAAGTTACTTTAAAGGCATACTCATAAAGGACTCGGCGTCTACGAAAGAGAACTAGCTATCATGAAATCTATCCTTTGCATAAATAAGCTGCGAATATGTACGTGCAATTCAAATAAGTTAAATATTCTATCCAACAGAATAAGTGAGGTAGAAATTGATTTCATTTAATTTCGAAATTAGTAGACAGAGGTATCGTAAAACTATATTTAATAAAATACTATCAGCATGCATATCTACAGCTGCTGCATTTAAATCTGAAGCACAGCCGAGTTCTCTCAATTTCCCTTCAAATCCCACAGTAAACATTTACTTCAATTTACATTTCAGGAAACCGGTGTAATTTGCTGATGAATTTTATACATTTTGCTGAATGTCGGTGATTACTTCTCATTTATATGACAGCTCCCGTAGAAAATACGAAACAGACATTTTTATTATTCAATTGTTCACGCAAAGTAACTAGTTTGTATTTAAACAGAATGGACTAATACATTGGAGAGTTAAATAAAGAAGCAATATTGTTGGCCTTCAAGAGGACACTGCGCGTATAACTAATATGTTGAGATATTTCCAGTGAAATGGAAAATTAAAAATTCTCGATAATCTAGTTACAATCAATTTTGAAAAGAAACTATTTCAAGTGTGGTGTAAGCATATGCGTGTACCTTAATTACTCGTTAAATCCACTAGCGATTGGCGTGACGCTGACAGGTCGCTTTCCTTTAGCCACAAATATCAAAGCGGATTACTTAATTTCATTTGATATAGGTGTGTTCCTTTTACAAATATGATTTAGATATAAAATCAGATTATTTAGCTCATTTCCTTTCAGACACCACGTTAGCATGGAGTAATGATTTCAGTATAATGATTTAATATAGTGGTTGATTATTACGGCTCGGTGATATCACAAAAGAGCTTCACCTACATTTGAAACGACCGATTTGTTTTTCAATCTAGTGATGGAAGTAGAATACTAATAATAAAACCAAGATTATACTCTTACAATTTTAAAATTTCACCTAGCTAAAATAAGCCCCACCTATAACTCAAATTATTTCAAATTATTGATTATTGTCAACATAAATATAGCCAAGTCAAGTGACCTTCACAATACACAATCATTTCTCAAGAAAACCTTCTAGTTCTCCTTTGATGTTCAATAAACTAATACCTACCAAATGCAGAAGGATGTTTGCATCTGGTACGTGAAAAACCGGAGCATTGCAATTGCATATCCGCGCAGTTTACGTTGTCCTTTTTTTTTAAAGCTATCTATATCCATCACCACGCAATTGTAAGGATGTTGCTTCAATTATCGTTCGATTGCTTCAATAATAGTTCGACTTTTACCTTCAATCCATGTCCATCCTTGCTAAACTATAGTATACCATCCATCCACAGACGCACAACCAGATGAGCCTGATAGAGTGGTTTAAAGGTATTTCCTTCTTCTCTGTTTTTACAATCATTATGAGGTAATTCATTAGACAAATCATAATATTATACATATTTGGATATACTTTTGGTATCACTTCCTTTTAGAGCGTTTTACGTTTTACCATGGTGTATGGATCACAGATCAGGGCCCGAAATGTTAAATTGGATCTTTCATGTTTAACCAACTACAAACCGCGGTGTGTCAGATGAAGCTACAGATACTGTTCTCAGTATTTCTCACATGCTACAGCTCTTTAGGTATTTTTCTGGTGTAATGCTGACATTATTTGGGCAATGCTGGAATAAACGAACCCCTTATACATACACATTATGTATGTTTTAATTTCCAACAAATAGAGTACCTCAGTAATTACGAAAACAGCTATAACATTTAAAAGGGCTCCAAATCTGGCCGGGGCGGTTACCTTTTAACTACGGATAAAGTATGCCTTCTCGAATAAGGAACTATAAACCGTGTTGTTGTTTGGCACGTTTAACGTTAAAACATTTATACCGAAGATTGAAACACCTCTGGATTGGGTAACATTCTGCTAGGGTTGGCTAACGATCACAGCGATCAACGCCTAAAAGTGAAAGGTGCATTCCGTATTCTGACGCTGCGCTATATTTGTGATATAGTTTTTAAACTTAACCCCTTCGTCATACACGGGTAAGTTACCAGACATCCGGATTTTACCAGATATATTTTTCATCTGGCTTCGCAAAGGAAAAAAAATGTCTGACATATAAAACACGCGTTTCTCCAAATATTCAATTTTAGCTTGAAAGTCTCTATCCAATAAAAGGGTAATAGGTATATATTTACAATTAAATCGAGTGAAAATTTTAGTTGTTGGGTGCTGTAAACTTAGGTATCTCAAGGAGTCTTTAAGTCATGCGTTATTTTTGTGGTGTTACTTAATCAAGTAAGTGAAATGGAGAATTGTGAGAAATGTAAAATAAAGCCCTAAATGGCAATATTTTTTAGTAATTAATTTTGTCATATCTAATAATATAAATGAACTTTTGCAGAGAAAACTAAATTGATATGAAATTATTATAGGGTGCGGATTAAAAAAAAGAAGCTCCAGGAATAGATAAACTGCACCTGGAATCGCTATAGTTGTAGTTAATTTTATTCAAATGGTTTGCAATTAACCCTAGAATAGATATACAGTTGCGGCACTGATACATGCATACACAGGGTAACTTGCTACCCCGCCAGAAAAAAATAAAAAAATACTTGATGTTTCGTTTTGATTCATTTATTATGGGAAAATAACAAAAGAAGTAGAAAATATACTGAACTTAAAAAATATATTTGTCTCATGCGTATAATTCTGTGCTCGTTACAAACGAACTGTTTGCATTTAAAACAATATGTTTGGGATCTTCTGTCCCTAGATCGTGGACACAAATAGTATCTATTTGACTTCTGTTGTTTTGGTGGTATTTCTGGTTGTTCATTGCTGGATTTCTCTATTGATAAGATTGTTTCTATTTCAGCGCGATTTAACTAATTCATAACCGTGTTTCATTAGAAAATTAAACCTACTGATTCTATCTGTATTATTTGCTAATATGTAACGAATTCCAGCGTTGATGCCGACTTGATCCAACATGACAAAGAAACATTAACGGCTATCTTCTTGTCTTCCTTGCCACGGTATAATTGTGTACCATCTTGTTAAACGTATTTACTCCCCCTTTGGTGGAATTGTAAAAAAGAATAATATCAGGCTTCAGGAGAGATTTTGATTTGTTTGGGGTGAATGATACAAGTTCTTCTTTTCTCGTTGAATGTCAATTGTGATTCTAAAACTATCTTATTCTTTTGTGGTAAGAACGATAAAGAATTATTTTTATTATGACGTGGAATGTCTACAATTGTCAGTTTATGGTTTTTCAACATATCCGCCAACTGTGTGTTAAAATGTTAAAATAGTTATCCATTGTGATACTGCGGTTTGTCCCTTGACTTTGGATTTCTTCTTTTCCTATGTATGGTTCCGCGCTTATCATATAACGCGTTTTGCTGTCGCAGATTGTATTTATTTTGATCCAGTATTTATCTGGTTTAGAACTTGTAAATGGACAAAAAACGAATGAACCTTAATAATTGTCAATCAATAGTGCAATAAACATGTGGCGTATAACTTGCTGTGCGCGGTAATGAACTGTTCTCAAAGTTGTCTTGGAGCAAATTTATCTTCCTGTTTCTTTTATTTTTATTGTCGAATCGGATACAGTTGATCAAGAACATTATTCTAGTTTCGCCCATTATACATTTATAGATTGGCGGACCCTGTTTCGAATATAATTTGCTATAGGCATACGAGCATCTTTACGAGCCATAGCTATGTAAAGAAAGCCTATAAATGCTAAAATTGTGGATGAATCTGTAGCATGTGTATACCGGACACCTACCACATAGTTTAAACTTTGGCGATCAAGTTCTTCGTTGGTGTGTGCGACAATATTTTCTATAATACTCAATTCAAATAACACTTTCTAAGCTTCAATCTCGCTTGAAATATTTTTAGCTTCACCCATTCTACCTGGTATTTTTACAAATTCGCTTCTACTCGCGGTTTTCGTCTTAGGTGGTTCTCGTGGAGACCATTTAAATCCATTGTTTCCAAGGATTATATCCACTTACGATTCATCTTCGTTGTTATCATCCATCCAAAAGTTCACCTTCCGATACTTCTGACGGAATTTCATCGAATGAACGTAGTGCTTTCAAACTCTGGATCTGTGCATTTGGCGACTTTTTTTATATCGTATATAAAAGAAATCACAACGATTTTAAAATATTTGCAATCATATGTATATACAGAGGGGTAACTAGTTACCCGAAAGTACCTGTAATGCAAACAAGGAAAAACAATCTCAGGGTTCACTTACACAGATAACCTTAAATTAAAGTAACGTGAACGGCAGACCGCCAACTATTAAGAAATAAAAAATTTCGTACTCTTAAAAATCCGCTGGGGTAATTATTTACCCCTGTATGCATTCTAGGGTTAACGAAATATGATTAACTCCTTATCACATACAAGCAACGTGATAGAAAGTCGTCTTTTTCGGAGTATTTTCAATTTTGTACCTGTTACATTGCACGGACATATTAAAGATGAAATGAAATGGAATTTCCGATTACGTCTCAGAGAAAAATAAACATTTCTTCCCTTATATTACCAAATATTTTCTTTCCATTACTAGCATGACGGATATTAACCTACGGTACGTTAACACACATCTGGAATATAGTATATGTAGTATATGCATATTTTAGTTCAACTATATTACAGACATTTTCCAAGACATAGTAATATATATAAGTCTATATTAAGAAATAATGTACCAGAAGAAAAACATTATACTTTCTACGAACGTGGTTATGGAATATTCAAGGATTTGTTCAGTCAAGTCTTGTTGTACAGGTCAAACCTTGATAGGAGTGAGTTGTCATCTAGTTGGTTATAAACTGTTGTAAGCATATTTCCAAAAATAACTTTACCTTTCCAAAACTCAATCGGACGCTCTTATTTTGTAGAAATAGTATTATGCATTTGGCACAAGGACACAACTAAGGCATTGCATCGATCAGCAACACGTGGAGGTTAGCACTACGGAGTCGTCATACAACGAACGACGCGATTCAGCGGAACGGAACGGTTATGGATTAGCAAAACAGAACGGTTATGGATCAGCAAAGCGGAACAAAAATAGGATTTATAACGAGCAGCAAAAGACAACAACAGCAGTCTTTAGAAATCTTCTGAAGAAGCTGACAGGATAGTCAGCAAAACGTCAAGTTAAATATTAACTACACATCACCCGAAAGACATTTCTACTATGGATTACGGTCGTGAAAGCCTACACTCAACTAAAAGAGAAGTTAGTTCAGTATTGCTGCTGAAGATAATAGCTTAGCTATCAAAACGTGCGTACAGTGTCAGTGAAGTGTTTCAGAAGTTATTATGCCGGTCAGTTTTCATTAGTTATTATGGTGTCAATTTTCATTCCTACGATATTGTATTTACGACAGCATAAATTTAGCTCGTGAAGTTACGAAGATAGGCAGACTGATACGGGAAATAAAACATGAAGTTGCTGTTTCTGGCAAAAAAAAATGGTTCTAAACGTGTTTCTTAATAGTGTGTAACTTAATACAATGTGGATTTACGATTAAACGAGGTAGGTCTTGTCTCATTAGGAAATCAACATATTCGAGAGCAGTTGAATTCTGCTGTGCAGATTAATGGGAGGGAACACAATGAACAAGTTGACAGAAATCGATATGCGCTATCGTGAATCGCGTGTAAGGTTCTGGGGAGTTTTTAAACTAGATCTTCGAGAGCATTATGAATCTCGTGAATTTCATAAACCCTGTGTATTTCGTGATTTAATAAATCTTAGTGCACGTACTTTGGGAACATTTATAAGTCAGTTTGCCACTACATTCAAGGGTGCTTCAAGGGATATGCAGAATGAATTCTTGCAGTACGTATTAGAAGGATGTACGGAAGGTATTGTAGCAGAGGTAATGATACACATTATTTAGCTTTTATAGAAGGTGAACTCGAAATATTAAATGGGAGTCGTTTTACATTTCAGTTGAGGAAATTCATTTGAAAGATCTAGAGGTTTTATATGGTTCTAGGTGCAACTGCAGATTTCAGTGAGAGTTACAGAAAAATCGCAATCGCGAAAAATATTAAATCAGCAATAAATTTTAAAAGAACTACTTATGACTGCAACCTCCTGTGTCTGTAATGTATGACTGCTTGTGATAAAAAAATTGGCAGTATCTAATCTAGTGTAACAACACTAAGTAATTAGTCAAACTGCGTCTTTCACTTTGTTATTGAAATTAATAAATTAAAATGGATAAAATTTAACAACACAGAAACATCGGCAACCTCCGCAACACACAGGTTTAATTAAGCAATCCGGGACGACCGTTTCGAGAATACGAGGATCTAGATTCTTAACCGATGAGAATGTGGATCATGGATCGACATCCTTTGAAAGAACTTGGTATCCTGGCTTTCGCTGTATCTTTTTCAGTTCTAAATCCCTTTCCTGCAATCCACTTTTTGAAACTTAAATTGTAGCGGATATATAAAATGCATTCCATTAGTTTAATCCTTGCATGATCATTAACCCTTGTGCCATATAAAAATAGAACGAGGTCGATTTAGTTTCAGTGCATGTGCAACTTTCCCATCAATCATGGTAAAATGAAGTTCGTGATTTATCAATCTTTTTCCATGTACTATGATACTGGTTTCTGAAACGTAATGTTGTCTTCCATCTCCATTGACAGTTGTCTTTGCCTTCTCTGGAGTTTCTCTTACGTATTCAAAGCTAATAAGATAGCAATATCTAGTAAACCATGGAGATGGATTTTTCCAGTATTTTTTTGAAACTATTTGCAATGGCACTAGTGCTATCACGAACATAAAAGCATCCGATTGTTGGCCGACTTCACTTACACTTAAAAAGCGTTTATTGTATTAACTTTGGCCTGAGGAACCGTCGAACTCCAACGATTTTGCTGAACTCGTGCAAAATGACATCGACCGTGTTGGTCACGTCTCAGAGCACCCTATACGGGAACTTGATTTGTTCTAAATTCTCTCGCAACGCACATAGTACTTCTTGAAGGATCATTTCTTGTCAAATCAACATCTGGATCATTCCGTAAACGAAAACAGCCAGCTTTCCTATGTAGTTGTATTGTAACGTACTCGGTGGAAAGAATTCTGTCTTCTAGTCCTTTAGAGACATTAGCGACGCCCAACAAATCGCATCACGTACAATCGCCCTGCTTGGTCTAAAGTACCACGAGCCGTTAACTTGCCGTAATACTCACGATTTGTATAATTTTGAGCTGTTGCTTGAAACGTTAAAATACAAAATCCCTATCCTTTGAATGGCAAAAGTAGAACTGTCAACTAGTTATTTGTACACCTCAATTGTTTTATGTATGTATAAATAATTTCAAAGCCCTCTTGGATTAAGTTGCTTTCAGAAGACATTTTGGCTGAATGCTATAAGGTGTTTGTGTTATAAATTTTCAGTTGTCTGGTATTAAAGATGCTCTATTTTTCATTTCTAAAATTGCTATAAACCAGAAAATGTGGGTTTGACTAAGAAATGATAAAGGAATATTCGTTTTAGTTTTTGATGTCTAACGTCATCCCGTAGACTGTGTCCGCGGATTTCGTAACACCCTGTATAGCACATTTTTTTCACACGTTTAATTCAGATTTTCTTATGGGTACCTGCGCCTCGATGTACCTACGAAGTCGGCGACCGTCATTACTCTCACGGAAATGTAATTATATAACCTCCGTAAATATGTCAAAAAGAACATTAGACATCGTATTACCTGAAAATGCCACGCATTCTTTTTTGACATTTCACCTTTCCCGAATGTATCGAGAGCAATATTTTACAATAAGCCATACAAAAAACATATAAAGTACATTGAGCTAATGCGAGCCATAAATACTTTACACACGTAGGCTACATTTCTCACCATTCATTTTTTGCTTGGTATCTACCCTCGCGTTCCCTCAATTATTTATTCGTTTATATATTTATAACAATCCACGGCCACTATAAAGATATCTAAAGCGTCGAGATTTTTTCTAATATGTCAACTACGTATTTTATTTCCTTTTTGCCACCGTAATTACACGAAAAACGTTTTATCGCAATTTCAACGAAGTGAGGAAGGCGTTTACGTTCATACACGCCTTCCCTCACTTTCCTGTCGGTGCTTAATATGATTTTGTATTCATCGTGGGAAAGCTGCATTGCGGGTGTACAATAGTAAACCTTATCGGCGTATTCAAGAATGGTGTAATGTAAGAATTGAAGAATGTAAAGAATTGTAGACAAAAATACGCTATTCACCTTAGTATAAGAAATTGTATAAAAATGCTTGGGTGAACCAATATTAAAGTCAAGAGTAAATTCCAATGTGCACTGTCATTAAAAGAATTTACAATACAACGTGAGCTTACGATAAGGCAAAATTTAGTTGAAAGTAGAGCAGCAGCAGACTTTGTTGATCTCAAAATTGTGTTTTCGGATATTAGGAAAGCCGGAAGGTCAAGTAGAAAACATGAAAACTAAAAGTAAACGTGTTCCGGGTATCAACCGTGTAATGGTTAATCGAAAACTCGACGTTTTGCCCAAGATCGTATGTGACTTCTTCTTCAGGAGAGGCTAAGGTGATAGGGCGCAGTTAGCACAGCAACTCAACGTGTAAACCACTCCAGAGACGAAACTAACTGTGCGGGAAGCAGTTAATCAGAGTAACTCAGCATGTGAACACGCAGTTGATTTTCGTCTCTGGCATGGTTCACATGCTAAGCTACCATGATCAACCACTTCTCGCTCACAAGGGAATACAGGCAAGTGTGTCTCACCGATTTGAATGAAACTTGGTGGGTTTATAGGCTGATGTAGTGTAAGAACAACGGTAACTTCCTCAGCTGCTAAATGGCCCGTTTTCGGTGGGTCGAGCGCCCTATCAACAATACTATGGTTTGCTATTCGCATTAATATCTCAAAAACTATAAGACGTATAAAAAAAAATTAAGATACGTATGTAACTGTTTAGCAGCACTATAAGAGCGGCAATAGTTTTCTTCTGACATTGTTTACCAGCAACAAGCCCCACCGCCCATATTTATTTCAGAAGTCAAAAATTTTATTTGTATATATATCAAACATGCCAAAGAAATTACTCAATTTATAGAAAAAAAAACGTATTGTATTTTTAAATTTTATCCAGAGTAAGTACTTGGATATCATACAATGCCACAAATTCTTGTCTCTTTCCAAATGCATATATATACATATATAGAGCAAGAGAAGTTAATAGTTGCAGTTCAGAGTTTATTGACGACGACTACGTTCGCGATTTGGTTGTTGAATATACCTTTTTTGTTGGCAGTGCCTATCTGCGAAGATCTATGTCGTGGATAATATTTCCCCTGTTCAGCGCATCTTTAAATCTTGCAAGAATCCCGATCAACTTATATAGCCAACTATATGATATTAAAACTGTACAATAAATTTCTACACGATGGTCTACTTCATAGAAACAAGTTTATTGAACGAAAAACGTATATAAATACATTAAAAATGTACATTAATATAATAATTTTGTTATTAAAGTTGATCCAATGAACAAGTTTATTATTTGAATAAATAACTGTTTATTATATTAATGCATACGTACTTTCCTATAAAAAGAAAACAAACTTATAGATAAAGAGTGCACTTATTAATGAACTCGTTTATTAGGAATATCAAAGGGTGCATTCATATAATAATTTCTGTTATCAAAATTGGTCCAACAAACGAGTTGGTTAGTTGAATAAGAAAAAATAGCTATTAAATGACGTGAATTCGGTTCGGTTAACATTATGTAGAGTTGCCTATAAATATACATATGCACAAAGATATTATTGACAAATTGGTATTAACAATTATTGCTTATATTGCCATTTTATCTTTAATGTGTTTTTACTTGTAATATTTGCAAATATTTGATTTTGGAAAATCTAACAGTGAGTACTATGTTAGCATATTTACAAGTACATACATCAATATGTCAATTGCGATAATATTATGGAAACCAATTTCTCAGTTAACCGTATGTATGTTATCATTGTGCGCGTGTGTATTAACACGCACCGCTAATATTAATGGAACCACACAAGAGAAAAGCCTTCCCGTTGTTGTGAATTCACGAAAAAAAATGTTCAGCTTTTTAGAACAAGCGGAAGTTTTATAAACATTTTAACAGAACACATCAGAAAATCCCTAGAAACAATAACAAATAAATATAATACCAAGATAGCTTCCTCATGGTATTGATGGAAAAGCAGAAACATGTCTGTGAGTTAGTGTATTTTTTTCTCTCCTTTTGTTGCATTTGCCGTGAATTATTCCATCAATACCATGAGGAAGCTAAGCTATCTTAGCATTATTTATTTTGGCTATTGTTTCTAGGCATTTTCAGATGTGTTCTGTTTATATACATCATGGGAAGCCTGTCGGAATATTCACATGTGCGGTTTCCCAAAGCGCTACCAACGTCGCCATCTCCTGTTAAGCAGTCGGAGAACCGCTCGAGGGATGGTTTGGGGAACAGTACCCGTTTATGTCGCTGCTTCCTGAACGGCAGGCATGCGTTTCTTGGGCACTAGAGGGCGCCAAGAAATGTCGAGTTTGTCGTTTTGAAAGTTGTGGCATTAACTGTGAGGCAACAGCGATACAAGGTAATGATAAAAAATACTCTCGAAACCACGCTGATGACGCCGGGTAGGCAAAAACATGTCCGTGTGTTAGTGTATTTTTTTCTCGCCTTTTGTTGCGTTTGCCGTGAATTATTCCATCAATACCATGGGGAAGCTATCTTAGCATTATTTTTTTTGGTTATTACAAACATTTTGTTCACGAAATAATAAAAATTCCTACTGTAACTCCTGTGCTACAAAATGACATAAACTTTTGTTGCTCTAATGAATTGATCTCTACTAATTTGTTATTGTTCCATAACGTATTGCACCCTATTTTTTATTAAACGGCAAAGTTGTATTAATCGATTTAGCCAGTTCTGAAAACGAGGGACGGTTTGACAAATAATATTAGTTATGTGTGAGCAGGTACATTAAAAAACACACTTTCTGAGCCGTCGGTTTTGTACAAATGGCATAGATTAACTACAGGCGTCTTACACTAAATAAATATTTACAGAAGTTTCCAAAAATATTGCACGTTTCTTTAATTTACATCTTGCGATGTATGGTATGTACCTCCTCATATACGAATCCAATCGAACACGATTCAGATAAAATACACTAAACGAAATAGTTCTTTTTCCAAATAATAACGGAGACTTGTATTTTAATCTATAAAAATGCAGATGAGGTAGTTATAAATGATTCGCCCCAAATATTATAACGAATAGTAAACATGTTTCTATGAAGGATTTTTCTTTAACGTTCTTTCAGTAATCGATTAAGAATATATTTCATATTAATGTACATATGGTGTACTTCGTTAGAGAAACGTACATGACGTCATTGAACCATAAACAGTAACGCGCCCGCCTATAATGTTAGCTTATTGTTCACCATGGCTTTGAAACGCAAATTTCTCTCCGGCGCATACGACGTAAATGTACTTTTCATTAACGAAATGCACTGTAATATATCTCATATATTCTAAAAGCGGATTATGCTTACATACCGTATATTAGGTTCATATCAAAATATATGGTATCAACTACGTTAAGTGGTATATGAAACTACAAATAGGTTAGGAATTGTCTAATACCTAAGTTCTGTGCGTCTACGACGTTATATACAAGCGACGTTAGTGCACTAAAAACGTTCTTTTACCATTTTCTGCCGACAATTGAAACTGCAAGACGTTACGAATAAGCAGGAGGCAAGGGGGAATAAGTTCAGCAACGCTGACAAATTTTAGTATAATACATTTTGTTCTTACTTTAACAAAATGAATTCAAGGTATATGATTTATTGAATCCATTTCTCAGTGCAGCCAACTGGAGTGCATCTCCAGCAAAAACTAAAAGCCATCGCAACTTTGATATTACTCACTTTGAATGATATCCTGACACTATTTTGAACACATGTTGTAGTCAAAATAAAGGTTATTATTATTATTATATAAAAGTTACAGCAGCAACACTACTACTACTACTACTTTCCTAACACAAAAATACATTTCGCAGGGGTCAATAATAATGGAGATAGCAATAGTGGCTCAGCAATTTCAATAATCCTGTACACTTATGTACTATAGCATTACATCTACTATCAGCTATCTTTCCAATTTGACGCGCATTGTGCCCTCTTTACCCAAGCGCGCCACGTTGCAAGTGCAACTTCCAGATATTTTTAGTACGCTATCCATAATTGAAATTACTCTTAAATACGTATTCTCAGCATGTCAGCTGTCAGGTCCTCATTTGTCCGCGCGTCGCTTTCCTCATTTGCTATCTACTTGTCGTGTTGTAACAATAACAATTTCAGTTCTACCTAAAAATATCTAGTATTTTATTTATAGATTCTTTTCCAATATGCTAGGGCCGGCATCAAGTTTCATCAAAGTATACGACTAGGGCATCGACGGAAGATAATTCCTTTCCGGAGAGAGAAAGAGTTTTATCAGTTGGAGACAACATAAAATTATAGTAGAGTATACAGGCAGTCCAGTTTTCGCTATACAAAGTACAAGTTTGGCTTATTAAGTGAAACACTCTTGTATCTTGTTACGTTTTTGAATGTACCTAATTTGAGATTTTTGCGAAATGTCACTGTTTCTCAACGACCGATATCTTAAACATTACACAGAACCGCGATCTTTTTTGATACAATTCTATCATCTATTCAAAGAAACTATCACATTGTCTAGTTAGTTGACTGGTACGAATAAATAATCGACTACGAAAATAAATGTTGATTAGAGTTCAACAGAAAATGAATAAATTTATTTAAAGCATGGTATACTAAGTGTCTTCAGCAATAAAAGGTGTAAGAACATATTAAACATTCTCGCATTTACCTAAATAAAAATATTTATGAAAAAAAATCCTGAATCAATTTCTTAAGGCAATACATGCACCAAAATTCAGGTTCGTAAATGTTCAATAAGTTGTTTGTATGACGGGCAATCATGTTCATTTCAAGTAAATGTTGAAATTGCATGCATAAACTAAAATTTACAGATTGCTTTTATAGAAAAGCAAAAATTGGTAGAACGTATTTCGTCGCAGCATCTTAGCAGAAAACTTACCTGTATAGCTTCATATTTAATTTTAATAGAGAAATAATTTCAAAAAAAATCTGGAACAGTTTCTTCATCAGATCTTCAAAAAATATACAAAGATGGCGATGATTTCGATGGTCACCTGTAGATGCTACTTGGTACAAAAAGCTTTCCGATGTATTGCCTCCAAGAAATCTCAATCGAAAAATTCAAATCACATTCCGCAAGTCTCAAATTATGTCAATTGTCTCAAAAATTATGGTAGATAGATATTGCTTTAATGGAAGACAGGCATCTAAAATGGCAATAATATATAAGCTGCTCCATTTAAAAAACTAATCATCATGCGTTGCAGAAGCTGCACCTAAGTATAAATTTCTATTATGCAGCGCTAGTCTGCGAATCCATTTTATTCGAAAGCTTTTTCTCTAAATCGCACAGGCAAAGAATTTCCACCCACGCACTAAGTGAACGCGCTGTAGATGTTTCCTAGCGAACATGAAACTTTAGTTAGGCCAAGTGGAATTGTTCTATGCATTTTGTGCACGTTAAAGTACTTTACATTTGAAAATGAGGGACCCAGAGAAGATTCTATGGAGCAGAATTATCTTTTCACTTTATCGCATAAGGATGGATAAAGGAGACCAAAGAAAAGGAATTTTGCAATATAAACAACGAGATGTCGCATTCGGCGTAGGGAGCAAGTTGCTCTGACATTTGTCATACGTGAACGTACATAGTGACTACTCCAAAAATAAATGACAAAATCCACGTTATGATTTTGAACGATGGACGAATCAAAGTGCGTGAAATAGTTGAGGCCACAAGCATATCTCAAGATACAGTGTTTTCAATTTTGCAGGAAAAATTGAGCGTGAACAAAATCTCGGCAAAATGGGTGCCGCGTTAGAAAATAAACGCAATCGTGTGGTCGACTCTGAGACGCTTTTCCGTCGCAATCCTCAAGAGTTTCTCCGCGAAATCATCTATATCGATTACTTGGAAAAAGGACGAACAATAACTGGAAATTTGAAAAAATGGCTAGGCGAACAACGGCTCACGTCGAACGAAGAGAAGTCATCGCCCACATAGATGCCTATTTTGAGGACCTTCCGAAATCCTACTTTTTGGAGGGCTTAAAAAACTGAAGAATCGCTTGGAAAAGTGTATAGAGTGAAATGGAGATTATGTTTGAAAAACAAGTAAAAATCTACGGAAAAAAATGTTTTTCTATCTTTTTCTAAGGATTTATTGAACGACCCTCGCACCAATGCACTACCAGCCCTTAGGATAGGAAAACCATTTAACTGTGGCTCACTGAGAAGGTATGCTAATCTGTAAGTATCTTCTGCTTTTGTTGTTGATAATCTCTGAATTATTGTTAATTGCAGTTTGTAGATTTGCTAGTTGTAGTACCTCTACCTTTGCACGAGGTTACTCATTTGCGGCGTTTGGCACAGCAGTGTGAGTCATATAATAATTCCGCAATAACATTAGCGTTCGCCAATTAGGTAGTGGTGCTTTGCAATTAAAAGGAATACACTGCATATATGTATTTCTCTTAATTGCAACTACCAGCACCATGAACCAGCTGTTTAAACTAGGCGTTTATTACTTGATATTGGAAGTTGTACCGCAAAATCGTTTTAGTCGAACCGCACGAAATAGTCTACAATGTCAGGAAATCATGCAATATGTTGTATAATTATACTTAGTCAATATCGCAGCAAAATAGAACAAGGTGCCTATCAAATTAGCATAATAAAAGACGAGAACCTTGAGGTGTCGTCTACAATATTTAAGAAGCTCGTAAATGCCTTTCGTTTCCAGCATATGCTCTTTCTGTGGAATGATCTTGATTAAATAAATCCTATTGATTAAATTTAAATTGCTTCATTAATGAAGTACATTGCGCGCAGTACATAATGCAACACCTACAAGAAGTTGGTAAAAACAAACTAAGACTTACTTAATTCTCTATTATATAGAATTTGTTGAGGCCTGTTAAGGAGACGGTTATTGTATGCAGGTGGTTCAGTTTCAACCCCGTTTTATAAGTAACTTTGTTTTCTAGAGGTACAAGGACGGTACAAAGCAACTGAATTTTTTACCGTAGATTCAGAATCGCGTATCAGAAAAACAATTGACTGTATCTGTTCATTGGAAATGACTCCAACTTCAGGTTCTCTAAATGGAACACCTTGTATGTTTGCACATTTCTGGAATCTACTAGTCATTCTGCATCTAAATGCAGCACTTAGGAAAACAAATACGTCTTACTAGATTTAGTTTTAATACTTTGTAGAATTTTAAAAAAATACATTTTTTTCTGAAGGTACACTTAATACTGAACGCTACCTAGAGCTTTTTAATGTATCGTTTAAGAAACCAAAGTTGGAATTATTTTCGCCGAATGTAGAATGGGCTTCAATCTGAACACTCTGTATACAATATAATAATAACGTTATTTAACAAATTTCATCTACTTACCGATATAGACCCAGCTTTTGAGAACCGCTGTCCGGATGAGTACCTACAGCTGATGTTCACCTTCTTCCGGAATCAACAAGGGCATTGGTCGTGTGAGTGATGTATTAATCTATTCTACGCTAGTAATTCAAAACGGCCCAACAAAATTACTCCACACTAAGAAAACACTGTACATACTTCGCCAAAAGAAATAACAGGACTAGTGCAAATGTACGTAATCGGAATAGTAGGCACATATCGAAATTGAGGTTGTTAATAAAAGCGGAACAAGAAAACACAGCTCCATATCTGGAATGAAATCATCTTTATTCATGATTTGACAATGATATCGTGGAATAAGTCTTTTTTACGAAACACTTTGAATAACATCGAACAGTCCGCACAAATAGTTACTTTATTCTGAAAACAACCTTTACTTATATTGCCAAAATTACCCTAGCAGATCAGTCTGCAGCTGTTTACAAGAAAGTCGGTTAACTTTTAATGCGCAATTTATAAGTTCTTGAACTACCAAATATGAAGATAATATACATACAGAGTAATAAAAATATAAACTTAAATGGAAACCTTTTAATTTTAAAGATTTACTATTTACAGCAGTTTTTCGGGAGCATGTCATTGGCCCCACCACCACCGAATTACCATTCCATGTCAAAGCTTTGTACCGGTTTTGCACCAAAAGTAAAAAGTTTTATACCATCTCCGTTTGGAAGATATAATCCGCTGGAGGGGCAATGGGCATGCTAGCCCCGCCACAAGCGACTTTTAACATTTTCTTCTACGTCAAAGTTTTGTACCTGTTTTGTACCAAAGATAGAAAGTTTTGTACCATTTCCGTTTAGATGATATACACAATTTCCGTCAGAAGGAGCTCCTGCACATGCAACATATACATGTGCAACATTCTTTTTGCGCTAATCTGTTGTACCAGTATTGTACCGTTTTATACCGGAGCTCAAACATTTTGTACCAATCTCCTCTAGAAAATACACTCGATTAGTGATGACGAAATCGGATTTCTCACAGAGTTTCCCGCAAATCTGTGTCTTTGAGTATGAAGTCTGGTTTAGTTTTATATCGTTTTGTGCCAAGTACTAAACGCTGGACTTGTACCAAAGTCATTTAGAAAATGTCATTTAAAACGAAAGCGGAAGTCATAATGCGTAAATTTCGGTTCTTTGTATGCTAGTTGATATATTCTAGTTTTGTATTGTTTGTACTGCTCACTAAACGTTTTTTACTGTACATTAAAAGTTTTGTACCAAAGCCGTTTAGCAGATATAAGCCATTTAAGACGAAAGTAGAAGCCATAATGCGTAAATTTCGGGTTTTTGATGACAGGTTGATTTGTTCTAGCTTTACTGTTTCGTACTGAACATGAAATGTTTAGTACCAAAGCCATACAAGCCATTTATGGTGGAAATGCAATATTCATGTTTCATGTTCATCTTCTATAATAGCACGGATTCCTGGAAGCTGTGTTACGTCAAATTTAGTTATGCATTTATGGTTAGATTACAGGCTGTTAGAAAAGAGGAGTAATGAATTCTTAAAGGAAACTAAACTTTTTAAGCAGAGTACAAGCAAAGGGATAACTGAGCAGTTATGCAGTTCCAGTTCAGTGCAGTTTCAGATGCCTGGATGCATCGGTGGCCGCTGCACAAAGACGGCTTTGCCGGTAACTACATAGGAAGAGTACTTGTGTTGCCACCTTTTATTCTGCTCGGTTTTCTATAGTTGTATACATACATATTTATTATAATCATAAGTAAACAAAAGAATAATTTTCAATTCATTTTACATCAATACATAATGAGCACAAATAAATAGTATACAAAAACCCGAAATTTACATGTTATGGCTTCTACTTTCGTCTTAAATGGCTTATATCTGCTAAACGGCTTTGGTACAAAACTTTTAATGTGCAGTACAAAACAGTACAAAACCTTTAACGAGCAGTACAAAACAGTACAAAACTAGAACATACCAAAAAACCGAAATTTCCGCATTATAACTTCTAGTTTCGTCTTAAATGGCTTATATCCGCTAAACGGCTTTGGTACAAAACTCTTAATGTACAGTAAAAAACGTTTAGTAAGCAGTACAAAACAATTCAAAACTAGAATATGTCAACCAGCAAACAAAGAACCGAAATTTAAGCATTATGACTTCTACTTTCGTTTTAAGTTACTTAAATTTCCTAAATGACTTTGGTATAGAGCGTTTAACTTTCGGTAGAAACCAGTACAAATCCTATATTTAGTGCTTGGCACAAAACAGTATAAAATTAAACCCGAGTTCGTTCAAAAACACAAATTTGCTGGAAACTCTGTTAGAACGCATTTCGGCATCATTAATCGTGTGTATTTTCTAAAGGAGATTGGTACAAGATGTTTGAGTTCTGGTACAAAACAGTATAATACCAATACAATAAATTAGCGCAAAAAGAAAATGAAAATTTTAGTGTGCCGGATCTCCTGCTGCCGGAAATTGTTTATATCTTCTAAACGGAAATGGTACAAAACTTTCTATCTTTGGTACAAAACAGTAGAAAACTTTGATGTAGAAAAAATGTAAAAAATCGCTTTCATGTCACATTTTTGTGACATGAAAGACTGCTGTTTTAAAATATTAATTTAAGGTATAAGTTGTACAATTCACTGTAAATTCTCTTAAATAAATCTTCACGCTTCTCTTGCTGTTAAATATTAATATAATATTAAATGTTTGCATACTCATATTTATTTTAAAAGATCTATCAATTATGACGTAGATAAGTGGAAAGCAATGCAAAGTAAGAAGATTTAATTGCTAGTACATAGAACTTCTCTGTTAGAAGTAAACTGTAATACATATCCTTCAACAATGACACAAGCAGAATTGGAGATCTGTTAAATTGATTATTTTATTAAACTTAAGCCTGTAGTTATTTAATTTGTAATATGTAATATTAAAATGGAAAAATCAATATTTCCTTGATTTTACTAACATAAAATATATATTTAATCGATAAAATAAAACGGGAGTCGTAGGTTCGAATCCTACATCTTGAAGTTTTTATTCAATCATTAATTAAATTTAATTACGTCGGCAATATCAAGGAAATATTGATTTGATGGAAGCCGTAGATATATACTGGAAGTTAAAAAATGCAAAATGTGCAGTAACATGCTAATCGACCCATTTTATCCTGCTGCGTTCCGACAATTCCGGACCTATTTATTTAATGTTCTGCGAAAGTTTACGGTCTATGTTTAAAGTTTATTATCGTTCATTTAGCTTTCTCTGTAGTTCGGATCCGGACAATTGCGACACACTGCGCGGAATATTTACCATCGTTGCCGCACAAAAATAAAAGACAGTCCCCTCATGCGCTGCAGTACAATGCTATAAATAACTGTGTTGATGTTATTATTCTTTGCGCGCGCCACTGATTTGCGATTTATTACCAATCATTTGAAGGCTATTTCAGGTTCACGGAGCAAAGCACGAAATCTTTTCAAATAGTTCTCTAATTCTAACAGCAGGAATTGATTGAATCAGTCCCGTTTCACATCTAGGAATTTATTACTTTGAATTACAAATTGCAATTTCAGCAGCACATTTCGCAAGCTTCTCCGAATAGTTGCTAGACGACATTCTATAAAATTTAGAATGAGAAAATGTCGATGAAATAGTTCTTATTTCAGAATTTATAAAATCAGCATATGTATAGTTGCAATTAAATAACAGTGCATTCTTTCTTTATATTTTTGTTTAAGCTTAAATTTGGAAAGCTCCAGTATCAAGAACTAATTTTAGTAAAATCTTTAATTCTCGTTTCCAGGGAACTAAGCAAACGCGGAATATTTCTGAATGTGTACGAAATGATAGTCGCATAGTAATTGATTGAAACTATCTATCAAAATTGTTAATGTAATATACACATACTATGTCCAAACACGTAAATTCATCGGACCCGAAAGAACAGAAACAATGTTAGCGCTAATAAACTATGATTGCACTCACAAAAAAAAATAGATAATAGAATCTAGACAATAAAATTGTGTCAATAAGCTATACACTATGTTAATAAGCTTTATTACAGTTGTATTACCTTTTAATATCTGCTACACGCGCTTTTTGTTAATTTGTAACGAGTCGAGTTCATTCAATAGGCAGCAAGAGCCGCTTGAAAATATCTGCTTTTTTAATAAAAATATTTATTTGACGTTTCTTCATATACTTGCTGACAAAACAATACTAAGAATTACTTCATATGCAACATTTATCTAAAATAATCAATACACAATTGTATATTATGTAAAACCAGAGCAGGGAAATCCACATAATTGTCTTATTTTCAGCGTACACAGATAAAAATACAGTGTCGGATCTAACACCGTTTTAACACCGTCTGGCTGTTCCCTCTCGTCTATTTGCACGAGTAGTTGGAATCGACGGAATTAACATTTTACGGTATCGCTAACACGGTCGCGTGGTAAGAGTTGAATAAGAACAAAAACTTTCAGTATTACATACGTTCTGTTTCGGTGGTTTCTTGGTTTCAATGAAAAATTCCTCCGTTTCAGTGAAAAATTTCTCTGTTTCGGTAAAATTTCTCCGTTTTGGTAAAAAATTTCTTCGTTTTTGTGAAAAGTAGAGTTGCGGAAAATAGCGAGAACAATTTTTGTTTTCAAAAAGCAAGTGAATCTCGATATGGGGACCGAACGCCAGCATCAAAAGAAAGAGGGCACCAGGTATTTTTAGAGAAAAAACAGCAAACCGTTCTGTACTCGATCAAAGACAAATAAAATATAAGTAACAACAAAAAACAAATAATTACAATTGAATATTGATAATATACTTATATTTATAATATTAAGAAGATGATGATTCCACAGGTTGATCACGGTGTATCCAATGTTAGTGTCTGCAGAAATCAGCTTGGTTTGTTGGCATACTGAGGCCTTCCTAGACGTTGCTAATGATCGGAAAAGAACAAAAGAACCTGTTGTGTTTTCAGGACTTAAAAGAAAAAAAAGTGAATGAGATTATGAAGGATATGTAAATAGATAAACTGATTGAAAAATAAAAAATAAAATTGAAGTGGAAATAGTTCTGTCATTAAAAAAATTTTAAAAATAGTAAGTTAAAAATTACACATAAGAGAAATACAAACATGAATCAAATCAACTAGAAGAAAAATATATAAATTGCAATATAAATGATGTAAATTCAAATATTTTGATGTAGCAAACCAATATGGTATTGATCAGCCAAACAGTATGAATGATTGCAGTATCTCAAATAAATAAAAAATATGATAATTATTGCAGACGCTGGCATCCGATATCACGCTGCAAAAAAATATAACACATGTATTCAACGTCCTTATTTTAAAGAGAACATTCCGCATATAACTACACATTTAGTAGGAAGCAAATTTAATTTGGATAACAGTGTATAGCCAACAAAAAATTCTATTTCCATACGTTAATAAAGCTGGATGCATTGTAGGTATGTACGTGAGACGTGTAAATGTAATGTAAATTCAAAAGAAAATCTGTTGGATATAGTGAGAATAATTTCACCACGAATAATGTGTCGGTTGACTCGCAAATTTAATATGAAATGGAACTGATCAAGTTGAGAAGTTGCTGATACCCCGGCAACCAATCCGAGATGGATTCGAGTTAAAGTTAGATATTATTCGAATCAACAAAATATTCAACTCGTAGCGTTACTAATTCATTTTGAAAATTAGTGGTTGGTAATAAATGAATTTGTTTTAGTTTTAGTCATCAATAAAGTCGCAACTCTAGGCGGCGCGACAGGAATAGATCCATTGCTACGCCTACATGTTTATGCGTGGTATGTACACAAGTTCTTCAAAGTTATCGGGTCACTATTGTTAACGTTTTCATTATTGAAGCTGGGATGTAGGTTAAATTATCAGAAATATAGTGATTTTTCCGCTGAACACAACGATGTTGACAAAAAAAGCAACTTGAATTGTTTATATATTTTGAATTGCACATTTCTTTTGGAATAATTAAATATATACAGGCTGTTCAATGATACGCAAAACGAAAAGGGTAGATAAAATTTACATTAGCCAATTGAAACTGCAATCACTTCGTTATTAGAGTAGCTATTGAGATAGGGAAACTGAGAAATGTAATTATGTATTCCACCCAATAAAACGGCGTAAAAAAATAACGCATCGCATTTCAGCGCTTGTTTGAGTAACTCTTTATTAAACATCATGCATATTTTTTCACAAATCGATAGTCAAATTACTCTTATAACGCTAAAATCCTAAAATGAAAAAGAAAAGAGTTTTGATAAATTTTAAGATAAACGATTTAAAATATGAATCTAAGAGAGCAAGCGTCGGTTTTTTCCATACTTTGCAAATCTTGTGTTAATTAGAGAGTTTATTTTTTCTTTTGTGGTAATTACTCGTTTTTTATTTATTGTTGTTACTTGTGACATGAACTACAAAAAAAATCCTGCAGTGTTGCAATGAAACATTTCGGGATTTTTGAAGAAGCTGTATCCTGCTTCTCCGAAAATTTCGCGAGAACATTAACATCCTTAAATCTACGCCACCTAATAAAAGAATTATTCGATAGGAAAAAAACTAGGTAAAATACCTTTATAATGTTACAGCCTTAAAATCAAAAACAAAAAGGATACGATAGAAGTCTGTGGTTCCTCTAATTGCATTCCGTAGCATTTCCATATCGCTGTCTGTACATAAAGTTATTTAAAAACACAGATTTTAGTTAAAACTTTTGTAGTTTGCAAAGAATTACGCACAAAAAACGCCATCTTGTTGAAAACGCTCACTTCTCCAGAACTAAATTCTCTAAAAAATTCTCATATCCTAAAACATCAAAATCAATGCAAAATTGCCCCACAACGGGCTTCATTATTATTTTAGACATATCTCAATGTAGTTTCGTAAATTAATTGTCATTCGTAAGATAGTCGTTTTATTTGTCAGTAAAATTTAACTTTAGATCCCCTCCTAAATTTATTTAATTAGTCTGCAAAAATTAATAATTCCTAAATTTCTCTCCTCGCAAATAATATTACAGTGCGTTTTATACTAATATTCAGTCGCTACATCGGTTCATGAATAGAACTGTTGGAATTGGATTCAAAGTAGGCTAGAACATATACCTCCCTTCTTCACTTATGATTACGCTTTTACTAGATCCCTTGGATTTAAAGGTGTCCTTGTTCTCGCAAGAGCATTAAAAAGAATGTTCTACTAGGCGGCTCCGTATCCGGAAATGTTTCGCTGTAATATTGTTTCTAATACATGCAAATTACGCCTCAAACATGTTGCACTTAGTAAGAAAAACAGCCACAATACCTATAATCAACACCAAAGTAAAAAAAAAATCAACAAACCAGAGGCAAAAACCAATTATTCTCGCTAATAGATTCTCTAATCGATTGCAGCGCTGAACAAGATTTGCAAAGAGTCGTACCTTTCATTTTAAAATTTACCGAATTCCTTTTTTTTCTCTCATTTTGGGTCCTCGAAGGGGTTTATAAAAATAATTAATTTTAAATGTCACTCAATCGGTTTGTGAAAAGATATACCAGCTGTTTAATAAGAAGACGAATTACCCAAACGTTGAAATACGATGCACAACTTTTTTTTGATTACGCTATAAAAAAAATATAAACATCTCTCTGCACCATTTTAATCGGCGGAAAAGTTCTTACATTTTTGTTAATTTAACCAATATCGTAGCTGTAATAAATAACAAAGCAATACCCTCATGAACAACCTGTATATTCATCATGCATCTCCGATCGCCGGTCAATGTTAACATTCGCTTCGCCCAGTCAGCTCTCTGTTTGTGGGTACGTATGTATGATCGACAAAAATAAACCTGTACACCAAAGTTAATGTTAAAATAAATAGAGTGTTATTCGGTCCGCAGGTTCAACGCTAATCCCTGGAACATTTTCATATGAGGCTATTGTCATAAAAATTATTTTATTGGATGATTAATTTTGAATAATTGGAATCTACACCTTATGTGTTCTTAAACATAACTATGCTGGATAAAAACTGGCAAAATATGCAAATTTAATTCGCAAAAATTTCTAGTATAATACAACGCAGAATGATAATAAGGACCAGTTAGAAAATCTGCATGGTTAGGTATACATATATTATATAATTACCAATTTAAATTTGTAAAAGCGAGCTGAACTACATTTATATTGCCTCCTGTATTAAAACTTTTACCGGGAAACCTTTATTTCACCTAAGGGTATCCGGCGCGCGTTTGAAATAAGTATGAAGGTCGGATGGGTCGGAGGAGATGTGGTTATAAGCTATGTATATCTAAAAAGGGTACGATCCTTAATGCACCACAAGCTACTTTAGAGCTTTTCCAATTTCTTAAATAGTTATTTATTTACACTTTCGGGTAATGGCACGCCTATATTTGGTAACATTTATAATTTTTGCTGCATTTCAAAAGTAGTAGATAAGTATTTTTATACATGTTTAACTAGATTGTTTCAACTTTCTAGTGATCATTGAAGTTGAAACAAACTTTTCATGAAACTGTTCATACAGCAAGATAGATACAATTATCGCAGCCTGTCCAAATTTAATACTTTGATTCAAGTCTTATTAGCCTAGGAAAAAATAAAAATTGGTTTTTATGTCAATTAGTTTTCCGATGATTGTAGCCCGTTCATTACAATTGCGACAAAAACCACGAAAATTCAGCATCGCGTTGTCAAATTCCTTACTCAAGAAGGCATTTTTCCTTAAAAGGTGAGAGATTGGCCAAATGGGGTGAAAATTCGCTGTCTTATTGTGTAGTGGAAGATTAATCAAAATCGTTTCGAATGGTAACCGGCGACAACGTTACCTTTACTGAGGATATGATCCACGCTTGAAGGTGAAATAAGATGGATCTTTCTGCTCTAAGTGTTCGTCAAATCCTCTACGATCATTTAGATGTGAATAAAATCAGCGCAAAGTGGGTACTCAAGCCAGCAGCAGCTCCAAAGAGCTCTATGGAGAAACGCAGTGAACGTGTTGCATACAACCGTCACAAGGAATAAAACTACGGGCTCGATGAAATGAAGGCGAAAAGCAGGAGCGTCGCTAAGAAAATTCGGGTCCTAGTAGTCGACAAAAAAGGTAATCGATGTGATTTTTTAGGGATTGTGATGGTGTTCTCTTGATAGACCTTAAAGAAAGCAACACTATAGTCAACTGGACATATTAGTAGCAGTACATAGGTAACTGACCAGAGGCGTGCGTTTTGCGTTTTGCGAATTGCACAGGCCGCAATTCGTAAGTGCGAGTTCAAAGAAATCGACCAGCCTATGTATAGACTTTCGTGGGTACCGTTGTAGTGACGACAAGGAAATAAAGGCTACAGTGGACACATTCTGAAGACAAAGAAAAGATATATTTTCAGGGGTGTTGAATTGTTACTGAAACGTTGTAATAACTGCACTGATGTCAAGGGGACTATACTCACAAATAATATTTAATTGTGGGTATACGTTGTTTCTTTCATAGCCCGAAATTTTTGGCGCTATGAATGTAGCCGTTCTTCATTTGCTCCAAATTGCTCAATATTGTTAAAAATAAACATAAGCGCAAAACTATTAACAAGGCTAAAAACAGCTAACGTATTCAGGAAATTTCGATAATCACTTTTTCAAGAAGAATTCAAGGCTCTATACCTTTATATACTAATATGATGACCGGCATTATTTTATACAGAGTGACTCGACGATGTGCCGAAGTTTATTGAGTCTCCAAGACGAAATTATAATTGACGCACATATATGGACGTAAATAATAATAAATAACCTATAGAGGCTCTGTGTTAGTTACTTAAAATAAAGATGAGAAGAAAGAAAGGAAGGTCTTGAATCACAAAATTCTGTTCAACGCACAAATCTTCCTAAATTAATATAACTCAAATTAATTAAAAAGAAAATAGAAATTTTAACATATTGAACTTTTGAGTTGGAAAGCAGCGTATTGGGATTACTAATAATAAAAATATAGTGTCTTCTTCTATTTGTAAACAATACTGAACGAAGACTATTATTAATATTAATGTTATTACAATTTATCGATTTGAATACTTGGTTACGGCTGACTTAATCAAGCGCGTACTGTGTCTCAGTAACCGAGTACGGTACCTGACAGATTATAAGGATAGCCGGTAATACGATAAATGCAACCCTAATTGCACGTTATGAATTTCTGGCCACCAGCCTAATAATTTCGATGTATTACCTCCAAGAAAACTCCAAGAAACAGCCAATCGCATAAAATTTGAATCGTCGCTCTAACATGTAAGATGTTTAAGAAATGCCGGAATTTTACAAAAATCTCAAATTTTCTCAATTATCACAAAAGTTAAGATAGACGAGTATAGGGAACATTGAAGAAGGTTATCGTGCATTGAAAAGAAGTATTCAAAAACGTTATAATATATAAGATGTTCCGTTTAAAAAACTTGTATCGTTTGTGGTAGAAACTGAACAGTCAGTGCACTTAATATAATATGATTTTGTGTTGTGCATATAACATTTCCTCCAAATTACGAAAAAAAGAAATTATCTTCGACCTACATACTAAGTGTAGACGCTGTACACGTCTGTATATTATGACTCGCCGTGCGCAAACTTTACTAAGGAACTCAGATTTTAAACAGGAACACGAATGATATTTAAATCAAGAAATATAAACTAGAGGTGAGCATAAAACGACCACGCTTCAAATTGTAATAAATGAGAAATATAGAAAAAGCAAACGGAGTACTTTAACAAAAGGAATGCGAAATATATAACAGAAAAAAGAAGAAGGTGGTAAAAAAAAATGTTAAAAGAACGAATAAAAATCGTACTATTAAAGTGGAAGGCAATAAAGAATCCGCGGCAAGAAGTTGTAGCACCTCGAAAGCCACAAACATCAAAGCAAATGCGGTGATGGAGGGGGTATAAAAATATGTTGAGCGAAAAAAAGAAGCAAGAAAGATTATTAGAAAAGAAAAACTCCCAAAGATTGGGAGAATTATAGGGAACAATGAGTATACGTGAGAACAATAATAAAATAACAAAATAAGAAGAAAATTTTATTAAAGTACAGGTCGTTCTCGACTTGCTATGAAAATTCATTCCGAAGTTTTTTACGTAATAAGAAAGGAGAACTTCTTTAACTGTTAATCTATATATTTTTCTATATTTCTACGTATTTTACAGCTATCTGTGTTAGTTGCATATATGGCATATCTGTTATAATGTTGTGATTAAAGTTCGCCACTTTCCGTGCCCGTCACATTAGCAGCGACTAGACATACTCGTATTTATTCGTCTCATGAGAATGGGTTCGTGTTGCCTACTGGCTTCCCCGAGAGTGGATCTCACTAGTCTCTGCTAATTTCCTGAGCGCACGGAAAGTGGAGAACTGTAGTTATGACTAACATTGAGTCACATGTGCTCGGGCAACAACCGTCAAGGTGATACTACTTTGACGCCGCATACAACATTTCAGCAGCACCTTGCAATTGCCATTTTTCATATTTAAAATATATCCTTTCACTAAATATGTGGAGAATATAATTTTATTTGGTCTTAAAAATAATTTCCTAAATTAAATCCATCCCACTAGTTGACGAGTCGGCAAGTATGCAACATTTGAAAGTTGCACATACTCGGCGATGGTATTTCCGTAGTCGCTAGACAGCAAACCGTAGTATAATACTACAGTATGGAATCGAATGTGTAATTAAAAGTCATTTATAAAAGCTTAGGCTGTGTGTAATGTTATTTTAGGAATAGTAAATAGAAATCGTCCTTTACTGAAAATTAACAAAATATATATGTAATAGCGCTAGAAAGAAGACGTTTTATACTTTAAAACCTCGTTGCGTAAACCACACGGACCACTTGGAGATAATTTTGAGCAATTTACGGCAAAATAGATCTTTCTAGCAGAGCTCGAGCTAAAAACCCTCGTTTGCCAGCGCCACCGCTCATCTGTTACCGAGAGCATTTATTAGTTCTCAACCACGGCTAGCTACGATACACTTTAAAACTATTTATTATCCTTAAAATAAAATTACAAGTTGTAATATTTGGTAGAGTTTATCATCGAGGGACGCAGCGAACTGTCTTCGTTGCGTATCTACGCGCCTAGGTACATTCTCTAGCGAATTTTAGAGCTCGTTACTTAAGCTGTTGAGATATTATTAGTGCGAGCAAATATAATTACTGTATTTATTATATTTTGCAATGAAACTTCGAGGATAGAGAGGTACTACCAAAATGCCGAATACAGTATCATAAAAGGGGGCAATTGTCGCTAGAGCGCACATGGCTAAATGGCGACGTTAGCCGTGACCCCCATAGTGATTCTAATAACAGTACTTTTACATTAAAATACATATAAAATATATGCTCTATGCAGTCAAATAATGAAGTTGCAACCTAGCCTAGCTTTTAGGCTTCTTCTATTCCGAAGAAGTTATCTTGTACAGAACGGCGAAAAAGTTCAATTTATATTTGTAAAAGAGGACAAATAAAATGAAATAATCTGATCTGATATTTGTAGCAAAATGAATTCAACCAATATTTTAAAATATGGTCAGCGTATGGTCAACTGTATAAGAACCAAACAACGGTAAACTAGCATAATTACATTTAAGCGATATCAAAAGGTTCCTCACAGGTTATTCGGTTACAACGAGTAGGGTAACAGTACTACCACTAGCATAGTACCATTTGGTAATTTGTACTTTCTCTTACTTAGTGTATACCAACATATCCAAAATATAGTGCTTGTTGGATTCAGTTTCTAAATTAATTTAAAAATTCGTTTTGGTTTTATTTTTGATACCCGGTTACCCGGTCACCGGTTAACCTGGTGTGGTGCGGACGTTGCCGACACTTTTATGTTGTTTACCATTCTACGCCACAGTCCTTCCTACATATTTTAACATATATTACGTTCATATGCACACACGCAGAGCGTCTCCGCGCAAGTAGATAGATCAACACGTGCTTAGATCTCTCCGCTATAAAAAACCATTAGGTGTGAACGGCTGTGTAAATAGCCAAATTATTGTGCCACCGGGGTCTCCACCGCAACAGATTGAGTGAGTGTTTCACTGCAATTCATTGAATTAATTCGCTTTATATATAGTATTAACGGGTATAATTCAGTCGACTCAAAAAAATTTGCTGAAATATCACATAGTACTTTTCGTACAAACTACAAGAGAAATCAAACAACAAAGAAACGAAATAAACCGCGAGGCCTAGGAAACCAAGGAATAAGTAAACGCTCGTTTCTAACACGTTATAAGATATGCATATATTATAATTATGGGTCGGACATTATTTATTAGATAATTTGCTAGTCGAAACTGTGGTAGCTCCTTCCAAATTATCTTTAGTGTAAGTACGTGAGAATACATCTAAAACCATTAATTAATGTAATGTAACACCAAACCATAATAACACGGGATAACAAGAATTTAAACGTTTATGTGGTATTTAACATTTTTTACTTAACCGATATGCTCGAATATTTCTACTACTTATTTTAAAATCGTTTCGACAATGAGCTCTTCGTATAGTCACTGTGTTACGGGCGACCATTTGCAGTGTATTCTTAGGTTCCAAAACAGGGAATTTATCGGATTTCTATCATCGCTTTCGCATTAGCGAATATTACGTGGCCGTTTTTTTGTGCTTACATTGTAATATTCCTGTGTTGATTGAAATTTAATAACATCTGGATTCTCCATCAGTATTTGGATATACTTTGGTTAAGTCGTTTTCTATTAAAATGAAATCCCTTTATGATTTAATTTTTCTATTCTAATGTTGAATTTGCATGTACCACGAGGACCATTGTCGGCAATTGAAGGTGTTAAGAGGACTAATTCGTACAATTTCCAAATATATTGTAGTACCCATATGTATTGGACATATACAGACATTCAGTTATTCTTAATTTATTTTCTATTGCATAGCACTTAGAAACTATATAACCTAATTAAATCTTTAACGCAATTGTGCTTGCCCTAATATAATTCCGTATTAATTACTGTAACGAATAGTGTGTACCTTAGATTTTTACATGTTTTCTTGTGTAAATACAATGTAGTGATAAAAAATATACCATGAAAGGATTTGGGAAGGGAAAAGAATTTTCACATTAGGATTTTATTCTATTAAATTCAACTTTATTGCAGATTTATCATAATACTAAACTTACGCTAGTATTTTTTACAATAGAGCGGTGCACCCTTCGGGGATGTATATATCACAACGATCTGCAAAAATTCCTGTAATTGCTGTTAAAGTACAATAGTGCAATAGTGGTAAATTTCAAGACAGTTAAATGTTATCAGCGACTACACATTAATAACAGTAACGTACTCCAACTATTACATTAAACTGCGATAAAAATTATTATGGATAATTTTTAAAACACCATTAGTATAATGTAAGCCTGTACAAATGAGTGCTTCCGCAGTAGCGTACGGCGTACAGTTACTATGAATATTATTAAAAATAATGTATGTAGTTACTATTTTAGTTTGATTATGTTGTTGATGTAGACTGACGCAAAAATTCCGCCTGTAGTATTGTATCATTGACATAGGTTCCATTGATGACCCAGTTATACTCTTACGACGAGGTGAAAATATATTGGTGTCGTTGTTCGTATTACAATCACACTCTTGATTTTCACTTGAACTCTTGTCTGTACGTACTATAGTTTGAAAATCGGGATTCTTATTAATAACCGCTCATAATTTATCGGTTGTTAATCTTCCTACATTATCTGTTGGATTTCCTAACGAGACTTTGAGGATATTTACTATACTTAGTGCTTCATGTAATGAAAACTTGGTGTCTTCTAATTCGGAAATCTAAAAGTATTGAATAACTTTCAGAAATGCCGGCTTAGTACAATGGTATCTATTAATAGCAGAATCTACCATAATTACATGTAAACGCATCGCATGTATTGTAATAAATGCAACAAAATCCCAGAGTATATAATTTTTCCTGACTTTGCTGTGAGCAGTGGGATACTATAAGACGCTCGCAAACAATCACCTTTTTCTGACGTTGAAGTGAACCCACTGCTTAGCATGGATCTCTTCTGAAGTTTTCCATTTAGTGTTTTAAACTATGTCAAATATTTACAATCTGTTTTATCAAGGTGACACTTTACATGATCCTCCTGCGATTTCATAGCATTAGCTTAGAACTCTGTTGTACAAAAAACACATGGATAAATGTTTGTCCGACAGGAACAGAACGAACCTGAACTTCAAATAATCAACACTATACTGCCTACATTTTTATTTACCCTTTATTTACCCTAATTATACGTGGTTTTATGTTTGCACCAACCTTAAAGAAAATTATTGCAAAAATGTTTTTCTGTATAAGAACTATGTGTAATAATAACTCTCGTTTGGGTTTGTCGTAGTGGGGTGATAAAAGTTGTAACAGTATTAACAATAAATTTAAATTCTGCAGAGCAAGAAGTAAAGAAAATCGGCTTAATCGATAACCTAAAGTTATGGCGCCGCATTTTACTTTTTAATTGCAAGCATTTTGTGTGGGAAAATTAAAATAAATGAATTTGAAATAAAACAAAATTTGTCTTAACAGAAAAAATCAATTAAAGTTATGATTTATCTATCGCACAATTAATTCCTATTGCAAGAGAAAAGATGGAAGGGTAAATTATTATGGACTTATTCGTTCTATATTGTTTCGTATTAATTAACTTTTTTATGTACCAAAATAGCTCTAAAACTAGAGCGCAACGTTCTCGCTTGCCTTCCAGTGGTGTTTAACCGCGAGTGTTTGGGAGATACAGAACTGCTTCATTACGTGTCGGCACTTCCCGGCCTACTATGCTGTGTACTACGTGTACGCAGTGCGAAGTTGCTAAGTGTCGGAATTGAACGGTATTTGTCGTCAGTGCACGGGAAGATTGAGAATTATGTGAAAAACCGCAGTAAAAAATGAACGGTTGTGGCTAACTATAGACAAAACTACAGACCGTCACATCCTTATTTGTTAGCCTGTATAAGACAACAAAGTTGTATTGCCGAAGCTGTTCATAATGTACTAGTTAAAACACTAGGCACTAGACTTTCAAATTTCACCAAAGCAAGTGTTAGTGATGGCTACCAATTCTGTCTGACAATTACGTTCCAGTAGCCGACGCAATAAAAAAAAAAAATTCGAAATACTTCGTTGCCTTTACGGGATTCGCGTGAAGTTGTTGACCACGTACAAACAATGCTACATATTTTAGATGACAAAGAAGGTGTTTCAATCAGAGAAAAATTTAATACTACATTACATAAAAATGTCGATTTTTCTACATTACGTCATCATTTTAACAATGGAAGATCCGTTATACAAATTCAAAGAGCACTTTAAGTACGTGAATATTACATCGCCAGATCTAGAACGATCTGTTTCTGCGTATAAGCAGATATATATGCAACAACGGACGGGTCTCTAAGAGACCACTGTAGAAACGTATGCTGGTGCAGGGTACGCTATGATGCAGGTGTTGAAGGCCTCACTTCCGGATTTCTTTCCAGACATCCAAGTATATTTGGTGAGTTGTTTACTTATTATGTTTGCATTGTCATAAATTCTCTTATTGTCTTTTGTTCTAAATAACGGTAATTATGGTAGATAAGACACCAATCTGTACCATAATTAAGTTTTGTTGTCCCATTTGCTAACGAGTGTGCCGGGATGTCATCCTAATGGTAGCACCCGTCCCACGGATAGCTTTGCCGCAGTCAATTTTTCGTAAAGGATGTTTTGCAAACCTTCAATTGAGATGTTTACCATATTAGCAATCTTTGTGGTCTTCACCCGGCGGTCTGCTAACGCGATATCCTGAACTTTATTGATTATATCGCCCGTAGTAAAGAACTGGCTGCTCATTATCAAAGACGACTATTCAGTCACGGTTAAATTCATTAAACCAGTGTCTGATGATAGTTATTGAAGATGCATTCTAAACATCCAACATACAATTTATCTTTAATTCTTGCACAAGCGAATGATCAATGCTTTAATATAATACTCTTATATATAATTGCTTTTTAGCAAATCAAATTATATGTTGCTGCTTATATGAAAACCTCTAAAAATTGCACATAAACATCTGTAGAACACCATCAAGCAGCTACATACATAAACAATTTTGTAAACCTCCAGTGAGACAAATTCGACCCCTGAGGGCATATACACCATTCTCGGAAATATCGGTCTAGGTCGAACGATGTAGCGGAGCTTTAAACATATTACAGAGATTAATTTCGCGTTTTACATACTTTCCAACATCAATTTTCATAGCGTGCAATTTTGCTTTTGCTTCATTTACAAATTTGCGAGGTGCCTGATTGCATAGTAATTTGTGTTAACACCATCCATTATATTAATATTCGATAAAGTTTTCTACGTCAATTTCCTCGGTAACAGTTTGTAAACTTAATAAAGTGCAAACGATAGCCGATCAGCACGGGCGGGAACTCCTTTCGGAAGAGAGGTCGTCGTATAATTAAGTTTTGCAACATTCTCATCTAGTTAATACACCTCGCAAACAATGAGGTTTTTCTGAAGGAGCGGAAACATTGGGGAGGCGAAACGTGTTACGGAGTGTACCTGTCTTTTAATGAAGATAAATACTGAAAACTAACCTTCTTGCAAATGGTTTTCAAATTTTTGTTTATTTCAGAGATAATACGTCTTAAATAAAATAAAAATATCCTTCCATCGACTATCTCACGAGTTCTCATCGAGTTCTCACGTATGGTCAGACGAAAATCCCTGGGCAGCAGTCGACAGTTAATTTAATTTTTTTTTAATTTTGTAAAATCGTCTCAAGAGAGTACTACTTCATTTTTTTACAAGGACCTAGAGCGTATTCCTTTAAATATCAGAATGCAAATGTGTTATCAGCATGATTGGTACTTCTCCACATTTCTCTCGCAAGGTCAAGCAACATTTGAACGACAGGTTTACACGGCTTTGGATTGGTCGCAGTGGTCCTCCTAGTTGGCTTCCAAGATCTCCAGACCTCACACCAGCAGATCATTGTTGATAGGACTGGTTCAAAAATGAAGCCTACAAAGTAAAAGTCGAAATTCGGAATCCATTAAGTAGGCGTATTAGAAATACTGCAACCGAACCAAGAAACACATGAATCAATCCGAAGTAACAGGCAAGTATAAAATATTTGGAGGTATTTTTGAACATTTATTAGAAGAACGCTATAATTAAAAGAATGCTAATGTATCAAATAAAAGCATTCGTCTACTAAAACTGCTACGCTTTTCTCTCTAAGCGAACCTTCTTTAACGCAATGTTACGTTTCTCGCTATATTGCAAAGGCGGGATATTACACGGCTTTAACGTTGCGTATCTTGTCCGCACCATTCCTCGCAATTGACATAAAAACTTCATAGACGCATAATCGTAAATTGTTTCGATTGATGTCTCGTTCATAAAATTCTATTTTCCGAATATCGTGGGAATGTAATATTACTGTTCAATTTAATCAAAGCGTAATCCACTTAAAACGGAAATCGTAAAATACGTCAATGTTTACCTTTCCTCCTGCGGTTGTGATTGGCTTTAGACATGACGTAAAGCCGGGCAGAATATATTTTATTTTAATAAGCTACTAAACCCTGTTCAAATAACATAAATTACGAGAGGATGTCGTTTTTAAATTGGTATTGAGGATTTTTATCAGTATGATACCAGTGGGTGATGGATGTAACTAAAATTAGGATAGTAACTCTAAGAGCGAGCTTCCCATAATAGCATTCCTCATGAACACGCATAGTTCATGAGGTATCTAGCTAAATCAACCAAATTTGAATTTGGTCGATTCAACTAAACGTTTGAATACAGACAAGCAAATATTATGTCGTTTCAAACAAATAATTTTCTTGCTTCATTCAAACTTAGGGTATAGTTAAAGCAACTATCTACAATAATCAAGGTAATTAAGCATTTCTCTAAACCAAGTAAATATATTTATTTTTCTTTACTACTTACCTTTAACTATTTTCCTAGGTGAACTCTATACAGTGTACGAGAGCAACCCTAAACATTTCCGGGAAAGAAAAAAACAAATATTTTATCGAAAAAAAAACCACTATTGTTTCTTAAACTATTCACCTTTAATATCTAAGCACCTTTGCATTCGAAGAAACCAATTGTCAAAACATTTACTCCAATCTGAAATGTGTATCTCAGAAACATGCCTTTTTAATGCTTCAACGGCCTTTTCCGTTGTCGAAAACCGCTCGCCCCGCAATTTGTTTTTGACAAAAGGGAACAGGAAGAAGTCATTATGTGATAAGCAAATACAAACAATTAGTCATTAATTTAATGTTATTCTCCTTTAAATAATAGACTGTTCCATGTACTGTGTAAGAGCTGGCGTTGTCGTGATCAATTGTTGTAGCGTTTATTGTTTTTCGATCCTTAAGAGCAGCAGTAGCAACAGGCCCAGGAAGAAATTTTCATTTTTCATTTCATTTTTTTGAAGCGTTTCGTGAACGAAAAACTTTTGTTGATTTTGCTTCACTTTGGAACACCCAAACAGTGGATTGTTGTTTTGTTTCTGGTTCGTATGAATATATCCAGATTTCGTTATCTGTTACGTTACTGTATGCGTTGGCAGAAGCACCGCGATTGAATTTTTAACTCGCATGAGCCATTTTTTGAGCTTTGGTTAAATTGTGTGGAATCCAACAATTGCAAAGTTTCTTCACTAGAAAATGTTAATGCAAAATCGTTTGTAATAACTTTTATCAATGCTCAAAGATGTCCCTATTTCTCGCACAGCATTGATGTTTGCCGGATCAACAGCAGTTGATGGACGACCTTCACGAAATTCGTCACTGGCACTAGTACGTCCACGCCTAAATTCTGCAAACCAGTCATAAACTGTGGTTCTAGATGGTGCTTCATCACCAAAGGCAGGATGAGGTCGATCGATGCCTTGTTGCTGAGTTAAGCCATTTTGAAAATCGTAAAAAATCATCGTCCGAAATTGTTCACGAGAAATGTCAATTTTTTTATTAAATTGGTTTCTTTGAAACGCTATTAATACTAAACTACGCGGCCTACTGTTTGTCTATCAATGGTGTTTATCATACTAAATATCAGATCAAATTGAAATATAGCTTTTCTATTAAGCGATTTTTTTGAAAAACGCAGAAACATGTTAATTTTACGTTTATGAAAGGCATTAGTTTACGCAAAAAGTACTATTTTTAGCATCTTGTTTTATTACTATGATATCGTGATACCTTTTTTGATTGTAACCCAATATTTTCCCAACAACAATGAATTCTCTATTATTCACTCAGCACAATGATACTGTAGGTTATTTTCTCACAGTTTACAAGTTTCAAGAAGGAAATTAACATAAAGAACAAAGAAAATAATGGATTATTAATTTTTGTTGGAAAAAACGATAACGTCATGGCATAAAAATAAAAAAAAAATGTTTGCCTCAGTGCCTAATGCCCTTTATAAAAGTATTACTAATGTGTGTCACTGCTTTTTGGAAAATCACTACGGACTTTGTATTATGTTTAAAATGAATAAGATGCTTAATCATATTTATTACAAGTAATTAAGAAAAATAACGTGAATAAGTAAGAATAACCACGTTGCTCACACGCAGTACTGAAAAACAGGGAAAGTTATAATTTGGAAAAGCCACCACTAAAAATATACGGGGTGCAGCCACAGTATGTCCGTCCTTTATTACTCGGGCTGTACACTAGACAAGAATTTTATACTTTGCCGATGTAATCACGCATTTTTAGAAAATATACTCGGTTATACTAGGTGTTATGAAAAAGATGAGAGTACAATTAACTTGTAAATGGAACATTCTGTATATTTTTACACTATTAAAGATCCTTGATTTCACTCCATTCTTCTCCCGATTATGAAAGTAGTCTGTTTTGTAGTTTTCAAGTTGCATCTACTTCCAAAAAAATTTCAAAAGATAGCGCTCATACAGCCTAACGCTTTCAAAATTAGTGATGCGGTTAATTGAAATTAGGTGAGGATGTCAGTAAGTTGTTTTTATCACCGTATGTGCAAGGTAACAATTAAAATGGTGTTGACTTTATCAATTTCAAAATGATCTTTCTCGATTTTGTTGAATAGAGCACCCTGTATAAAATGACTGCGTTTCTCTATACCTATTTTAGCGCTTTCCACGACGTTCCAAAATAATCAAAGTGTCAAAGTTATTAATAAAGTTAATACAGCTAAAAATATGCACCAGCGGCTAATAAGAAATGAAATAAATGGTAAGTTGTCAAATATGAAAAGTACTCTGAAGAGCATTTCGTTTTACATAAAATGAATTACTCAAAAGATAAAATGTTAGATGTAATTTTAATACTGGGCGAAGCAGAAAGAATTCCTTTTTTGGCCAGAAGAATTTACGGTGAAAGATATCCAGACAGAAGGTGTTTAAGAAAGAGAGTTTATAATGACGAGATTTATTGAAACAGGAAATGGGAAAGAACATGGAGCGAAATGGCGAAAATGAGTTAAACGTTCCGTTGACACTTGCCCAAGGTACAAACCAAGGAATGAATTAATTAATTAAATTAAGGGTCTATATACCCGGGAGTGTACCTAGATACTTTTTATTGTGAGGTGGTTATGTTTCTAGGCATTTTCTGATGTGTTCCGTTACATACATCACGGTAAGCCTGTAACAATCTTTTACATGTGCAGTCCCAAAGCGCTCCTTGCGAGCGCCATCTCGTGGCAGCAGTTCAAAAACTGCTTGAGAGATGACTTGGAGAACAGTACCCGGTTTATGTCGCTGCTTTCTAGACGACAGGCATGTGTGTCTTGATACTAGAGGGTGCCAAGAAACATTTAACTCGTCGTTTCGAAATGTTATGGCATTAACTGTAAGGCAACAGCTTTACAAGGTAGAGTTAAAATACTCTCAGAACCACGCTGATAATGTCGGATAGACAGAAACATGCCCGTGGGTAATGTATTTTCTCTCTCCTTACATTTGCCGTAAATGATTCCGTCAATACCACGAGGAAGTTATTTTAACATTATTTCATTATTTATTTGGTTATTGTTTCTAGGCATTTTCTGATGTGTTATGTTATATATTTCCATTTGCCCACATTAATTTTCAGCCCTCCGTTATGTGCTTCGTTAGATACAATCTCCATTACTCTATTCATATCCCTTTCACCTCCAGCAGTAAATACTACATCATCCACGTGTGCTACTATTTGTGTCTAGTTCTTGTTAATTGTTGCCATTCCCTCAACTTCTTTGATGATTGCATCCAGTGATACAGTGAATAGTAGTGCGAACAATGCATTATCTTGTCTAACTCTTTTTAATTTGTATTTGTTCTATTGTTTCATGTCCAATACCATGGGATGGAATTCTTCCATTGCGACTTTTAGTATTTTCCTAATTTTCATTGGTATTTATACATTTTTTAAGTCCTTCGTTAATTCTCCCCTAATTACTTCATCTATCTGCTTAAAGTCAATGAACAATATGTGGATATTTGAATTATATACTTTTCTTCAAGGATTTATCTTATGATATCGACATTAATTGATGTTATCGAACGACTGTCGACCTGCCTTTTCTAAAACCGCGCTGGCAATCTTTCAGAAAGTTTTCTGTGTACGTTTATCTTTATCTTCTCTTCACTTTGTCGTTAAAATTTTATAAGCTACAGTTAGGAGTAATTTTTCACTTGTTTCTGCTTTCTTTAGTGCTATTATTATTAACCCCCTTTTGTAGTCATTTGGTATTTTCTCTTCTTTCCAAATTTTTATTATCAAATTAAAGATTTTTTGATGCAATTACTCTCCTTCTTTTATTATTATTTCATCGTATGTAGGTTCCTCTATATTTTCGTTGTTTTCTTTTTCCTCCTCTTTCTCTATGTGTTCTTGAATGCAAAGAAGGAAATATTTCCTCAAAGTGTTCCAATTTCCTACCTTAATATTAACTATTGTTTTTTCCTTTTACCGGCACTCGCATATTTGTACAATGTTTTAGTAGTGTTGTTGTAATCTTTTTGTATTTTATCAATTTCTTTTTCAATTCAATACTGCTTTTTTTCTTGCATAGTTTAGTAGCATTTTTTTTATATGTACCTCCTTGTCTTCGTGTATCCTTCTTCATTTTTTGTTTCTATTGTTCTTTTGCATTCTTGATTAAATCCGCAATTATTTTGTTGTTTTCTTTTTTATCCTATTACTTCTTTTGCTGCTTCATTTATACTATCTGTAATATCTTTCCATTGCTCTTCTGTGTTTGCCTTTTTTTTCTTTACTTCAAGTTCATATTTATTTTCGCTTTCCTCCTGTTCTAATCATATTCCATTGTTTCACTACTGTTTTTCTGCTCTCTAGTTCTTGTATTGTTACATTTGATGGTCGAAGTCGGTGTTTTCTATATGACCTTGAATCATCTACCTATCGATTAGCGAGAATTTACCAGGTTACATTTTTAAAAATGGTTTGTAGGCCGTTGAATATACCTAATATTAATCAAGTGTACTAACTCTTGTCAGATATTTTACGATATAAACGATTGCTTAAACCAGATTAGTAACGACGGTAGTTACATACAATGTAGATGGGTACAATTGCAAATTTTAGATGAAACTTCGTTTTTAATGTTTTTAAATTGCAAATACAAGTAGCGCCCATGAGCTTCACTAAAATCTAGCTCTGCATCTCCTGATATGTGTTTAAAAAGATATTTGTAAAATGCTAATGGAACATGACCGCACATCAATGCATGCAAATGTAAGCATGCACGAACGTGAGATAGTGTCTGGAATAAGATGATCCTAATATAACGAACATCACAGAAACCATGGTAGTTAGAGGCAGAAAAACTAAAAGCAATTCGGTCACACGCCTCACGTACGCAAATTCTGGATAGTGGATACACGGTTGAAGATTTCCAATCTGCATATTTATGCATACTTATCTTCACATCGTTTGCATAAGTAAGCATGATAATTGGGTCATACTGGATAAAGCGTTCTTATACATACGTGGTAATAAAGGAGACGAGAATATATTTATTTTGGCTTTTCGTGGAAATTTAGTATTTGTAAGCAAATACAGAGCAATGCAGAAATTGTGGTAATAGTCACGAGTACGTCTACATTTTGTTAGCAGATAATGTAATTTAAGCGTTTATTACATATTACCAGGAAATAAGTATGAAAGAGATTTATTTTGCGCCTGGAAAGCATACGTATATACATACCAAGCACAGGCGCCAACGGTGTTCATTGTGTGTATGGAGAGAGACTCTCCACAAAATTGAATGCGTTCTTACGTTAGCCAAAAGTGATCTTTTTAGCACAAAAAGGAGATACTGGCGGAAAAGCGGTTTGATTTTAAAACACCGCGTTATTTTCTTCCATTCATAAAATTCCTATTTATACAACAGCTGTCAATTTAAATAAAATTATTCTAGTGGTTTGGTATGGGAAATACCTATCTCAACCAAAACCTAACAAAAATAATGCTAATATGGCCCCTTACTGATGGAATCACTCACGGCAATAGCAAAAGCGATGTGAGGAGAAGGAGCCGACAGAAATGTTTCTGCCTACTGGGCATCATCATCGTTATTCGCAGTACTTCTCTATCTCGCACTGCTATTTACCTCGTGGTTTATATCACTACCCTCCAGCATAGCAACCAGTGTATCTCTTCTCTCGAGCAGCTCTTGGACTGCTGGTCCCACACACCTCGCGGATTGTTTCCATCAATACCATAATATATCATTTGGTCATCATCACGATATTTCCGCAGATTACTTAATTAAAATATTTTAGTTGTGCAACATTAAGTAGCTGTGATGCAAAAATGGTTTACTTTCAGAAAGCAATTTAAAAAACGATCAGTATCTCACTGGGCGAACACTGAAATATCGGCATCACCGAATTCGTCACCGTAGGGTTGATAAGAAGACTCCACGAATTCCCGAAATAATTATTTCGAATTAATTAAATAACTTGTGTAGTGTGGAGTGTTCTAGTATTTCAGTGTTTGCGCCAATATCTATCAATATTTAATAGCGCACGATTGGTAATTTACGATGCATTCGGCGAGGAATGGGACAGCGCGACCTCTCAGAAATAAATGGGCGTTTTAAAACCTTAAGAAATTTATTATAAACGAGGCCACATATATTCCGGTAATTAAAAAAAAAATTAAATGCGTTGCAGTTAAATGGCACCACCTAATGTAATTTTTTTTGAATAGAATGCCCTCTTTATGGGATTTTAGGACTTTGCGACATGTTTGTGATAACTTTCCATATAATTGCTACATACTGATCTATTGTATCATACATATTTATATTCTGATAAAAACGTATTCATGCACACGGCCCTTGTATACTTCATATATACGCGGAAAACAAGACGAAGTTGACATAAACGAAAACTAGATTGTTATTTGTTTGGCGTTCATGCAAAGCAGTTTTCCACTGAAATGGATGCTTAGTGCCGAGCGTGTGAAATGTGAAGTAACAACAAGTGTTACTTCAAAGCCATGTATGCATATCACTATAAAGGTGAAATTTACATTGAAGCTTACCTTTGAGGATAACTTCTATCTGACCTAATGGTGCGATGAAAGAAAACAATCCCTTTGTAGCACATCAATGGGTATGGGTATATATGTACTTACATGTGCATAGGTGTAAGTTGCTTCAATAACAACTGTAGATACATAATATACGTTTTAAGTGCATTTTCTTGTAATAGCCGTAAATGCGAAACGTAATTTACTTCCACTTATTTTAAACTTTATAGTTAAAATACAAAGGTTAGCTTTCTTGCTTGCCTTTGTATATTAACTATAAAGTTTAAAATAAGTGGAACTAAATTATATTTCGCAGGAATAGGGTGTAACAGGTATCCTTCCTAATGTCTGGAAGTATATATCAAACATTATATATTTTTTCTACGTACCAAAAATAAAAAGTTTTGCACCATTTCCGTTTGGAATATATTCGCCATTTTCAAAGGGAGGAAGACATGTCAGCCCCACCCCCCACAAGCGAATTTTCAAATGTTTTCTAGGTATCGTACAAAAAATTAAAAAAATACTATTTCCGTATAGAACTTATTAACGATTTCTGATGAAGGACCAAGGACATGTCAGCTCCTCCAGAGGATTTTTTTTTACCGTTTCTACGTACAAGTTTTGTACTATTTTGTGCCAATGATAGAATGTTCTGGCACCATTTCCGTTTAGAAGATATTACGGCAGGATTTCCGGCAAGAGGACTAGTGAGATATCAACTTCTGCACGTCAAAGTTTTCATTTTGTTTTTGTGCTAATCTGTTACACTAGTTTTGTACCAGAACTCAAACATCTCTTTTGGTAAGTACATGTGGTTCAAGGCGTTCTAACGAAGTTTCGGGAAATTTGTGTTTGAGTTCATGGTTTGGTTTAGTTTTATATCGTAAATGGTGGTTTTGCACCCAACATCAAATGATTTATACCAAAGCCATTTAGCAGATATAGTCTATTTAAAGAAGCCATAATACCTATTTAAATTTCGGTCTTTTGTATGCTAGTTTGTGTGTTCTAGCTTTGTGCTTTTCTGTACCAAAGGTATTTAGCAGATATAAGCCCTGTAAGATGACTAGAACTAGAACCCATAATGTGTAAATTTCGAAAATCCCTTATGGGGGGCCTGACAAGTTCCTGCCTCCCCATCGAAAATCGTTAGTAATTTCTAAATAGAAACTTTTTATTTTTGGTACAACGGATACAACATTTTAACGTAGAAAAACCATAACCGCCCCATGCATTTCCTAAATACGTAACGTATTAAATGGTACCATACGACGGATAGTGCCAAGGCTGATATTACTGAATTAACTACAGGCAGGTGTTTAGTATGTACTAAGGTCTACGGCATATTCCAAAAGTGGTTTGCACTAGTATCTCGGTTTACCGAATTAATTGGTTCAAAGAAATCAGAATTCAAATTTTCTTATAAGTTATAAAGAAAATAGAAATAACCCTTTCCATAACACAAAAAATAATCCAAAATTCCTTTAATTTTTACAAAAAGGAATTAATAGAAGCTTATATGATTGAAATGAAATAGAAGTAACTTGATTTACATACAAGCCTTTCAATAAGGATTCTTTTTGTGGAAGATAGGAATGAAGAGGACAGGAGGTGATTTATGACTTAAAATATTTTACACAAAGATACAAAGATTTTCCAATAGAGTAAGAACATAATAAACTGTGAATTAAAGTCAGATGCAAAGCTATAGAATAGCGGAAGACTAACCACACAAACGATCGCGTTATGTTACATATGTATAAGTATCCCTTTTTAGCACCTATACGAGTCTTGCAGAAACTCTACTTACCTGATCTTTGGCTATATTTTTAGCGTACGAGGTGGCCTATCTTTGCTGTTACATAAATGTTACTTATATAATAAATGCAAGTAATACCGACGTTCCCTCGTTAGATGTAAAACAATCTGCGAATTAGACATATAAACTGTTCAAAAAGTATTTCTAGGAGAGGCGGTGGGTGATGACGCAACCAATAGGGCGCAGACAACGATCAGATTCCCTCGTGCATACTGTGTACACTGTACTTTACAACGAAAATACATGAGGAAGTCGAATCGTAGTGCTCGCCTTCCCGTTTACGTTATCACCCACCGCCGCTCATTTATAGAGACAATTCAATGCAGTGAATTATGTTTTCTTTCGTTATTTAAAGATTAGCAAAAAAACGTATCATTAAAGAGAAATTATTGTATAACTGTATATAAACTATTTACTTGATACAGAAAAATACATTTAGGAACTCAAATAGAATTAATGTAAGCACGAGTATCGGATGAAATGATAGCACAATGTTTAAATTAAACGTTCTGAAAGGTTTTCTGAGGAGTGGCTTAAAAAATCTGACAAAGGAGAATTGGAAAAGAGCTATTTATCACATATATACATTTGAGAAAAAACGTCAAATGGAAGTCAGATGATGTAAGGGAAAACGTAGAGGAAAACTTATTACTAAGGCAAGCGCTTCCGACACACACATTTCGACGTCTTTTATCGTTGTAGAAAATTTCCTTTTATCCTGTTTAAATGTTAATATATAAATGTTTTGCTTGCCCTAAAAATCTTTTATTGCCAGATAGGGAGCAATATCATCATTAAATACCATCTTTACAGTTAAATGCTGTAAGCTCTGGATTAATTAAAACAACTAAAAGCTTGATTAAACAGGATATCCAACATGCACTTTTAGAGAAATAACTAGACTGGGCAAATTCGCGTGCGCACCATCGGCGTAGCTAACGAATGGATTCTTGCACGCGAAGGTAGTCAGTATTTAGAAATATATTATCGCGAACGGTGCCGTTCGGGTGCTAGATACAAAAATGTTTTTAAGATGGTTTTAGTAGATTACGAACCGATCTCGATAAATTATCTCTATTTTACTGAATGAGCACGGGAAATTGCCAACTCTTGTCATTTGTATAAAAAATAAGATCGAGAATGTATGTAATTCGATGATTAAAAAAAACTTACCGTCTTAAGTATCTACCGTGACTTGAAAAACTGGAGAAGCGAGATTAAATATTTTTAACATAAGGTGCGTTTCCAAAGTCAACAAAACGCGTCCGCCGTGAGGAAAATATGTTCTTGCATAAAGAAAACGATCGGTCTACAACTAGTGATGTTATATTTGCATAATTTAAAAAATCTTTGAAACAATTTAAGGCATCTGTAGACGAACCTTCACGAATTTGTCTAAGTATGGCAAAATCTGAATCTTTGTCTAAAACACTTTCAAACTTAATTAAAACACACTCATTTTTTGCGTCTTCTACCGCACAAATCTGTGCGTGTACATCGTTCACAATTTGCAGTGATTCCTCTAATTGCTTGCACTACTCCTATGTAATTGCTCTGAATAGTTTGTAAATCACTTTTAACCTGACTATCTACAAATTTTTTCTTGTTTTGACAGCTACATTCCTTCGAATTGAATAATAGAACCACTTTCTTTATACTCTCAAAACATTTATGATACTAAAATGCCACTTGTAGCCTTGTTCCCCAACGTGTAAGGATTGGTTGTGATAGTTCAGGACTATGAGAACACAGTCTGTGAAATTCGCGAATACGTTTTGGGGATTTGAGAAACACTACCTTTATACTCGCAATTAGCACATCCACCTGTGGATAACATCTACGAATTGTCTCTGCCATAAGATGTAGAACATGAATTTTACATATAATATGTAAAAAGTTACCGCACCGTTCCTTAAGAGACCCGCCTATAGAAAGCATGGTTGCGGCGCCATCTGTCATAAACATTAAGCCTTGATCTCTGGATATTTCAAATTTTTCCAATGTGCTTAACACCACATTTGAAATTACTTGGGCAGTACATTATTCTATTCGTCTACAAGCTAATAAAATTGAAGATGATTGATGTGGTTCCATTTTGCGCACCATGCGGTTCCATTTTGCGGTAATGTAATATTGGCGTATTTGTTCCAAAATAAAATAAATGAATCGTTGTTTAACAAAGTAAACGCCAAAATACACAATCATCATTGTACATAAATCAAATAGGAATTGTTCGTATTTTGCGGTGACACCGGTTTTGATATTATTATGGGTTGCAGTTTGCACGTGCCGTTTAAAATGTGTTTGTGTCCAACACGTTAGATATATAGCCCACACTAAACATTTAATTTCTACGGCGTCGTAGGTCAATACGAGAATCTATTCGTTAGCTGCGCCGATGGTGTGCACCCGAATTTGCCTACTCTAGAAATAATGATTTCTATAAACGTCGACTTTTTCAAAAAATACCACCTTATTACTTTTAGCCTCAGATTCCATAAATACAGTAACCTCTAGCATGTTCTATTCAAAAAAATACAACTTTGAGTAGCTATGAATTTGTGAGAGAGTCTGTTAATTTCAATATAATTTAAAAAATGCCCTCAATCAGACCTCATAACAAGACGGTTTTGAAAAGTTTCCATTCTCAAATTCGACTTTCGATTACGCAAAAACAGGATACAAACTCGCCCTGTATATGCACAAATATTAATTTTTCTTTAATCGAAAGTCGAATTTCGAGTGTGAATCGAAATTTAAAATTCAAAACTCGAATTCATATTCGATTTCAAACACTCGAATATTCAAAATTAAAATTTTGCAAATTTGACAACACCAGTTTAAATCCATTAATGAGATTGTGATGTAGAGTGGGAGACTGTTCGGGGTGTCTTACTTCCCCTGTTTACATCTGGGAAACCACAACATATACCAAAATTGTAATACAGGGTTTTCATCAAATTTTAGCTACTTGAAAAGTAAGATACCTGTACATTTTGCATAACAAATGGGAAAGTGTTTTCAAAACTGAGATGTAGAAATGCGGACACTTTCTCGAGTACTTCTTAGCAATCCAGAAAAAAGAGTAGTACTACGTAAGAAGTATTTTTAAACAAAGAATGCGCAAAAGTAAATGCAAATTACCTGTAAAGGTAATACATACTTGTTCAAAGAGAAATCACAAACCAGTCGAAGCCAATTGAACATGGTAAAGGGTTTGTATACGCTTTGGTAGCTTCTAATTTCTTTGAACAAACAATATATAAAAGGCGCCAGTAAGTATTCCCATTACGCTAGATTTGTAGGTTGAACTAAATAAATTCACTACAGCTCTACAGCTTATATATTTCCTGAAGATGGATTTGATAGTTCGAAAACAACACGATAAACCATGGTTTATGGCCTTTCTCTATTAGTGCTTTAGATTTCCTATAAATTTCGATATATCTCTAGGCATTGTAATGTGAAGGACATCGCTAACATAATTTCTGCGACTAAGCGTACTAAGAAGATAAACGTGCAAACGCAACTTAGAAAACGGAAAGAAGTTATTTGCAACAGCTTGCACGTATCTACTTATTATTTCATAGTCAACTGTTTTCGTTCTTTCGCCCGAGAAAGCGCCGGAATCAAATTTGCATCTACATGGCCGTCCCCTACCACTTAGAATGGAAGACAATTTTTATAAAAAGCGAGTCACGACAACTGCTACTAATTTGATTAAGAATAAGGATGCAAAATGTACTCCAAAATATGAATAGCAAATATGCTTCACGTAACTCCTTCATTGGAATCGCTTAGTACAATCTGTCTGCTGCTCGCTGCCTTTATGAAATAGTGCTCTCCAGGGTGCACTTGCCGAGCAATTTGTTTCGTTGAGAGCCACCCGTTTTATAGTAATTTAAGCGAAGATCCACGATGAAATAGCATTGGCGTTACTTACTTTATTCGTTGAATGTATTGCAAATGTGAATTTAAACTTTTTTAAGTGTCAATGCTAGCTTTTCTTTCTTATGAAATAAGCGCTCGATAATAATAATAATACTGTTATTTGGCGATTTTATTTAAAATTAAATTAAAATTGCACACACTCTCGTCGTAAAACATATTAACCTTACCTTTATGGGTCTCTTCATCAAATATCTATTTCAATAGATATCTGATAATAGTTTATACTTTAGTTTCCTGCATACTTTAGAAATTAGTGAAGAATTCACTTTCAATTTAGAACTTTTGTAGATTGCACCCTCCGTGCTAAAAGACCAGGTGTCCGGTGCAGCTGCTATGTCAAAAAAAACGACGAATAATTGCACATTTAAAAAGCAAAATTGTTAGTTGCGAACTTAGATTGACTTGTAGATACAATAATTATGTCCAGTAGCTCTGATCAATTTTCCAGTATCGTCGCTTTGGAATGAGAGGGTTGTATCCGCAGTTTAAAAAAAAAATACTTTTTAGTCGAACAAGATTCTACCTACAATATTTTGTTAGTCCTTAAGATAAAACCTTTCATTTCAAAGCGACGACATACACCTGCACATCCAATCTGTCCCGACACACACATATAAACTACCTAAGATCAGCACATCTATTAAATTAACCGCTTCTGGGTCAGTAAAGAGAGCATATTAAAAATCGAGTTTATAGCCTCAAGTACCAACGTGTTTCAAAACTGTAATAAACCCGAAATCGTAGAATTTTTATAGCGGTTGCAATTTCGAGCGGTATGCCTGGAGCAATAAACGCTGCCTCACGAAAGACCTTCCGAATTTTTTGATTAGATTTACAGTAATGTAATATCCTATTACAGGAAGCTGAGTATATACAGGAAAAATTATAAACCATCTCAATGTAGTTCATCTATTTGACAATCAAAATGGAAATACTTCATTGTAAAATGGCCTGACATAAAATGGTATGTACGTCGTCCTTTACAACTTCTTTTACAGCCGGGTACTAAACCGAATATCAGCACAGCTCGTATTTAGCTTTTGATAGCTCAGAATTGGATAAATCCAGTGCTTTTTATTACTGTTTTATTTAATATATTCACTTATTATTAGATATAAGATTTAAACGCTTATCCTCTGTAATTAAAACTGTTTCTAAGTACATCTACAGGCGTTAAAATTCGTTGCAACGAACCAGTTCTCATTATCGAGTGCATAGATGGTAAACCATTGTTGGTAAAAGTCTTGGCTAGTATCAAATGTTTTCAACGAAAGAACAAATTGATGAATCAAATTAAATACCAGTGATCATAGTTTTATTATCATGACTTCCTACTTGAAATGGTTTTAATACGGTGGTGGCATAAGACAAGTAAACAAATTTAATATGCTAATTCGGTCTCCTTTGGTGTCATTCAATTCCGCTTCGTCTGGTTATTTTCAATTTGGTCCCGTTCAGTTTGTTTGGACTTGATTCGAACTCGTTCGGGTACTTTTGGTCTTGACCGGTTTCGTTCGGCTATATTTAAGTTCGTTTGACTGCCTCTGATGACACTCAATCTCATTTGGTCCCTATCGTGTTTTGTTAAACGAAAACTCGACGTTTCGCCCACAGCTATATGGGACTTCTTTAGGAGAGAGGAAGGTGGTAGGCAATAATTAGCACGGTAACTCAACGTATAAACCACGCCAGAGGCGAAACTAACTGAGCGGCTAGCAGTTGATCACGGTAACTCAGTATGTGAACTATGCCAGATACGAAAATCGACTGCAGGAAACGAGGGGAGTAGCACGATTTTATACCGGAGGTGGACGAGGCCTGTCGCTGATTGGTTAGACATGACGCCCACGAATTGGCGAGGATGGGGCGTTACGGATGACGGGTTCGCATATGTCTGCGAGGAGGTAACCTGTGGCTCTATCGACATTCTTATGATGTTTAAGGATCTCTATGCACTCTCTAATTTTTCGATTATAATAGTGGAAAGAATTACCAAGTAATGAAGTCGCACTGAAATATGTATATCTGGTGGGCAGTGTCTGGATGATCAGCGATTGCCGAATTCTAGGGGAAGCGTGTTCTAACGCAACGTCCTGTTTTGCCGATATACACCAAACCATACGAACAAGGGATTCTATAAACATCTTTACTCTTTACTAAGTGGGGAAATTTATCTTTGGGAGATGGAACAATTAAAACCTTTGAGAGGGGTTTGAAGATCGTTTTGATGTTTTGTTTTTTCAAAGTTTTACTGATTCTGTATGATGTGGAGAAGATAAACGGTTGCTAGATTTGTGGTAGTATTTCGCTCGTTAGTTTACTGGTTGGATGAAGATGTTTGTTGATTACTCTGTTGATATTCTTGTTATGAAAACCATTGTTGAGGAGGGTCTTCCGTACGTGATTCAGCTCAGTGGATGATTTTTGGGTCCACCGAGTGTGTGGGCGGAACGTCGAGTTTTCGTTCAACAAAAACGATATGACAAGATCCAAACCTATTATATATAACGTTTAGTTTTAACTAAACTAAACTAAAGCTTACGTTGTCATTATTAAGATCAGTTTTCTTGAAAAATAATCTAGAAGCTGGGCTATCAGGTGATATCAATGATATTAGAACTATTATCAACCACACACAAATAAACAATTAAAAATTCCCCAAAACACAATGAAGTTTGCCAGAAAACCGTACCAATACCATCGAGGAGTCTTACTAAAAATCCGGGCGCACTGCATTCAACATCGAAACATTCTGCACCGCTGCATAGGCAACCAACTTGTTACGCCAACAACAGTGACAGTATCAAGAATATAAATGGAATGTAGAGAAATGTTATCAAAAACAGTGAAGACAATAAAACATTAATCGATGAAGTTTGCAACGGTGACCATTAGTCCTTAGAAATTACGGTAACAAAGTTTAGATTTTTGCAAGAAAATTCCTTATTTAGTCAGAAACGGCAGTATAGGCAAAAGTACAATGCAAAAAGCAGAAACGAAAATAAAGAAAAGTAATATAGATAAAAACGAGCAAAGGAATTTGAAAACACAAAATTATATACAATTAGTTCAGAAACGTCTGATTGTGCTGGCACATCCGACAAATTGATGGTGAAACGAAATAAATTTACAAGCACTATTAAAATTTCAATAGCATCGGGGACGAGAAGGTGTATTCATGATAAGTTATTATTGACAATTAAATCTTATTAATAAGTTTATAACAGTAAATAATAATTTATACTAAAATACAGACAGAAATTGAGATGTAGAAACCAACCACAACTAACAAATCGTAAATCCACAGGAAACACCTTGCACAGATTCTGACTGCAAGAAAAAGAAAAGTTCGACAAAACTTTATGAGCGAAAAATTAAACCGAAATGGACAAATGAATTTGATTTTGTGCCAGAAACCAAAGGAAAAGCTGTATATACAATTTGTGACGTCACTATTAGAGGAAATTATTATCAGACAGATAGATAGATAATTTTATTGAATATGGAAACATTCTATTTCAACCATACATTTGAGAAGGCACAATGTGATCAAAACTTCTCCAACAGTGGATATCGCTTCAAATACTTCTAAAGTGACTATTAACTTGGAAACCAAAATAATGAAACCCAAAATAGTCGTATTTCTTTGTGACAGTGATTTGTCGATGTCATAGTTAACAAAATGACTGCACTTCTAAAAGAATTGATACTAGATTATCGAATTGTAAAAAACATAAAATTAAAGAGGGATAAAGCTACCAAAATCTGAAACAAGAATTAGGACCATTTTCAAAAGATTATGTATGAACAAACTGCGGAGATAAAAGTTTTTATTGATAATTGATGTAATTGAGTTAACAAACATAAGAACAAAAAAAGTCACCATCTTCATCAAGATCTTTTAACAATACAACAAATAGAGTAAAAGATCACTTTGCTGATCTACTAGAGGTAACAGACTTCTGCAAATTTCTTATTCAACTTGATTAAGTTTATCGTAGTTACAAATAAAATTCCCATATACCCATAGTTAAGAGAACGTACCTTAAGAGTGACCACGCTCCAAAGATGCAATGCATGCTGGGGTAGCCCAGGGCTCGGTGATGGATCACCTGGTTTTCATTTTATGCGTAAATGACTTATCGAAATAGGTACCAACAGCAACCGTAACCATGTATGCTGATGATACCAGCATGGTTATAACAGCACATAATTTTGACCGTCTCACTGCAACTGTGGACAGCGTCATAAATAGTTTCAACGAATCTAAGCAAGTTTAATAGAAATTATAATACTTACGACATTAGCTATCAGTCCCATCTAAAGTCACTCGGCTACGCCTCTGTACAGATATGCAATGTCCTGCATGAAAAATCTAAGCTGATTCGTTCGGATAGAGAGTTCCTCGGTAGGCCTGCAGAAACGAGTACACTTCACGAAATTAGCAGAGACTAGACAGACTCGTGTTTTGTCAACTCTCGGGGAAACCAGTAGGCAACACGAACCCATTCTCATGAGACGAATAAACACAAGCCTGTCTAGTCTTTGCTAATTTCGTGAAGTGCAACTCGTTTCTGCAGGCTAATTCCTCAGACAAACAAAGTAATTTATTACCGATTGTAGTTTTTATGACATTTATGTTTATTTTATATATTGTGCTTAGCTCTAAGTATTAATTATTCCGTGTTTCAATTTTTCTCTTGTTTACCAAATGTATATTGTGGACGTCCATATCTGTTTTCATATAGCAATACGTGGTAATAAATTATTATTATTATTATTATTGGATTTGCAGCGGATAAGGCTAGGTAATGATGGGCAATATAAAAGCTGCGAGAACTACCTATGTGCAAGTGCAGCTTTTAAAAAAATGCCAAATTCCATAGTTAAATGATGTCGTGTCGACAAGGAGTGGCAACTATTGAGTAAGACTGATTTATTTACTAACTGTGTTGATTTAAGTGATTTTTGTGTTTATAATACAAAAAACGAGGTCGATCAGTACTTGTTCCTTAATTTGATGGAAATTGCACAATTCGCTGCAGAAACAGTGTTTTCCCAACTTCATATTATAAGTTGTTATAAGCAGACTGTTAATAACTACGCGTGCTAATGTTTTGGCGGTAAAGGAAAATTTGAAAATTGGTTTGAAGTTACTGCCCAGAAATTACAAAGTAATGTTGAATAATCTGACATGACAGTTTATTTGTTTTTCAGTTATTTTTTGAATTATTTAGATACTTTTGTTGCTTCCCAAGTAGGCAAATTTAAATTTCCCGCAATTATTTTTAGTGACTTTAGCGCTAATACATGAAGTATCTACGATTTTACATAATATTTGTAATTACTAAAAATAATTGCGAAAAATTTAAATTGTGCTACTTGAGTTCTTAGAGATTTTTTTAAAACTTTTAATACATCATTATTTTGTAATCTGGCGTAAATTTGTTTTTGAATGTTTAAGTACTTTCTTCATATATGTACGTTCCATTTCAGATAATATCAGCGAAAATATCATTATCTACATATTTATCTTTATATGACTCTTTGAAGGATTAAAATATTACTTCTACATACATACCTACTTTAATTAAGTTCGAACACTAAGTTACGAGTATATAAAAACATAAATATTGCTAAGAAACATTTTGCAGGTAGTCGCAATTTTTGACACAATTTCCCTAGACCTAGGATAAACAATTCCCCAGCGATTGGCACAAAAGTTCGCACCTCTGCAGGTGGTAGTCTGTGGTGACTGGTAGTAGTTCTCAGAATTCGAATAATACTGGCCCATTGTACGTCAAAAAGAAAACCATCAAATTCTATGTAATTCTCTTCCTTGTCATTTATTGTTACCTCGTAACTGAAAATTATATTTCTTAGCTACATCAGTTTCCTTTTCTCATAGAGCACTACCCTACTTTAAAATTAATTGCAAGCGACTAGCTATTGTATTTTATCCAAATAGGGGAGCTGTTACCATCCTTTAGGGAGCAACAATTCATCATTGTGTCTTGTACTACCTTCAAACATTATTTCTTCTGTTAGCGGTAGCGGTAGTGAAGACAGTGTTAAACCCATCGCTACTTCAAACCGCAAACATGTACAAGTGCTTTAAAACAGGCTCATTTTAATGAGCTCTTACCATTTTAAATTAATTAAAGTAATCCTCCACGGCGTACGCTATGCGCCATAGAGCCGTCGTCAACTTTAATTTAGAAAATACCATTAAATATTCGGTTTTAATACCTTAAGAAATACCTTTTGAGTATTTTGGTGGGTTTATCCAACCCAGAGATGCAAGAATTCTATACCATGCAGTGAATATCTACATACTTATACTTATTAATTTATTACGTAATGGCAAGCTACTAGAAGTATTTAAATACTAATGAAGCGGACAATATCAAAGAATGATGGACGTAACTCTTTTACATTTAGTTTATAGTAGCAGATATTAGACAACCGTGCAGAAAATCAAGCCGTGTGGTGTGCATGTTAAATACATATGTTATACCTACTTAAAATCAGAATGTGTATGTAATTAATATTATAGTTAAGGACAAGTAGAAGGCGAGATGGATCTCGCAATATTTAGACCATTTAGGCCATTATCATCCAACATGGTTCTTCTATTCGACATCAGCAGAGAATGTGTTCCACTATTTCGCCCTTAGCTTGACAGATTCAGCACAGCAGGTTTCTCACTAATCCCATCTTGTGGAGGTGCTTTTTTAGGCAGCAATATCCAATTAGAATTCTAACCGACGTGCAAATGTTCCTCAGACTTGATAATTCTGAACTATTCATCAATTGCAAACACAAGTGGTCGAATGAACCGCTCTTGGACAGTCTGTTCGTTTCTTCCTTGCAAGGATTTCTATTGTGAGCCTTTTGCCCTATTACGTTAAAATTGTTTATTTCGGAGATTAAGGAATAGAGCTCTAAGAGTCTTAAGGTCAGTATATTATAATGAATGTAATGTGATTGTTATTGTAGTACCTAGAAACGAATCTTTTAGATAAATATGACGCCACAGGAGGCGACATAGTACCCTAACTGTAAAAAAGCCTATTTCTGACTGAGGCAGGAGAAGTTGTGCGTTCGATTCTTAGCAAGATCAGTGGAAAATTTTTTGATAAGACTAGTACAATCTCTAATCACTATTCAAATGTTGAAGGATAAGTGTCTGCGATTCATTCTTTATGGTAAAACGGTAATAGTACGATATGAATTTACCGCTTATAGTAATGGTTATAGAATCATAACTGGAAAGAAAACGGCATAATAATACAAGTTTAAATACAATCCCAGATTTAATCGGCTCTTTCATGATTTTAAATGTTACCAAGAACTACATGCCTGTTATAGAAAGCTGGGATGTAAATTTTCGAGTAGCCTCCTCTTCTAGATTTCTCATATCGGTCCCTGATGAACGATCGACATCTTAAAGCGGGCGATTATGTGATTGTCCGCTTTTTGGGGACAATGGTCGTTTTGCTATGTCAAATTAAAATTATAAGCAATAAGTAGCTATTTTCCTCTTGTTCCTTTTACATTTCCCTTTTGTCTTACTAAAACCTAACTTAAACTTAACCTACACTATTTTGGGAATTATCAGGTAATGTAAACTTAAAAAAATGAAAGTGGCAAATTAAGAAAGAGATCTAACCAAAATTTAGTACACTGTTCTAGATTATCAATATTCTGACAGATTCAAGAAGACCGCTCGGTTTATTGCAATAACAAGTAAACAGTATCCAGAAGGAAAGACATTATTCAAAAAGCTTAATGAGCCATGTAAACTAAATTAGTCTATCAAATTGTTAAATTTCTACAATTTCTTTCGAGGTGTCAATAATTGCATTTCCTGGTTACAATTTCCTATTGCTTACGTTCCATATCGAGATAATTTCGAAGGCAAAAATTCTTGCCAAGATTTGGAAGCACACCTACTTTAGACATTGGTGAATGGTACTATATTTTGTCACCTGAAATTAAACGTACAAATTCTGTATAAAAACACGTTCCAGGCTTGATTGCATAACAACGAATTTCCCTGTGGAAATATGTTCATATAACTCTCACGTAGATAACTTTAGTTTGCACTTATTACTAGGTAAATTGCCAATTTTATATAATTTATTCGCTCTTTGTCATAACTAAATCCGATTAGAAAAAGACAAGTAATAATAGCAGCGCTTCAGAGCTTAGGATCAGTGTTTACTGTCTTCAACGTAATGGGAATAAAAGTTATATTAACACATCTCTTTTCAACTGTTCTTTCCTTCGGGAAAGAGAAAAGACTAATCTAAGTATTATCTTTACACATAACATGTACATCAACTCACATTTGGTTTTTATATACCCTCTTACAATTAATTATCACAAGATTATTTATATAAAAGATCTAAATTAACAAGCGACATTTTATTTAATTACTAATCGTACAAATGTAAAAATCATTGATGAGGACCATAAAAAATTCTAGCCTTCATTTTTTCTAAACATACTTTGGGGAACGATCTACAAACTTATTTAAAGTATTCCCTTTCTTTATGTAGGGTTTTAACAAATTGTTTCATGAACCTTAGCTTTATATGAAACTTGGAACTTCTGCAAAATTGTGCACATCACATCACATAGCCTTCAAAGGCAATTCAGAAAATCATTGATAAAGGTTAAGAAAAGGATCGGTCCATATTTGCTCTCGGAAGTACCTCTATGTATCGCGACAATCTGCGCTCCAATTTATGCAAAAGAATCGAATGGTTAACCGTGTAAAAAGCAGGCATTACGTCCATAAAAAGACTTAGAGAAGAGTATTTATAGGCAAGAGCTTAGTATATCTGTCTAAAGAAATAACACAAAGCGCTATCTGTAGATTTATTGGAACAGAACCCGCGTCGATTTTGGAACAAGATTTAAAGCTTCCTGAAACATTTAATCAAGTTTTAATTCACACATTTTGGAGAAGGATCATAGCATGCTAATTAGTTGGTAATTTTCGTAATTATTACAGTTACCATTTTTATATACAAGCGTGACCCGCGTATGCTTGAGCCTAGTTGGGAAATTGTCATTTGAAAAAGAAAGGAGTCAAAGTAGAAGCAATATGTGACTTCCGTTTAACTACAAATGCTGATATATTACCAATGCCAGTTGCTACTGTCGAGTTGAGTTTCCGAATTGAATCAACTACATCAAAATCGGTTAGTGGACTGAGAAAAATGGAATGTGGAGCTGATTCGATATAAGTATTAATATCAGAGTATTCAATACCATTAAACTGATGAAATGTTATAAGTCAGTCAGATAGTCCTGAGAAATGATCATTAAAACTTAACATAATTCGGTAATATTACAATTTAGGATTGTCAGGTGGAATGCATTACGTTTTCTGTTGATTAATGTCCAAACAGCTCTTGATTTATTAGAAGATGCAAGAATGAAGTGATCAATTGCTTCAGTTTCAGAAGATTTTAAAGTTTGATTGTAGCGTAATTCTTCTTCTTGTAATTCTTTAAAAAAATGTAGCGTATCTTTTAATAGCTAACATATCAGGAGAAACGCAGAAAACTCCACATTTATCACCCTGCAGGTTTACATTTGTCACATGGGAAATAAACATCGCGGTAATATAGAAAGATGTTAGCGAAACATTTGAAAGCTTTATTGTCCTTCAATACCTGGCACGTACTTTCCAATATGTTTTGTTATACTTCTTATTGAAAAATCTGTCTCTGGAAAGAAATAAATTATATTATTACTAAGTTTTCATACCCGGTATTATCTATTGTTTTGAGTATAGGAACGCAAAATTAACATGTGCATTCGTATTTTGGGACTGTTACGTGTAGAACAGATAAAACTAGGAAAAGTAATACTTGCCTACACAAAGTTGTTTAAGTGTAAATCAAAGCAAGTAGCTCGAAAATTGTTCGTTAATTGAAGAATGTGATTGTCAATGGTCTCTTCAGGAAAAGGCATGTGAAAATCACAATTACGCCCGGTCACACGGGAAGATTTATAGTTAGTATTAAGTTAGTAGTTCTGGTAATAAAGGATATATTCGCTAATTTATTGTAGTATTACATGCAAAGTTGATCTCAATTGCCAGGATTGCCAACTTAAGTTGTCCAAGAATTTGGAAAATTTCTAATTAGGTAAACGAAGGTCTAGATTTAGAGCGCGATTATGTCAAATTTTTAACGGAATACGAGCATTCCGGAATTCATTAACGGTGCCGTGAATAAACCCAATTATTAAATTTATTACTTTTTTCACGAAAGTAATTGTATAGCGTACCATATAATATATATATATATATAGATATCACAGAGTAAGCTTACGTTAGCCGTATATCAAAAACTAGGCAGATTCAGAATTTGTAAACTTATTTTGTTCCACAGGGCGTCTAGGTTCTAGGTTCTAGAAAATATTTGTACATTTTTTCAACTTCCGGTTTCATTGGAAGTAACGCAAACGTAATTTCCTTAAATACATTATCCTAATTTTTGTAAAATTGGTCTAAATAATACCGTTTTAAGGCTAACATGATTTTTGGGAAGATCAAAAACATTATAGTACTTTCCGCTTGTTTCCTCAGTGTGCAAAGGTGTTTGATGAATGATTGTTACGAGTTAACAAGCTATGCATATGCGGGCTATTGGGAAGTACTTCTATTTTTGTACAAATATAGTACAGGACGTCAATATTTATCGATCAAATATGTTAAACTTATTAACTATTAATATCAATGTAATCTTAAATAGAACATTCTGTATATTTTTATTTTAGATTATGGAATTTTAAAATCTCCGTCAAATGATATATTTCCCTAATGGACAAAATGAATACTTGGGCAATTATTCGCAATAATGTTATTGTATTTAAGAGTTCGAAAGTTGGCCTTGAACCTTCATCCCCGATCTAGCGTATAAAATTAAGAAAGAAAATTTAAGAAAAAATGAATTAGTTTATGACAAGATTGTTGAGATTAATATTACGGAATATTTTTGTACTAACACAACTGTATCTCTTCGACAAGTAACAACAACGTTAAAAATGTCGCAAATGTCCATTCATAAATTGTTAAAAAACAAACGGAGACCTTACTCATATCAGCAAGAACAAAACTTGCATCCACAGGATTATCTCAGAAGGATGCGTTTTTTCATTATATCTCATCAGGAAGATGAAGACTTCACGAAAGAAACTATATAAACAGACGGTTACAAAACCTGCGAAATACGGGTGGGTACATATTTGTGACTTCCACGTTATCCAGACTTGACTAAATTGATGATGAACGTTCATAGGCAACGATCGAACTTTTCAATACAATAATATTAATTGCGAATAATAATATCCTAAAATAAAATTATACAAGCTGTTCCATTTAAATAATATTATTTGAATGATAAATACTGACACCCTGTGTAATATTTGCATAAAGATTGATACTTTTCAATTGCCCATATTTATAGCCTATTAACTCATAACAATCATTAAATAAACATTTTTACATACCGCAGAAATAAGCAATAAAGTGCTATGATGATTTTTAGCTTTAAAACAATAATATTTAGACCTATCGAAATACATCTATTTTCGTCAAATTAATTGCTGAATTCGATTTTTTTTATAAAAATCAGAGCAATCAGTTCTGCTCTCACTATGCCTACTTACGAAAAACCCCGGAATATATGTCCACATACATAGTAAACATCTGCTTTCATATGTCCCAAGTAGAATAGATATTTTTGTTTAAGAAAAGATTCAACTGTGCAACATGTTTATACCTTAAACTTTACCATCACGTTCGGTTTATATTATTCCAATAAAATTTTATATCTTCAATTATTTGTATATGCAACATGTTTTAATCGCGTCCGGAAAGCTAACATTATATATACATACATAATTTAAAAATATCTCCAGAAACGTTTCAGTTACATGAATCATTTATATAGCGTTAAATATATAAAAATGTTTATTGTGTAGAGCATCTGCCGCATACGGTTCAGACCGAGAGATTTCGTCCGTTTCTGGTCAAGTATAATATCCGGATCTGGCCGAGGTTCACTGGAGAAAATGGCCACCACATGCGCTGTACTCCTTCCTGTTCTTCTGATCCCGACATCCGCAAACATCTCTCTCCTGCAGCACGGTTTATCTAACAGGAATGATTATTAATTTACAATAATACGACGTTAATAGCGGTAGTGTTTGCGAAAGCGGTAAAATATTAACGATTTAAACTGACGCATTTTTTCTCCTTTGAAACCTTTTGAATAGAAAACAGCTTGGTGTTTTTAAGAGGTATTCGTATAAAATAGCATTTAATGATATTCGTGCGATTGCAATGAATGTGCCCCAATATGTATTATGATATTCGTAATTCAAGAGAAAATTACGCACAAAAGTCAAAAGTCCATATTATTACAATGGTAATTTAACCATTCGACACATCTAAATATCTATTGCTCTTACATAATATAGTTTAAAAGTTGAGGTATATATCCTCAGGGTATGACGATAAGTTTGGACCAGCTTAGAGATAATAGTCGCAAAAAAACAAAAGAAGAATAAAAAATAAATAAAGTGCTAATGGTGAGCGGAAAAGACACTTGGGTTTTAGACCGCAAAAAAAAAAATATTTCATGTCAATTTAAAAAAGAAGGAAACTGAAACAATTCTAATGATGTGAAAAAACTTCCTAAATATTCTGCAATAAAACAAGAACGAATATGAGAATTCAGGTTTTCACTTTATTTTGGAAAAACTTACGCTGGGAACAAAAAAAAGTTTATGTTTCTGCTTTGGTTACAAACAACATGAAAAACTACACAAGAGTGGAGATATTTGGCATCGCTATTTCATTCGTTGCAAGATGAAAATAAACAAGTTTGTAAACGCATGTTTCTCAGCTCTTTAAATTTGAATATATGGATGGTGAATAGCTGGGTTCAATTTACTAAACATGGGAAAATAGTGCTGAAAAGACCTAATTCCAACAAACAGTCTGATATTGAAGTATTCACAGTAAATTTCCGTTAACAGCTACCAAAGTTGCCCAGTCACTACTGCCAACGACAAACAAAAATACTTTATCTAGAGGACAAGGTCAGACTGCACAGAAGAAAATTAGAAAAAAACAAGCCTCTCGAAATACATTTATCAAATGTGTGGCAATTTTCAAGTCTCGTGAAGATCATTGCGGCACATGTGTAGAGTATCAATCCAAAAATTTAAGTTGGGAAGAGTGCAAAAACATAGACAAGAAGAAGAAACAGCTCAGAAAGGAAAATTCTTGTTTGCAGGTAAATGCTAATGAATAAATCTATGTTCCAATTTGTGAATTACAAAGATTGGTTTTAGAAGTCTCCTGTTTGATATCTATAATTTAGCGCTAAGGACACCAGTCAACAATCCGTAAAGTATATAGTTTCTACTATTTCAGTATTCCTTGTTGGTAGAAAGAACTCAAAATTAGCCTCCTTCGTCAGTATTGAAGATATTGAAGTTCTTATACACTATCCTTTCCTATTAAACTATTAGTATCTTATTGTTTCTTTGGTTTGTGTCAGTGTAGAATACGAACTAAAATACATGAAAATGTTTAAATTCCATCTATTATGGTCAATATGATAAATCAATTATGATTTATTCTTGCAACCATTTTATAAAAATAATCTTGTAATAGTCTCAAACGTTATTTAAGTTTTAATTGTCACTACATATACCTAGCGTAAAACAGCAAACAATTAAGTGAAACGTTTCATAATGAATATATCAAACTGCGTATGACATAGTAAACCGCAGCTGCTTTCAGTTTTGAGTTTTGGTGACGAGATAAAAATTAAATCCGCTCCGACCCCATAAACAATCACAACACAGCCTCATTTCATCTATCTCTTCATCTGTTTTTTCAGTCATTCGTTACAGCAGCGCTGGAGGTGTATTTTATTTCATTTCAAAATTAATCCTCTTGTTTGAAAGTCGAAAAGCAGTTCAAATATAAATCAGTTCTTTACGAGCGCGTACACACTCTACTACGTAGATAAGTAGTGACAGGAAAAATAACTGTACGCTTACATTGCGCACACACACAGATTTACTTAGAAGGTCGGATTTCATATGACTCTGTTGTATTCCGTTAACCAGAGACAAAATTTTACAAGCTTGAACGTTCTCTGTGTAGCTTCGACTTGCACCTGCGGATGTATGTGATATTATAAATTTCTTTTTACTGTTAGTTCTGGCATCATAAAATTTAGTAGTTACCGCATAGCATAGCAATTAATGAAGAAATATCTTTAAATGACAATATTATGGAATATTGAAATAATTACAGAAAATTATGATCAATTAAATCCCTACAGCGGCTCGTGAATTTTGAAAAACCTGTATATCTTAATAAAATAAAACTCAATATGTTTCCTAAAAATAATTAAATTCAATAACTCAATACTTTCAAAGGAGGCCCTTCATTCCTCCGACATTCTGTCAGCAACGATTATCGTACGCTACTACTGGGGATGATATTCTAGTCTGCTGGCGGGTGACTTGACTGCCAAGCACTCCATCCATGAGTGGGGAACCCAACTACTTTAAGATGGGCGCAAGATCAGATGTCTTGAACGTAGCCATCGCGAGGAATTTCCCAGGATCCTTATCTGCCAAGTGTGTTGATGACTTCTCGTCCAATCATAATTCCATTCTTATCCGTGCGCGACGCAGATATTTCTCTGACTCGTGCGATATTGGAGAGAGTAAACTACTTTTCCTCCGTTGTCTTGTACGCCTATACCCAATCCACAATAGCCATTCAGCCCAAACAACAGAAATGGCTTTTCTCAGAAATGAACAAAAAACGAGAGTACTCAAGGTAGTAAGAAAAACACCGTAGAACAGGGCACATATCAATAAAATGAAACAAGTACTGAAACTATACAATTTCAGTATGAAGGAGGATAACGTCTGAACTGTTTCTACAGAGAATAACTCGCTGTGAAGAGTTAACAGAACGCTTAAGAGGAAGCAGCGAAGGCATATGGGCAATGCTTTGATGTGCCTCTCACACCAACCAGAAGAAAGCTAAGCTAATATTAACCACATTCAAGCAGTGCATGATGGGACGATGGAAAGATTCGCAGTGTAGTTTAAAAAACATGTGTCCATGAGATTCGAACCGAGGCCCCGTAGGACTTTCTTCTTGCCCCAGAGCTTTTTCAATTTGTTCACGCACAACATTACGAAATCACCAGACATGGCCGCCTGTTTTTCGTGCAAAACGAGCGAATGTTAACCAGACAAATTCACAGTCAAAACACAGTCGAACAACTCGCCGCCTGGTTTACGAAGTGCAGACTTCACATTAACAGGAGCAACGTTGTCATCGGCGGTGTTGTCTTGGTACATATTAGACAATTACTTGGGGCTGATTACTGAATATTGTAAAAAAAAAGAAATTTCTATGAATCAAGAATCAAGTAATGCCGCTTATCGAGCCGAACAACATGCTTGACCTCCGTTGCAAGAGGATACTCTACCTTACCAACCTGAAGCCAATACTCACATCCGGGCATCGACATGGTCAACCTGGAAATACTCCAAAACAAGATGCGGCGCCATAGTTCATGAGCAACCAAAACTTAGAAAAAGATCTAAATTGCGGGAGCATCTCCGGACCCTCTCCAATAATAGAGAGTAGAAGCCAGTGCCAACGCCTTGGTCAGGCTAGTATTAAACCCTCAAGGTTGCCCACCACTCAAGGTCCGTGTGTCTCAATTCTAGGGCCACCTATAATGAAAGACTAAATGCCTTTGGCAATCTCAACCCGAAGACTGGATCGAACCTGTGATATTCTTGTGTTGCTACTTTATAGACGGCAAGAGAAGTATCACTTCGTAGAATCCTGGAGGATATGAGGGCCTCGACCCAACCCTATGAGAAGAATGCGATATTCATGCTTTGCCAGCAGCAGTGTCTATTATAAACCTAAATAATTCATTCATAAATCTACAATACTTGATTATTGAACTTTGTCATCCACATATGTTACGAAGTCTCCCTATCTACGAGGAATATTTTTAAATAAGGTCCGCTTTTGAATGAGAGGGAGAATAACGCGCGATCTACAGTGCGCATGCGCAGTGCGTTTATGCACGAACAGAAGGTCTAATCAGGTGTTTCGGATGGGAACAACTAAATCGTCGACCCTACAGTCTATACCCCATACCCAGTGATTTTCACTTGTTTCGGTACTCAAAGAAGTTGGTGGTCAGCGGTCCGAGGATGACGAAGAAGGGGGAAGTCACACACTTGTTAAAAGGTATGACAAATGCTTGAGCAAAAATGAAAATTATGTATTCCATTTTATGGATTAAAGTATATAGAATATGGAAATAAATATATTTTAATGATACTTCCAGTAAAAACGGACGTTATTTAAAAATATCCTTCGTATTATTATACAAATTTATATAATGACCCCCTTAGACCAACAATCTCACAACGCACTATTACAACATCCAAATATATCTTGTAAAATCATTTATACAAATACATGCAAAACCTCTATGCGACATTATAAATACAGGGTCCGGAAATGAAACGGGGTGATTTGAAGTGAACTTTAGAGCTCATAAGTTGGTGGTGGGTACGAATATCGTTGGACCCCTACCATCAGCACAGTATACCGTTTAGTTGACAATGAACCGTTGGACGGGTGAACAATGTGACTTCACAGTTAAAGCCTATTATCAGAATAGGGAGAGTTGTGAGCTCAGAGAGATTCAAAGAAAATGACGGCCAAGTGAATAATTTGTAGATGAGTGATGAGGAGCATTTCCACCTATCAGGGTTTGTCAATAAACAAAATTTCAGATATTGACCGGATGCAAACCATCGTTTACTTCATTAAACGCCTTTTCATCAGTAGTAACAGTATGATGCACGATTTCGGCAAATGGAATCATCGGCTCGTTTTCTTTCGGGAATGAGTTTCAATGTGCGATAACCATTAATTCTCAGCGATAGGTTGAAATGATGACACACTTTTCCAGCAAGATGAGGCAAGAAGCCACACCGCAAGAATTTCAGTGGATGCTGTGAATGCTTTGTTCTCAGGCTGCGTCATTTCTCGTAAGAGGGATATCGTTTGGCCTCCTCGTTCTCCCGATATACCGGTCTGGGACTACTTTTTATGGAGGTACTTCAAAGCAAGGCATTCGAGAGGAAATTGAAGCAATACTTGTCAATGTTCTGCGTATAGTCATGTAAGTCCGACTACACGAACGCGTAAATTTCCATAGAAGACATTTGGCAAACGTAGTGTTTAAAAATGAATTTTTGTTTATTGTACACCAAATGGCTGTTCTTGTACTTTGTATTATACATGGTCAATTAATGAAAAAAAAAATCATTCTTTAAGAAATAATTAAAATTTTTAATCATCCCGTTTCATTGCCGGACCCGGTACAAGCTTTAAGTGTGTACCTTGACAAACTAAAAATTACTTTAATAAAACCTAAAGATTATCGTAACTTATGTGAAAACTGCAAACCAATAAGTATGTTAAATTCAAATCATCTAATTTATCATCTAACTACGCCAATGATACAAATTCACCGATACTTGGAAACAACTGCTCTGCCAATGAGGGGAGTTACCCTTCTCTACAGAAGATCCCCTCATCTAAGCCTAATTTCCATAAACAAGCATATCTATCCCACATTCAAGGTATTACCGATGGCATCAGTAAAATCTTTTTCAAAAAAACTCTCGGACTACTTTCCCATCACACAAGGGCAGCAATCATCTGGATACCTCTGGTATCAACCAGATTCTATGTTCATGCGGTAGTGTGTACATCGGTGAAACAAAACGATCGGTCAGCATTCCTGTTACTCTGCATGGGCGTTGTACGCGGTTGTTACGTGTAATCGCGTCTGCGTTGGTTGAGAATAGACTGGAAACTGTCCACCAATTCCGATTTAACTCTACTCGTATCTTGTGTCGTTTGCGCGCATTCACTATTACGATAGAAAAATCCGTGAATCTATAAAAAACCTTCAAACATCCCAACAATTTAAATCGCGACGGTGACTATCCTTAACAACACACCTGGATATTCCAGCTGATTAAACTTTATAGGAACTCCCACGGTTCATTGATCTGTAACTGTTCCACTCCATGCCATAGCAAGTCCTACATAAATCCCTCCGGAACGAATAGTCCCCAGTCTGTATACAATAGCAGCCCTGAGGGTATCCCGTAAAAGTGAAGACAACGACACGGTCTCAACCACTAAACCAAAAGTATAGTATTATTAACGACCACTCAAACCTATGTAACGTAATATATTTTCTCTTCGGAAAATCGGTTTAAATAAAATAAATTAAAACATAATGTCCAAAAAACTATCTGTTTAGTCTTCAAAATGCCAACAATTACAACTTGCTACAAATAATGCAAAATTTTAAGAAATTAAGCCGGCGTAATGTTTATAAAACGACCAAAATTTACAATCCTATTTGGAATTTCTGTAGCAAGAAACTCAACGGAGTCACGCAACGTGAAAATTACACGCGGGTTGGTAAAACGACGTACATTCAAAGCAGAGTTAAACAGCGGTTAAGCGTCGGTTCGGATTTAAACAGCGAAAACTTGTTAGCGGAATTACGGCGATGAGCATTTTACATTGGCCCGCGAAAGCAAACCGATAGAAATACACTCCACGGACATAGAAAATACCTCGCGTCGATCCGAGAGATCAGACCGACGATGAGTACTTCCATGGACTGGGAAAATATTCACTGACGATCCGAGAAGTCAGACCGACAGCGGCCTACCTTCCTGAAACCTCGTTCAGTGTGAATCGCCCGTGTGAAATAACAGAGGTACCGACCAGGAGTCCGTATGAAACGTAATTTTGAGCGACTTATATAGTCGATTCCGGCATGACGTTTGTGCTTGTTAGCATCTGATGTGTACCAGCAAAACAATTTCATGACATTCCTTTACATAAATTACTGTTCGGCTGACGAAATTTATACATTGCGGTGCAAAGGTATTTACAGGGTTTTTGGAAATTCAACAAGATGGAAATTTGATACACCACCACAGCAAATGACCCGTCTTTAAAATATTATATATATTACTATATATAAGCGAAAAATATATCATTTAGTACATAAATAAAACAATTTTTTTCAAATAACAATTCAAAATAAAAATTAAATATTCTTCAATTGAATCCTAAATTTAAAAAATATGCTAACTTTATTCATGTTCACCGCATATTTTGCAAATTATTGAGTTCTCGAAGGCACATTTTCCACACACATATTTGTTGCATTTGAAACAGATTTTTGTAGTTTTGTTTTCTTTGCAAAAACCTATTTGGCACCTTTTTCGCATTTGCACACGTGAATCCGAACTTGAATTTGTTGACGTTTCCGGTATAACTTCTTTTTCTTCCTGTTGCTCATGTTGAAAATCTTCGGCAAGTTCTTCAGCTAATTGGAATAAAAATTGCTGTCTAGACATTTTTTCACCGGTTGTTTCTCTGTATAAAAGCCATGAATTGATTCCAGTCAGGTCAAGGATATTGAAGAAAATTTGCGCAGGCCATCTTTGTGATTTCGATTTCACGGAGTATTTTCGTGCCATTTGATCCGTCATGTCTACACCGTATTTAGTACTATTGTAGGATCTGATCCTTTCAGGTATACGCTTACCGTTGAGAAGCGTGGCATACTATCTTTCTCCTGCTTGGCGAATTTTGGTAGTTCTCTTTTATTTCCGCGGATAGTTCCAATAACAGTGGTTCTTTTTCCTAGCAATTTTCCTAGTGATGCGCTGTAGTGACGCTTCTTCCGCATCCCGTGAACAGTTCCAGTAGTTTGAGAACAACGAATTCCCCAAGCGGAGATGAAGCTCCTCTGTTTTCATCCTTTCCCAAATATGGAAATCCATTTATAATGTATTTGGTGCTAACGTCAGATGCTAGCCAGAATTTGATACCAAACTCCGGTTTGTTCGGCATGTATTGCGCAAACCTACACCTCGTTTTGGTTGGGAAAAGCTGTTCATCGATAATTAGATGTTCCCAAGGCTTGTAACAATTTTAGCTATTCTCGATGAATTTGTACCATACTTCAGAGATTAGAGTAAATTTATCTGTTTGTAAACGCTGCTTTCGTTAACTTTTTTTTATCAAACCCGATAAATCGCATAATTTCACAAAAATCACTCTTGCTCATGGTTTTTGAAAAAAAAGCGGGACCTCATTTCTTGTTCCGTAGATATGAGATGTTCAAATTGTTTTGCCTGATATGCGCCACGTGCATGTAGAAGAGCAATAAATGCATTTATTTTTGCAGGAGTAAGATTCCATTTAGTTCCCAATACTCGAGAGGCTTCTTCTTCCGTGCATATTCTTATGTGCTCCATTACACGATTGTCAATAAGCAAAAAAAATGCAGTTCTCACTTTGCCACTCATAATATTTCGTTTGGCATATGCTGTCGGGCCTACAACCTCCCAAAAAATATTATAAATTGACGCTCGTCCAGGTGTTGAGCCTTGTTCCATTTCTTGCTAAATTGAACCATCAACCGGAATTTCGGTACATCGGTCTTCCATATCACTTTCTGAACTCGATAACGGTCTTTTTCTCTTTTGTCCTCTACGTACATTCAAAATATTCTCGTCTTCACTTTCTTTACCTGAGGACTCACTTCGTCCGTAGTGTCAAATGAGTCATCATGTTGTTCTATGCTATCCACTTCACTTTTACATAGTTTCTCTTCCCTAAATTCCGAACATTCTTCATCTATGTTATTTATAATTTCCAATATCTTGTGAATGTTTCGACAGTTTTGGGATAAGAATTATTAGTAAAATAATGAAATAAGAAATCTTGACTCGCAAAATACCACTATAACTTGAAATGTTTATTGTAATGCTCACTTGGAGTAGAGTGAAATTCGCTACTCGTTCGTCAGCCAAGAACAAATATAACGCAATACACCAAAATATATGATGAAGTAGCAAAAATATCTAATGCAATGGTTTTGTCCCAGAACTACACATACAAATCTTCATGATATCACATGAATCTTTGCATGGGTCAAATGACCCATTGCGGTAGTCAGGGCAGATTACATATATTTCTCGGTAAAAAAATTAACAAGAGAGAATTTTTTAATTTTTTAATAAAAGTAGTAAAAGCAAATGGCAATGTGATAATGTTATTTACAAGAAATTCTGACGAAAAATTTAAAACTGAAATAATAAAGCTATTCGTCGGAACAATTTTGATAAAAATATGTTACATCAACGTATTTTTTTTATTGTACTTCCGTACCTTTTTCCTTCAGTATGGAGTGTTAAACAGTGTTAATTAATATTTCCTGACTGTCAAAACTTGTAGAAAAATACTTACCTTGCATGCTAATTATTTTTACCATCCCTCAGTCTTTTACTGTGTTCGCGTTCAAATTTCCCCCTTTAACATGTTTAAACACAAGTAAAAGATACACCTTTAAAGCCTTGTATCACTTACTTATTCTGTACTACCACCTACCGTTGCCTACATTACATGCTTGTATTACGTTCTAAATTTTGGAATAATTACAATTTTTTTGTACACTCAACTTTTGAATCCACTGTAAGTGTATAGATTTTTGGCACACGTTATGCTTACTTTATTATATCCAGACATGCTATTCTCATTACGTAATTTAACCAAAATAGCATTCGTGTCTCGGGTAGGGTTTTTATTGTTGTATCAAATGAATACTAACTACTACGTATCCAAAGAGTTTAAATAAAGAAACTCGTTTATTTTATTAAACGAGTTTCCTTATTTACCTTCAAGTTAATATTTATAATCTTTTAATATATAATCGATATGATCAAACTCTAATGTAGTTTCGTCCGTTTAAGAATCCAAATTTAGTTACCCATAAAACAGGGCTCTAGTATCGACTTACATATATTCAACAGTTTTTCGTTGCAAAATAAAACCAAAAGCTGTTAAACGTATGTTATCTTAGAAAATTCAGTCGTACATTCATAATTCATGAATGCGTGCGAGATGTTGGTGTTTGCATAACAGATATAGTAGTAATAGTATGTAAATTCCATCGTTTAGCGTTTATTTACTTGATGCAGCGCAATTCAGTACATAACCATAACGTATTATACGTGAGATAGATATATATATTTTGTAAGTGAGAGTGCATTTAGTAATTAGATCGGGATCAATGTCACTATTATTTCCAAATATGGTATTATGTTCCGCTTCTGGACAATTTAATGTATATTGTCATATGCACAGGTGTGCATATAGATCATATAACTAATACTCACATACTAGACAGTTAAATTAAATGAGAGGTGGCTGCGGTTAATAGCGCTTTGGTATTTAGCCCCTAAATGTCAAACCTGTAATAGTCCGTAATAACTAATTAATAAATACATCGAGAATGTAACATAGTTATAGACAGTAAACGCATTCTAGTGATCAATACTGCAGTAATTGAACTATTGACCTGTACGTAATGAAGTTTTGAATTTAAAAACACGAATCGTATCATTTGGTCTGTGTTCAATGCTACAACTTTATATTTACGAGAATACTCACTATAGAACGTATTTTTATCAGTAGCATGTAAAAAATAAAATTAGTACCCTCCCAAGTTTAATAGACAAGATTTTAATTCTACGAAGGGAACCCTAAAAATTTCTGAGAAAAGAAAAAAAAACAGATATCTTATCAAAAAAACTTTGTTTTTGTTTCTCACAATATTCGCCTTTAAGTTTTCATTCGAAGAAACCAGTTATTGGAACTGTGGACAGAAAATGGTAAAACGTACTTTCTATGGATAAAATCTAGGGATACATACGCAGCATAAGACAGCAATACTCTAGAAAACAATGTGAGAAATGTAAAAATACTAGCCAACGGACATGTTTGTGCATACCCAGCGTCATCAGCAGGTCACCCTTAGCAACAAAATAAGCTCCTAAGGAAATTGGCGGTATGCAGCAAATATTATTGGATATTGGATCGGAAACTCTGCAGGCAATTGTCTATACCTAGCATATATAAAAAGCATCATAAATATATTGGAGCTGTATTCAAACTCAAAATAAACGTATACAAACTGAGTCATCTTCGGGGGTCTTTTGAAACCTACATGTGTCTCATAAATTCGTAGCTACCCAAAGTTGTATTTTTTACTGGCGCGGGCGTGGACATGATAGTGTGACTCCCTGTATTTTTGCATTGCGCTTATTTCAACTATCCCTTTAAAGATTTTTAAAATGCTGTGAACTGAGAAAGAAGTCAGGTTGTCACTACTTTATTAACCATAACACCTCGCAGGCATAACCTTTTTTCTTTGAATTAAATTTTTTGTAAAGATTACTTATATTTCATAGACACTATTTTTTGTATTTTTCAATAAAATCAACATGATCATGATCAACATCTTGTTGATCGTGAAATTTGTTTTCCGCTATTTTTATTTTGATTTGCAGGCTCAGTAGCTGTCTTAAAGGCTCTCATGAAAATTATCCTGTCAGCCGATGAAAGGGGCAGTAGGTATTTGCACAGCACGGTTGACAGTCTACGCCAGTGTCAGTAATACTATCCGTGTAAACGCGGGGTGATGGTTTCAGAATAATTTGGACTTCTTAAGAAACTCAACATTTACAGAAATCGTTGTTTCTCTGGAAGTGCGCATTATACGGGCGTGATTTTTGGTAGATGCATTAAACACAAAAGGAATTAATGTACATACATGAACTTATGTAGTTCAGAATTCATAATAAGATACGTAAGATCATTAAGTTGGTATGACATATTTTTGTTAAAAAATCATCTTTTGAAATGGAACAAGCTCTATATTACATTAGTTTTGATTTTTAGACAAAATTATGAATCGACATGTTGCGTCTAAAATAAATAACATAATATATACTGTTTCAAAGTTTTTCCTTCTTACAACGCATTCGTAAGTAAAACACACAAATTTTAATAATATAAATTCATAACTTATATAATTATATTTTTGACATTTACCACGGTACGCTTCCTACACTTAATATAAGAAAAGTACAAAGTATTTTCTAATATTATTTATTGTCGGGCCCCCTCATAATATATTCTCTTGTGGCACATCTTGCAAATCGGTAATCATTGGAGTATCCTCAATTAACAATCCATCTCTGCCATGTACAAAATTATATAACACAATGCAAGTGTTCACAATATCAACAACAAAATCTGGCTGTACACTAATAGATGGGTGGGACACTCGCCATTTATTACTAAGGATTCCGAAGGCGCGCTAGATGTACCGACGAGCTGTGTATAATCGACAGTGAAGTAATTTTTTGTCATCGCTCACAAAAGTTTTAGATTCTACGTTTCTGATAGACACTTGTCTTCCAGTAAACGTTACGTTTGATTGCTATAGACTGGACCACAGCTTCCTACATGAACAAAAACAAATCGATATCTGGAATCTAGCACTCCCATTAGAACCTCGAAGTAATAACCTTTATAGTTGAAGTACATTGATCCACTGGAAAACAGACATTGCCATGTTTGCTATCTACTGCTCCTATGCAGTGAGGAAGATTTGCATTTGCTTCGACGTCGGAAGCGATAGATTCCGATAGCTCTTTTGTAGATGTAGGTAAACCGCATGCTGGTCTAGGTTGCTGTGCATACATCGTGAACTATCTTACTTGTAGGAGAAATTCCAATTCTGGAAGTGTAACGTAGATCGATAAAAGTACAATCACTTGCTGGGTATCTGAGAAAAATGATGTTATGATGATTGTGTCATTTAACTAAACAGTAATTACAGACGCTAAATATATAAGGAACGAAAAATGAAAAAATATTCTTACACAGTTTTGCCTTAATTAATGTGTTTATTTTAAGGATAGACGTCACGAAAAGGAAGATTAAAGAAAGTAAGACAACTTCTAAAGAAATTGTATGAAAATAGAATAGCAGTTGACAGTTTCGATTATGATGCAGATGACGAAATTGATGATACGGAGTACAATACGGTGCGGAAGCAATTTAAACAACAAAAGAGGAACCTTCTAGGACCAGAAGGTAACGCAAATGCTGATGAGCAACTACCTAGCTTATTACCTCATTTGGATAAATACGGTAATAATGAAATTATTGTATTCCAAATGAACATTCTACAACATATAGCGAACATAAAGAAAAGAAAATTTTTTGTCGACCTTCTCCACAGTTTACTATTAACACTTTTCGCTCCCTCTTTACGTAATTCCTCGAAGAAAGCAACTGATATCCGAAAGTAATTAAATAAATTATTTCTATCGTTCCTTAGTTCTTCGAAGAGCGTGTAAAAAAACCTCCTTTCTCATTTGATTGATCGGATAAACCCAAAAAAGTTAACACGTTTCCGCCTTTTTCCACGACGATGAAGTAGCCATAGCGTAACAATTTTCCGTGATTGACTGAAGTACACTGTGAGTTCAAGGGCGTCAAGCTAAATACTGAACTCAAATAACGGCAATAATTCGTTGCATGTGAAAACAAGGATTCGGCGTACGTCCAACAAGTGGATAAAAGGAGCGTAACATGTTGATAATTTTTTTGTCCAGAAATCAAACCAAAGTAAAATACAGGATATTCCCTTAAAAAAGTTGCTTTTTAACAAAAACATGCCTTACCAAGTTAACGGAATATTACATGCGTGGTATTAGCAATTAGAAATCGCGAAAGCGCGTTTGTTTTTTATGCCTCAGCTAAATATCAAAAATCACATCTCTCTAATGCCCACAAAAATAACGAATTCTGTAAGTGTCCACCTTTTTCAAACAAACCTAACTCTCAAACCTTTAGTTTGAAGAAACTAGCCCCTTAGGATTGTATTATGAATTCCAATTTTGCTCTCAATGGATTCATCAATATATCTCCCCATAACTATCGAAAACCGCCAACCTCCACGTGCTTTAACACTGGCGAAACTCAGCTTCAGAATCCGCTAGCAGTATGATTGATCTTTAAAAACAATGACCACTGTGGCTCGTTGGTTCTGAAAATTTTAAATACATATGTTGTAATTTCTTTTGGAATATTTCTGATTTTAGTAGTGCCAATAACGGGATTTAGCGATTTACCGTCAATACATCTAATAAAAAGTTAGTAATGTACTTTTACTGGACACAAGGTATAATATTTTTGGAACAATGCGATAGGGCACATTTGAAATGACAGAAATGTTCTTGGAGTGTGAGTTTTTGAATCTCAGATTTTTACAATTATTATTGAACCTTTACTCGTAATGTCATCTATTGTTAAATTTAATAGTTTCCTTCTTCTGCTTGCCTAATATTAAAATAAACTGAAACAAGTACTTTACCAACAAAATCACACAAATCTTAATGATTTGATATTATTGATTAATAAGATGCTGCCTCTTGCAATAACTTCTTAATTTCTGCTTTGTTAAAATTTTTGAATTTTGCAATCTATATTTTGTTTTTTTAAATTTTGTTTGTCGCTTAGTGTTGTCTCCAGCATAAAATATAAATATACCACTTTATATTTGGAAGATAAGCCAATATGGCACCTTCAGATACTTTTTTAATTTCTTAGAATCGGATGATTCCTTAGATTATAAGCAATCTCATATTGCCTGAAAGGCTAGGAATAAGTCCAGAAGTTGCACTTTTCGCTACTTCAGACGTTCCATATAGTCTCTTTATTAAGTAGATAAATCATGATGTTCTTTTGAGGAAATTAAGTTATGATGAATTTCGATGAATTTTATCAGTGTGCTTATATGAATTATTCGGTGAGAACTAGGGTCCCAGAATAGATCGCACAGGGGTCTATTCTGCGACCAATTTTGTTTTTAATCTTTATCAATCACTTAGTGAATAGACATCAGTCCACTTTTTCTATGCGCTAATGGTACTTCAGCTACTGCTGTGGGTCAGAACGTTGATGCTGTGGCGCTCAGGCTGGATACTGTTATAACGTCACCTACATATCTGCTCAGTACTATGTTGCCGGTAATTGAACTTCTCCAACTGCTCCCGTTCACGCAATGTGCTTATCGTGAGCTGAGAATGCGTTTTTCTCAGGCGCTACTTTTAGCTGTCTCGGAGTGCTAGCTCAGGCTAGATACTGTTATAACGTCACCTATATGTCCACTCAGTACTATTTTGTAAGTTTTGTTAATATGATAAGGAATCCTACTATGTCTTTGTAAACGAAGTATGGGTGTAAAGGGACTTGGTCAATGTTTCTGTTAGGTCCTACTGGATTGCTAGATCCAGTTTGATGAAGAAATAGAAGGTGAATTGGGATTAGTGCTGGAATAATAAATGGTAATAGAAAATGGAATGTGAAGAATCGAGTTAAGGTAGCATTGTCGATAGCGAATCCACCACATAACCATTGTACAATTGTATTACCTAAGTATGAGATGGCCGATAGCAGGTTGGTGATTACTGTGGCCTCCCAGAAAGATATCTGGCCTCATGGGAGTACATATCCAAGGAAGGCTGTTGCTTTAGTTATAAATAGAATAGTAATTCCTACAGATCATGTATGGTGGAGATTGACCTTCTATAGTATATTCCTCGTCCGATATGAAGGTAGATGCATACAAAGAAGAATGATGCTCTGTTTGCATGTAGAGTTCATAGTAATCATCCGTAGTTTACGTCTTGGCAAATGTGAATTAGTATGGGTCTATCAATATTATTGTTAATATGGATGTGATGATAATAAATATGATTATGATTGAGATTTTGATTGAAGGGGTGAACTGTTCGTTTGAAGTAACTCTTGTTATGTAGGCAAATAGAACTAGTATACCTCTGACTATTACAAGGAATAGGATGTAAAGGTATCAAAAGTTTGAGTGAAAAAATCCGATGGTTAGTGTAATGGTTTGTAATAGTAGGATCGCTCCTATTGAGATGGGATGTGTTAGGCAAATTAAGGTGAGTGAGCAGATTAATGTTAGTGTCATGAGCAGTATGATGATGCAAAGAATAGTTTGATTAAAATATTAATTTTGGAGATTATCGATAGAGCAAACTCTTTCTCTGATGTTTTAAAAGGTGGTCCTTATTTCTGGTTTACAAGACCAGTATTTTATATTAAATTATTAAAACTAATGGTGATTTTTTGCTTATTTTTTTCTGTGGTTATATACTTAATAGGTTTAATTTCTTTTTGCATGAAACAGAATCATTTGTTGCTTATACTTTTAAGGTTAGAATTTGTTATGTTGTCTTTCTATATGAATTTATATTTATACTAAATATTTTTTAACTATGAGTTTTATTTTAGTATAGTGTTTTTTAGGGTAAGGATATGTGAGGGGGTGTTAGGTCTTACAATTTTAGTTTCTATAGTTCACACCCATACAAATGACTATTTTTTCAGTCTCTTAATTCTTATTATAAAGTCTTTTTTGGCTTTAATATGTATAGCTCCTTTAAGATTTATGAAGAATGGGTTTTTATTAAACCAGTATTTGTATTTTGTTCTAACATTTTTATATTGTTTTCTTTTCAGATTTAATTATCAGTTCAGTTATATCTTTTATTTTAGGGTGTGATTTGCTTTCCTTCATAATGGTTGTGTTGAGGTTTTGGATTTGTTCTTTAATAGCTATGGCTTCTTATAAATTCTTTGTTTATTATAATATGTTTTTAGTGGTTATAGTTACTTTACTTTTGTTTTTATATATGACGTTCAGATCTTTGAATATATTTTTTTTGACGTGTTCTTCGAGGTTAGTTGTTATTAGAATGATTGGTATTTTTGTTTCTTTTATATGCTTGCAGCAGATTGATATTAAGTCGTGGATTACTTATTCTTCTGGGAGTCATATGGGGATAGTATTAGGGGGGATTATAAGTAATCTAATATTACTAAAAGGTATCTGACTAAAGTAATAACAGCTGCTTAAGTTTAAAGGTTCGAAAGAAACAAACATGGTAAGATTTAAACGCAATAAATTTGATTCCTTATACGTCCGATTAAATAATAAATTTGCACTTAAGGTGTTACCCATTGCATTCCTATTATTGTCCACATTGACTTGCTTTGCTTTGTCGGAACATATGAATGGTCTATTAAGAAACCATGTAGCATTTTGAGAATTCTTATGGATCAAGTGAACGATAGCAGCCTAAAATCCTACTACTTCGACTATACACAGTCCATGCTACAATAAAGTAAGTATATTTTGTTATCTCTCAGCTGATGGAGATAGAGTGTTTATTAGCCAGAAGCGAAAAATTAAAACAATATTAAACTTACGCATTTTTTTTTCATGTTGATTGTTTGCTGATCCTTGTGCATTATGTTACTATCGTAACTGACGTGCCAATGAAATTTGATGGCATTTGTAAATGTCGAAATGTTCTCTACCCGTGTCAGTAGTTTTTTAACATCCTATATAATACTTTTAATATTTACTTATAACTTATAAATAGCTGTTTACTTGCTTTATAAGAACGTCAAAACCGATTTCGTATCTGTTCGCATGTGTAAAAATTTTTTGGACAAGGTAGATTTTCAAAAGTATATACAACCTGGTCCTGTAATACATTCTGTAATTCATTTAACTCTTTAAGGGTTTTAAGGATTCATGTAACTCCTCACGCATTTAAGCGTTTTTTTTAACCGTTTCCTATGTAATCAAAGTGCCATAAAATAGAAAATAGTTTTAACCAATGTATGCATCTTTATCCATAATATCCACTAAAACTTCAAAATATATATCAAATATCGATACGTTTTATAGGCCATCATCGTGAATAACCTTGTATATAGCGGTGCACTTAGAAGTGGGTGGAAAATAATTTCATCCCTTGCCAATTTATTGAAAAATAGAACAATAGTACACAAATGTTTCATCCAGAGAGTTATCCTTACATCCTGCTAAACAAATGCTAAACAGCCTGTATATTTTGTCTCAAAACTTTCTTCGAAGTTACAGAGGGCCCTGTGGTCAAGACGAACTTATGCAATGCTTCTCAGAGATTAGAAAGAGAGATTCAAAATATTAAAAAAGAATCAGTAAGTCCTTACCTAAGCGAATTGACAATGATTCCAATAGTGACTGCTTGGGAACCTATTAAAGGCAAAAATGAGCAAACGTAAGTGGGCAAAGAACAATCCACAAGAAGTTGACAGATTTGCTAAACATATACAGGATACATTGATACTAAGTGAAGGTGACGTCATCATAGACCAAGAGATAGACAAGATGCTGAGACTAAGCTTACCACTCCTAAAGAAATTACACGCTAAATGAAGGAACATATAAACGCAAGAATTGCCCTTAAAGGGACTTTCCACAAAAACGGATAACACATCTAATCAATACGTTTTTTAAAGTTCCACTGGGTTGTGAATTTGTCTAGGCAATATTCTGGAATTTTAGAATGATGCATCTCATGTAGGTATTTTAGAGTAAAGCAAGAGGAAGTTTACTGTCAACTCAAGAAAATCAGTGCTAAAATGCCACAGTGACGTGTGTTTGGACCTGTCCTATATCCCCTGTACACGAATGACATTCCCAAATTATAAAATAATACGCTAGCAACATTTGCAGACGGTATTGCCATATTGGCAGTTGGAGATAGCCACGAAAAAACAGCACAAAGCTACAGATATATTCAATAAAAATATGGAGAATAAAACTGAATGAATTTAAAGCCACTCATGCAAAATTTACGAATAGAGCCAACCAGCGCATACCCATAAATGTAAAGAGTAACCGGTTATCATTATTAAGAAAAAAGAGCTTTGGAATTAAATATAGAAAAATATATGTGCAAAGTGAAGGAAACCCCAAGATGTCTTTGCATAATAAGCTTATGCTACAGAAACAGATACTTAAATCAATTTGGTGTTAGGGTTAAAACTAAACGTGTTTCGGGTTCGGACCGTGTCATGGTTAAACGAAAACTCGACGTTTCCACCAAAATTATATTGGGCTTCTTCGGGAGAATCTCATAAAGAAGCCCAATATGATTTAGTTTAGTTTTAACTGACTTTGGCCATGAAACCCTACGTTATTATTTGGTCTTATGGTATTCAGCTATGGGATAAGTCAGAGTAATCTACAAATCATTCAAAAGTTTCAAAACAAAGTATCGAAAACGTCGTGGATGTGGCTTGGTATGTCCGAAACGGTAATCTTCCCCAGGACCTGAAAATATATACTGCTGAACAAGTCCGATTCGAATCACGAACTAAGACGCTATCTTCATGACGATGTCGAGGTCATCCAGCGCCTTGCCAATGCAGCACTAATGAGAAGATTTAGGAGGATCAAGCCTTTCGAGTTGGTGCAGTGAGTGTGACAAAAGCAGAATGTTGTGAATGTTTGCGTGTACCTTAATTAGTGTACATGGCATATTAAAAATCTAAGGACACTGTGTGTAATATCTTAACTTTTTTTCTTTTTCAGGGAAGGAACTACACGCTGTGTAGTTTCTATAATTGCAGCACATTTGTATCTGATAAAGCTCATTAAAAATTCATGCTTTATCTGCTTTAAACATTTATTCACATTGTTTCAAATTTATCATGATTGCTCGAACAATGGTTATGGCACAAGTTTCTGCGGTGTGCAATATGTTCGTATATGTACACACATATTTCTGAATTTAGTGAATTATTATTATTGTTATTACGAATGGCATTATTAAGTTGCCAGGTAGGGAATCAGTAGATAATATATTTGCTGTATAAGCTCCTGCACTAGTGTGTACATATGTATGTACGTACATATGTGCAGAAACCACCACTTAATCAATGTACTATAATAATTACATTAAACGTCAGTCATTCGAAAAGCAAATGCAATTTGAGGGATGCTCACTCAATTAACGAGAAGATAAGATCTAAATATACTTCAATTAGCTTGGAGGGATTCGGTGTGTGTAAGCGTTGTGAGAGTCGAAGATCTTGAACACACGAGCGCCAAAATTACTACGTCAAAGGGCTCGTTTTCAACACAAATCTGAGGAAAATCAAATAACAGTATTTACGTTAAACACGCTTAGGCGCACGTCGAAGCAAAATTAGTTATTTTTGTTTATACCTATACATAATGATTGGTTACGATCATTCTAAAATCGATCGCCTTAGGTATTTTATGTTTTGTAAAGCAAAATTACATTTGATTTAACGTAGATTTTCAATCGGTTCATGATGGAAATCCTAATGTAGGTTTAGTTGTAGTGGACATTATAAAATGACGAGTTGTTTACAAATCACGCTGATTTACACTACCAAAAGGGATGAGACATACTTTTTCTGTAGATTATACATTCCGTCTATTTTATCTTTAGGCACAATTTTCTTTTCACTTTCTTACAGCATAAGCAGAGAAAACCTATTAGTTTCCCGTTTGTAATTTTAAGTAGATGTAAAAAATAATATTTCTGTAATGAAACACAGGTTGTGGTACTTCTTTAAAAAGAGAAAAGAAAAATTCTGTTTAGCAGTGTAAAAATGCGGTCATTTAAAATGAAATATCTTTATTTTTATTTTTGAGAACAACTCGTTCCGCTGTACCAACAGTTTCAAATATTATTAAGCGCATAAATTTGAAAGCACTACATGTGTAGCTAATTGACAGATCTGGTAGGTGTTCACCATACGGTTAGTTAGCGAGAAAAGAGAACATCAGGAAATTAATTCATATAGGGGAACATGGGCGAATTCTGACCACTTAAGAAAAATCAACTGCTAAAACCATATAAGCTTGGTTCTTATTTAAATATATTTTAAACTGTTGATTCATAGCATATGAGTGCGTATAGTAATTACTAAAACGTATAAAATTGAAAATATTATTTGGAAATAGTAACTTGTAAAATACGTTGAATGATCAGAATTACCTCAGTTATCTAGGTCGATTTTGACATGGCCACAGCTTCTGTAACAAATTACATCTGAAGTAAGGAATAAATGCTATTAGCAATTTTTTCGAATTTAATCTTTATATTTTACAAGGATTTAGGTACAAAAATCGCAAACATATCTTTTCTTATTTTGAGATTCTGTACAAAGAGAATGATCCCACAGACCAAACATTTTCGCCACTTGTCTTCTCCGAATTCACCAAATATAAGTCAAATGTCTTCGGTTATATCTTGGTGATCATCTCTAGGTTGAAGGCATTCAACCTCTGTATAATTTTCACTGTCGCTCGAATATTCATATACTTTTGTGCAAGATCTCTTTGTAGAAGGACCAGGTCGAGGTGGGTTAGATAAAACTGCTCTCTTAATATTTTTTGCTTCCCTATTTCCTTATTTTTTTTTTCAATTTTCTCTCTTTCTTTTTCAAACAATTTCTCTTTATTCGGCGTAGACCCAAGTTTGCACTTACAAAGTCATCTATCTTTTGTCTGGGTTCAGCGGATGGATCCCAATTACTACAAACCTTTTGATTGCTTTTTCTGGAGTTGCAATATAATTATAAGCATTTGGAAAGAGTTACATCGTAAAACATTCTGCATTAAAAGCTGTTTTCAACGGAGAGTAAAATGTTACATTCAACGATTGCAATTTATGTGATGAATGGGGAAGTATCGACACGCACAGAATTACATTTTCCTTGCAAAAGTTAAATGCAGACAACGTTGAATGAGCTACATAGTTATCTAGTAGTAACATAATTTTTTAATCTACAGATCATTTGGTGTGGTTTCAGCCACCCCAAAAATAATTCGTCTGTAATACAATACTGATCAGAACAACAGTAGATCTAACCAGGTCGATCTCCCCGTTGCAACTCTGGACACATGCGCTTTCTAGCATAGATAAACATTGGGGGAATGTAAGAACCCCTTACACTCGTAGCGCACATAACCATAATAGTTCTTCCTCGCTCTCAACTTGTAGAAAATCCAACTTGTTTCTGGCCTTTGGGAGCTAGAATTCGCCCAGGAGTTTGAATAGTAGAGATGCGTTTTCCATCAAATTTAAAAATGAGATGGAGATGTCGAATTCTTGTCCTGGACAACCTGCAGATTTTCGTAAAATATACTAACATCACTTCTGCTGAAAGCTGAGAGCCTGCTGGTATTAGTCACCTCAGGATTTCGCAGAGAAAGTGAAGGATTTCTATGAAGAAATCCATACAACCAGTTTTCTTCGGCAGTTTTTTTTCTCACTGTTGAACATCGATTACCTTTTATTTCGGACTGCAAATTCATATGCACAACGCTTGACCTCTTGTTTGGTTATTCTATAAAATCGTGTTCCATTGCTTTCCGTCTATAGTTCCTCACCATCCGAAACAGGTAAATGCAATAATAATCAGTATTCAATCGGGGTAATTGTGGGCGGTTAAAATTGCTTCAATGTTGATGGTCAAAATCGCCCTATATTCAATATTCACATGACTAAATATTTTCCACTTACATTCACAAGATGTAAGATCATTTTTATATAAAATATATAATCGCCGATTTGAATTAAAACTGTTCCGTTCACCTACTTCTCGCAGCACTGTCTTATAACAAAATGACTCCAACCAGGTTATCTGCAATGTAGTGACTAATCTTGAAACCATTGTGTACGCTTAACCCTGAATGTTTTCTAATAACATTCCTAGAATGCGCTGAGTATCAATTGGTGCAGTCTAATTCAGATAGATATCTGATGTTTAATGGTCAGAATTTCCCCGTCTTCCCCTAGTGCTGTTGAGCATACATCTTGTTCATCACGACAAATTTGAGGGAACAGACTATTACCAACATTTTTAAGAAGCACGGTTATCGACGTTATTACATACGAAGTCACGAAGAATTTTAAAATACAATATAGAATATAGCCAAATTTCACACGCCTTAAATTTTTATAGAAAACATATTGCTTGCAGGCGAATCATCATTTTATTTACAGAGTCGACACAATCCATTAAGGATTGTGTCGACCTTAAGGTACTGATCACAAACAAATCAACATCTTGTTCTTCGATGATATACATGATATCCTCAAAGTGTTAAACGTGGCATCTTAGGCAACAACGGTCTTTTCATTATTGACGGTAATCTAATTGCTATTAAATATTAGCATATAATATACAAAACTGTACTCTGCCCGCTCTTGACGTTCCTGTTAATCTCGACGATATTTTGTACCAGAGCCAGCTCATGCTGCAAGTGCGCGCTGCAGTTTTCTTGTAGGAAAAATCTTTCGAAATCATCTTATTAAGGTAGATGGTAAAATTACATGAGTTTTATAACCTATTCGCATACTGCCAAGAAAGCGAAGGCGGTGTATTTGAGCATATATTTTAACAATTTGTGTAGTTTGATTTGATTAGAACACAATTTAGTTTCGTTTTACAATGCCAAGAATATTTTCAAGAATGTTGATACGTGGGCCATTTCTTCTTCTACAATATTGTTTCACTAATTGCAGCGAATTATTTTCGCCGCGAATCCTATAACTATTTATATTGGCATTTGCTTCAGTTGTGGAAGTAATTCCAATATTTTTTCTTTTATGTAGGTCACATTCACACGTGATCTTCTTCAGTGCGTTGGTCACCCAATGCACGGAAGATTTTATTCTTCAAGTGACGTTGTGTCGTTATATCTTCTGATATGCCACAGTTGTTACGCAGAACTTATTTCTGTTCAGTATTGTTTAAAAACTTTTTCGCTAAATTGCCCTGGAAAGGAGATGTCTTCCACCCACTCACAAGGCGATACTCTATATCGTTATAGCGTTTAAACTCAACTTGTAGATACTATTAGAAATATAATACTTCAAGTTATTCTCAGTGTTTTAGTAACTCAAACAACTGCTTTATAATATATTCCATTGTTTGGTTGAATTTGAAACCGCAGCTGCATTCAAAAACAAATGCAGAAGCAGTATTACACGATCGTAAACTGAGAAACTTACAGAATTGTCCTATCTAGAGCGTCGCGTACTTCGCTAGTTCGATTGTCGTAGAAACTTGCACACAAACTTCGTCATAAAATGATGTCAAGAATTTACATTTTTTTATTTTAGGCAGTGGGATCGTTTAGCAAAATACAGATTTTTATGATATGATGATTATATTTCTGTAATACATTGCCTTCGGTTTATAAGTCGTAGATATCCTGAAGTTAATTCCTTCATTAATTAATCTCGGATCGTCACTGTTATTATGAATTATAAGAATAAACATTTTCTCGAACTGAAATAAAGCATAGCGATACACACGATATCATTAACTAGTCGCGACTGAGTTGTATCAATGCCGATCGCAGTGAAACTTATGGACTGGCGAATATGAGGAAACTATATTTTACAGAAAAACGTCTCGTGCAAAATACGGTTCTTCTTTACGAAGTGTTGACTTCTGGCTGTCTACGTTCAAATACAGCCCAATTAACAATTTAAATTTCGCACTAGTAATTTCAAATAATTTAAATTTGTCACCAATCTCGCTTACCCGGTATACAGAGCCACCTGCAAATGCCAGACACGGTACTGTGTACTATGTAAAATATCTATCTTACGGATATTTTTTTTGGATTGTACTATACTTTGGTTTTGTACAACGGAAGCGCTGTATTGAACCATTGATGAACTTCGTTCAACGTTGAACGTCTTTGCTACAATTGTTTGGTAGTTACTTTGGAAAAGAAAAACACCTCTGGACGCTATGTCTTAGTAGGTAAAACGCTTGAATAAAATGCTACGAATAATAGTAATGATCATCAAACTAAAATCCTCACTTACCATCCATCGACTTTAAAAGCAGCTATATTTGATGGCTTACCATCAATCCATCAGCACGAACAAAAAAAAATTCCCATAAATTCAACCATCAAGTAAGAACGGTTCAATGGGTAACTGCCACCCCCGCTTGTATCTGGTGGATAAAGGAACGCACACAGACTGAACTAAATCTCACTTTCTGTACAACAACTGGAGTAGTTCCGACCTACTATCTAAGCGGACAGAAAAAAATGATTAATTGAATTAAAGAAATATATTTTTTTGGCATTATTTCGTTAAACGAAAGCAATACTTCTTTGATATAAGTAAATATGAAGATATTTGTTTCAAAATAAGATAAAATACTTTTTTATCTCAAAGAATGGGTAAGTTTGACATCAGGTGCAAGAAAATTAAGTCAAGGAAATGTGTCTCTTGATTACATTCTTCTTCAAGAACGACGAACCAGGTCCATCTCCTCTGAACGGCAGGTGCTTGTATCGTTTAGCACTAGATGGCGCCAGGAGAAACGCCTAGCTCGTCGTTCCTAAGGATGGGTAGTATAAGCCGAGAGACAAACAGAAACGTGGGTAGAGATACGCTCGCAACCACGTCGATGACGTTTGGTAAGCAGAAACATGTTCACTGGTTAGCGCTCTCTCTCTCTTCACATTGCCTTTGCCGTGAGTTATTTCAACAATACCATGAGCAACTTTATTAACAACATTATGCTTTGCATTATTGCATTTGCATTATGCTTTGCATTATGCTTTGCATTATTAGCAGCATTTTTTTGGTTATGTATTTTGAACATTTCTTATGCTAAATTTACTGTTTAAGTTCTATATTGTAGTTGCTTTCATAATCAAACTATTGTGACTATTTCTTTGGTTGTGAATATGACGATCCTTTCATTTAAAAGCTCAATTTCTTAAAGTGATATAATTAGATTGGTTTTAATGATTTTATTGCTATCAATTTCTTTGGTTCAGACATATCACTTTTATTTCAAATATCAAGTTTTGTTGATATTGAGTTTAAGAAATAATATAAAAGAAAACTCTTTGGCAGAAATCAATATTTCTTTGCTCACATTGAAAAATATTTCTTTCACTCAATGGAGGCTTCCTTAAATCAACAAATCCTCTTTCGTGGTAACATCGAGAATTAAGTACTTGGGTATCGCGGAACTACTTTAGCTGTTGGATAGAAAGCGACAAGAAACGTTACAAAACTTAAAACGTATACCTAGTTAACGTTAATTGTAAATTGATAAGAAACGAAATATGTGTATTGAGTGTTGGAAAACATTTTTTTTTAAAGGATGATGCTAATTGTCAACCAAAAATCACTTTTGGAGAAAATGTTTTCATGAAACCTTTTCCGAAATCGGTATATCCAATTGTAGTGAGAAAAATACAAATTCGTTTACGAAATCGCATTGGAAGTCAATATGATCATGCTCCCACTCACAGCACACATGCGGGATATTTGTTTGGCGAGAACAACCACTAAACTCGACACCTATCGGTTTCTATACATGGGGATTTCTGAAAGGCTACGTATGTAAATCACAGTCAATACCCATCGTTAAGCGAATTCATAAAGCTAGCGAAATACTCCACTGAATATCTCGAGAGTTCTTACACCGCAACGTCAATTGTGCGTTTTTTTGCAAAATAGTGATATACTGAAAATCTTTAAAGAAATTTTATTTGCTCATATTGTATGTAAAATCATAAGAAATAATTGATCGTTAATTTATAAAGAATTATATCAGGTATCATGAACCAAATACTAAGAAGATACGTTTGCCCGTTTTATTTTGGTAAATATCCGATAAATGAAAAATACATAAGTTTGAAAAGGAATGAAAACACATACGGTCCTTAACAGCTTTATTAATTAACAACTAAAGGTACAGCTCTCAGCAATGTTGATATAATTACAAGCGATATCAATAAAAATTACGATTTCAAACTTCTTTCTTTAAGAATGATGCAAAGGTATTTTTAGTTCAGGCACATTATTTTGCGTATACACAGGCAAATAGGTTTGATTTATGTGAAGTCAGAGTAAACAAGAAACACATCAGTTACAAACGTGTCGTATCAGGCTTTGATTCATAAGCTTTTATGATCAATTTCATTGTTTCGATTAGCCGAGGCAAATTTTCATTTTGAAATATATCCTGGTCAGCATCATCTTTCCTGTTGGCCACACTTGTGATAGTCTCTACAAAATAAAAATGAATATAGCAATTTTAAAACCACTACTAAAAAAATATATACACACGCGCGTGTTAGAAACACATGCTATGATATATGAAACATTTAAAATATTAATAATGAAATAAAAATCTCAATAGACACCGGAAGGATTCAAACCTACAACTTCCGTTCGCCGTACGGTGCGCTACCACTACCCCACAGAGTTTCTTGTAAGGTCGAATCCTTAATTACCTAGATGTTCTGATGCCAGCAGAGTATCGTAACATCTCGACATTCACTAATAATTAATACGAGTGCATGGGCAGTGGATGGGAAGAAGAGAATAATTATTCTAAAGGATTAATCAGTGTAAAGTAAAATTTTATGAAAGAGCGGCCGTTGGTTAGGAAAACTTCCAATAACAGCGTTCATCCATAGATATTATAAAATCTCATTCCTCGATTTTTTACGGCATGCACAACTTTCACTCAATATATTATAACCATTCAACGAACATGATAAATTACAACCGATAACGGTGAAATTAGTTCCGCTCTACATATAATATTATTTGCTATTGAACAGAGCTATTGCGTTTAATGTTAATTACAAGAAATACTGCTGCGGCTATGAAATGCTGCTTTAATTCTTATACGGAATTTGTTCCAACACAAAATCAAACCCCTGTGGTTAGATTTGATTTATTTAACCCATGGGTTCGATTTAATGGTAGCGAATTAATATGAGAAATACATGAAAATAAAATACAGAGCGCGGCCTCGATTGCTGATTCGAAAGGTAAATAAAATAAAAAATTTCATATTTATCGTTTTAATTCGTTTTTCCTGTATTTCTACATAATTAGAAATTTTAAATTACACGGTTCTAAAAATAATATCAGAGAAGCGAATTCTCTATTGTTAATAGAGTTATTTAATGTTTCCGTCGACTATTCAGGCATAGCTGGATAATACTTGGCGAATACTCTCTTTCAAGTGGACTAGGGTCCTTGGACGATAGGTGTAAACAATGGATTTCGGATATCCCCATAAAAAGGGACTAAATCAGACAAGCGAGCCGTTCACTGAAGACCGTCCCTCAAGGAAATCAAACGCCTGGGGTTTTCCCGTAAAACACACATTGCAATCCGTACAGCTCCATTATTCAATTTCTCAAAATTGGACAGAAAAAAGTTCTCAGTCAAGTTAATATATCGCCCAGCATTCATAGTTACAGCACGCTCATTCCTCCACAATGCACACTAAACAGTTATAAGTTTCGTATAAAGGGATTCCCTAAGAAGTTCTCTGGGATTGTTAGCACCACTCCAGTAGCGCACGTTTTGTTTATTCATGCACTCGGACAGATGAAGAATACAAGCGCAGTGTGAGGCAAGCTTTCGCATAACACCTCACATGCATTTCTACGAGCAACAAGATTGCGTTCCGTGAGTTCTTACATCACAGCCAACTTGAATGGGTAGACCGACCAAAAGTCGAAGAGCAGCTAAGCTGACGGTCTTACCAGTCGATGTTTTGTGCTCTTCTCACGGCAGATGCAAACCATATTCTTCATCCTTGGACATTTCCAGCTCTCCTGCGTCCTGTGTCCCCTCACAGACCAATCGATTGCCAGCCAAGTATAGGATCTCAAGCAAAAATATTGACGTGTGTGTTGGAATGCGCACTGCCCAGCGACTATCAACCTACCGTTAGTAAAGTACAGCTCCGTTCAAATTAGCAAGTTTCGTTGCTGCACCCTGTATATTACGAGTATGATTTTTTTCAACGTTCTTTCGGTGAAGTATATTAATTAAGTTTAAAAAGTACAAAAAAATTAAGACAATTTTGCAGCAAGGACTGTTAGGCAATTACAAATAGAATTATTATATACAGTGGGAGCCATATAATTAAGACCGATTTACAAAATAACGAATCAATTTGGTTTTAAATAATACACCATTATGTGGGGTTCCTTTATTTTAAACGCATATTTGTAGGATTAAGAAGGTGGAACACATGAAGTAGGAAAGGGGGGAGGAGGTAATAAACTAATGGCGTAAGAAGTGTGCAAGACATATAGTGTAAGATATACAGTGTGTCCTATTTGTAGGGCTCTCCCTTGTAGAATTTTGGATTAAACTACAGTAGGTGTTTACAAGGCAATTACAAATCAGTTAGAAATTTGCTTTAAAAGCGAACAGAAATTTTGATGGGCAGGTGCTATGCTGATTCTAGCAGTGAAAGAAGATATAAACAATCCCGGTCCTGGATAGTTTAGTAATTAGAAACAACAACAAACTGGAAATAGACATCTATAGAAAGGAAACAAACACTAATAGATACACTATGGCCAATCTAACTATTGCGGATAAAACAAAAAGGCCGCGATTAGTTTCTTAATTAATAGGTTACGGCGCGGAGCGTGTCGTTACTTAGTGCTGTTTGCCGTACTGCCCCCCAGTCCTTGTTATCATTACTATTCCCTGCTTTGAAAGCTGAATATAAGACACCGCTTCCCATTTATTTGTTAATATATCGGTTTTATGGGAGATTTCTGAAAAACGACATTATACACTCAAACTTACCCAGTAATTCTGTAGGTAACTTCTTTGCTCCAAAGATTCCATTTCGGTTAGGTCCAAACATATCACTTTGCACCGAAAATTTAGTATTTATAACTCGTTTCCTTTTCAGGAAGTTCATTAGAAATGAAGGAAATACTTTGACGGCCGTCATCTTTGTGGTTACTTTCTCAAATTGATGAAGAAATTCGGCTTGCTTTTCCAATCTCCTCACATTACCTACTTGCGTTAAGCCTTGTATATCGCTTACAGCCAAACCGACCATTAAATTCATCAACACTATACTGGCTACAATAACGAACATAAGAAATATAGCTCTTGAGGTTGTTGGCAGTCCACGCGGTACGTCTACACCTCTGACCGACATTGTGAACAGATCCGCATATTCAAATTCGCCCATCATCATCACAGTTGTCTTGACTATAGCTCTCCAAGGATCCTTAAATTCCGCGTAAGTATGAAATTGAATAGAGAAGCTTAATGCAAACCCGATTACCAAGCAAATAAACGCGAGCAGCACCTAAAACATTACATTCATGTAATTGTATAGTATTCGCTACAAAGCCATGTATGTGTATAGCATACATGTAGGATAAGTTTCAGTCGTATTCAATTTTATCTCATAGTTAGTTTAGTTTTGCCTAGTGTCCCTATATGATTTGTTTACATTATACATTCCGACGACGATCGCAGATGCTAACGTGGTTTGAGGGAAGTATTCACTAAAAAGACGTAAGCAACGACAGATCATATACAGCTAACCGAATCTTGCTTTGTTGCATATTTTAAGACGCAATTTTTATAGGTACTAGACGTTCTGAACGCAGATGTAGTAACAGTCAAAGTGTAGTGATTTCGTTTAATTTAATTTACCGTATTCTAATATATTTTTATCGTTGTTATCATTTATAAAGAAGACACCCCAGACACTCAAGACAACAACGTAAAAAAGCCTACATACATATACGGAGTCTATCAAAAAAGAGGGAATACTTAATCATGGAATGAATATATTTACATCATAAGAAATAAAGTCACATTTGACAAATATAACATGATATAATAATGCAATTATTTTCTTAAATATGTTGTAATAGTTCAAATTTTAATTAATGGAAATTTATAAATGTTTTAATCCAGATTTCTAGATGTTACTCAGTTGGCTTAAGCTCTTATGAATACAATTCTCTAATTAATTTAATATTGTTATTTATCATCTATTTTCATCATTATATATCGTTATTTCTTTTTTTTAACAATAATTCTAATCCATTGCTAGCTTTGGTTTCTCCTTTGGCTACTTTTAATTTTGGCCTGTTTTTAAAAATTTTGGAATTTGTATATATTTGGTTATTGCTACTGCAGAATTTATAATTTCTACAAAATTGTAATTGTGTTTAATTAAATACAGTATCGTCCACGCTTCATTTTTCCTTCTTCAATTTTAGGTATGTAACTTGTGGCTTCCTCTGTTAGGTTCTTATTTTCTTCTGTTCCTCCCTTTTTGGCAACTTATACTTGGTCAATTATTCTCGTTTAATTTATACTAGGTTACGTTACAATTTCTACTGGACCGATTTAACATTTATACCTCACCGCCTGACATTTGTATCGGATCAATTTGTATTTGGTGCTAGATCAATTCGTACAGGAACTGTATGCACCGAGATTGATTCGCACTAGATTCTCATCCGACATTAGATGTGACTGAAAATTATTTGGATACAGCCTACTGAGTGCAATCACAAGCTAAGTAGTAACAGCTATTTCTTTCGAAGACATATACTTTTCGTTTAAATTTTATTGAGTTTAGCTAGCTGATCAGAAGCTGAAATGCTTTAGAATAGCATAATTCGAAGTATAAATTTTGTCTAGTCGGTTGGAGGGGGAACCAATTAATTGTCTCCCGACTTGTATGTAATGAGAGGGTTTCTCCTTAAGTAAATACATTCCACTGATTAGTTCTTTTTTATTTTTTATTTCTGCCTTTCTATAGAAGTATTCTTAACTACATACAAGTCAATTTTGTACATTCAAAATTAGTGACTGATTTCCGTTGTAACTTTAAAAAAAGCTGTAATATGCAATTTCTCAAGACATTTCTTTTGGAATTGATCATCGTCAGAGGAATTTTGTCTGGTGTGTTGCATAAATATCTTTTTATCACTACCTAAATTATCATGGTAGCAAAGGTGGTTTGGCGTAACTTCTTAGTACTAAAAGTATTTTTTTTCGAAGGGAACACTCTGTATACTTTTACACCATGGGATGTAGAATTCAATTCTCTATCGAAAAGCTCTAAGTGTTCTTATACCTATCTCTATCGCTTCTTTTAGGATTAGTGATTTTCAAAATGTGTGTGAAAATTTCTTGGAAAATTGGCACGCAGTAGGCAGTGGGGACTACGGAGCATTAGTAATACTCGGTACTATTGTTTAGCAAACAATATCAATCTACACTCGAGTGATCTGCCAAATTATCTTGGTCTGTGTTGTCACATTTGTTCACGGAGAATGTAATAAAGTTATAAGCAAAACTTGTCGAGTGTTTAATGAGCGGTATCCTCATTTGCCGCCTACTACCATTATGATGGGAAATTACTAAATTTACCCATATCTAATCTCAACTCCGATTTTGATGTACAACAATCACAAAATCCAATTGTATCTGAAAACCCGTATAATCCTAGCTTGGAAAATGAACTTTACTTTCTACATTCTTCTTCCTCGCAGCGATTTCCTTCTGCTAGCAACTTCCGATACAACTTTTGTAAAGCTAATTATTTGTCACTATACAATCATCTTTTAAACTGTGATTGGCCTTTTCTTCTTAATGAAGCCCTGGCTGGTTTTTATAACTCCCTGTATGCTATTCTGGATCTAGATGTTCCTTCCAAATCACGATACCTCAGATACTTCCTATCTACCGTGGTTTACGCCAGATATCCTACATAATCTAAAAACCAAAAATTTTTCCACCGTAAATGGATCAAGACTAAGAATACGAAAACGTATTATAATGAATTTAAGCGAAAGTTACACAAATAAGTGATATCTATGTTCGTTACCTAACTAATATAACATAACTGCATAAACTAAATTAACTACAGAGCATTTTCGAATATTTTATTATGATTTCAAAAAACGCCGGGTATGGAAATTTGCCATGAAGTTTTAACTCGTTTAAAGAATGGCCCATATCTATCTTTTTGTAAAATTATGATAGGTGACGGAACGTCTACGCTCAGGTATTAAAGGTAATCGCAATTTTCCGGAAACTAACACCTTCTTCATGTAGCTCAATAATCCAGTCACGTTCGAAAGGGACTAATTGTTTATAAGGTGCACGTTCTTGTCTGCGGGACATCACCCGCGATCGCCTGAAACATATTGCGTGTATTTTACTCATTTTTGTATGTCTGGATTGCAAGTATTAGATTTTAACAGGTGTTCCCGTAAAAACAAATGCGGAACCTTTGGCTCTTATAAATGCTGGAAAACAAACTAGACCAATGCAGTATAAGATACAATCGTTCAAGTTGACCTTCAGAACTCCAACAATTTAGAGGGCATTTTTAATTGCAGCATAACAATTCAACTACTCGGTAGTTCTTCGAGAAAAGTAAACAGTAGCGCTATTGTGCAATTAGTATTTAAGGATTTGCTTTTCTTTAGTAGCGAATTATTACTAAATCCATGAAATCACGTAATTCGAACTGTTTTTGTCTCAATTTTTAATCTTCTCATCTATTTCCTTTCTAAATAATATCGGTAATGAAAAGCCAATACACGAGGGATGTTTCCAAAGTTCTGGTAATGGTGTGCTCTAATTAAATTACGCAAAACTTATAGGCAATGCTATTGGTGACAGACAAGTCTTGGCACCTTTATGCAGCTATCCAGTGCAATATAGTTCAGTCTGAGTCAGGTGACTGATATAGACACGTTTTCGTATCACTGTTTTTGTAACCATGAAAGACAGCAGTTAAATCTCAAAGAGCAATCATTTTCTTTTTGTGGAAAGGGGGTGTGGAAACTTCAGAAATTATTTAACGTCTGCAAGGAATGTTTGGTAAGTCTGTAGAATCTAAAACTAGTGTATATCGGTGGATCGATCGTTTTAAAACTGGTAGAACTTCATTAAAACTCGAGCCACACAGTGGTTGCCCTAATACGTTGGTAAACGAAAGAAACAATACTACCCTGGAGGGCCTACTGAAAGAGGACTGTTCGTCAACTTAGTGTACGCCTAGAAGTAGGTACACGACAAGTTCCTAACATCTTACATGATTTTTTGGGCGTAGACAAGGTTTCGGCCCGCTGGGTGCCAAGACTGTTGGGACCGGAATAGAAACTTGATAGGTCTAACATTTGTCGTCAACTTCAAGAGCTGTTAGCCCGTTACGGTGATGAATTTTGGTAACCATTGATGAAACGTGGTTTCCCTATTTCTATCTGAGACCTAAAGTCAATCCTAATGGCGTAAGCTGGAAGAAGGGCCTCCACTTAAGGCGCGTGCAGTTCCCTTTGTTGGAAAGGTAAAGCTTACTGTACTCTGGGATCGCGGGATTATTTTTATGGATTATCTACCGAATGGTACCACAGTTAATGCAGAATATTATTCGAATTTATTATCCGGACCACTGGGGCAGGCACTTGTCAGAAAATGGCCTGGGAAGTTGCATAAGCGTCCGTTATTGCAACAGGATAATGCAAGACCCCATACTGCAAGAAAGACAAAGGATGATGTACGATGGGAATTGCTTCCGCACCCACCTTACTCATGAAATCTCGTACCCACCGATTTTTATCTTTTCACGGTTTTCAAAAAACCTTTACAGGGTGTTTGAATTGAGTGTTTAACTAACATAAAATGTGTAATAAATAGGTAGACTGCGAAGCGACCGAAAAAGTTCTTTGAGGACGACTTAAAAAAATTAGTTTACCGTTGGGAGGAGTGTATTCAGTTAAATGGAGATTATATAGAAAAACTACATTGTAGTGTTGATGAAAATTGACAAAATTCCCTGAACTTTGGAAACATCCCATATCAATTGTACTCTGCACACATACCTGGCATCTTACTAAATCAATACTCTAGGAATCGAAAACTTCATGCAATACACGTAAATTGTTTGAAACCAAAACTCCAAAGAAACATTATACACACATGAATGTATGTAATCTGAAATCCTGTAGAGCTTCTACTACGTGCAGTTTGAAATTCAGGACTAAATAACATACCAAGAAGCTTTCTGCGGAAAGCGCTACCACCTCACTAGAATAATGCTGACGTAGAACGTGTATTTCGACTCCACGGTTAACTCTAACATATCTAACATATTTCTGCTTTTAACATTTATTGCTTGTCAAGCCTGAATTTATTTTTTTGCATGTACGTAGCACAGATGTAATTCGATTGATATTGAGAATTCATCTGAAGTGTATAGTAACTTATAACTGTACTGTTGTAACTAATATATGTAATTATATTCTGTCACATATTAATGCCGTTGTTTTCTAGCGAAAGGATCTAAGAGTCCACATTTCGTCGCTGATTTATTCACACATTGCGCTTTGATAATTTCTTTTTATCAATAACCAATTGTTCGTTTCATTAAATTATGGAATGCGTGTGAAACCGCGAATACAATTTGATGTTTTTCATTACCAAGTGGGGCATCAATTACCTAAAGTCTAGCGAATATTTAAATACTCAGTAATGTTTTGTGCGTGGCTAAAATGTCGATAATAGATGATTTTTCCAAATTACTCAGTTTAATTTCGGCTTTGCAGAGTCCAGAAGTATTTCAAGAACACTCCTTCGACAATTTAAATTTAAATAGATAACTATAAATGAATTTTATTAGAATAGTGTGTTTAAATGTTCCGTACTGAAGCTCATCTTTAAACCACCGCACTTCATCTTCAAATTATTATTAGAATTCGATAAACGCTTTCAAAATGGGAACACAAGAAATACGTGTTACCTGGATGAAAATCAGACTCGAAGTTAGACGGTTTATTAGCGTCACCTTATACTTTATTTAACTGCGATAGCCATTGTTTTAAACACAGCTAATTTTGATAATGTACCTTTCCGAAAAATACTCTAATGACGAAACCAATAGAAGAATTAGAAATAGTATACAGCGTGTGATGCAGGGACGCAACTGATTCTATGCTATTGCAAGGAATTTAACACCACAAACAATATGCAATATTAAATTTTCCTGGCTAACAAGACGATTATCTGACGAACGCTAATTAATTTACGAAATTACCACTGACATATACCTAAAACTATTGTTGTTGTAGAAAAAGATTACATTAAATTGGAAGATTTTAGATATGAGAAATTTGAATAGCAAAGTTATTCCATTCCACCGCTACCGTTGTTGGCTGGACGTACAACATTCTCCTAACTCCCTCGCTTCCTAGATCGTAGGAGATAAAAAGGAATTGAAGCTATCGGTAACGAGCTCATAACCGAACGAGTTAAAAACTCGATGTTCTGAATTACACTACAATATTACTATTTCTTCACTTCACCTGATTCCAGTTCTTGTTTCAAATAAGTAATAGTATTTGGTGGCTAACATTGTAGTTAATTGCTGAGGCATGTACGTTCTCCTAGAATACACTGTAATGCATTTTCACCTGCTTCTATAAAACACTTTAACATGTCGTATTTTTCATAGTTTTCATACATTTTTGAATTCTTAGATAATGAAAACACCAGTAATATTAATGAAAACTGACATTTCAGAACATTTAGACAATATCAAATAAATACGTGTATCGCTTAGTTACCATCCATAGCCATCTTAAAATAATGTGAAATGAAGAAAAACAAATAATTTAAAAATTGTTTAAATAAAATATCAAGTGTGTTATATCATTCTAAAGGTAATTTTGTTTTTCAATAGTGTAAAAATATATAGGCTGTTCCATATAAAAAACACAAGTCTTGATAATATCTCAAAAAGTAGGAGTTTAAAAAAAGAAAAAATTAGAGCATAGGGTTCTGCGTCAAAACTCGCCCTAATATAGTGTTTATATAAATCAAGCACTTTCACTAATAAAAAAGTTACAAGGGTTTTTAAAAATCTCGCATTTTAAGAAACCGCTCTGTATCTCTTATATTAAGGAAGATATAAAAATAGGGATTTCACCAATTGATTTCTTTTTCAAATCGAGCTCCAGAAGCTTAGGTCAGTTTTTGTCTAATTCCTTTAGAAATATAAGTTATTAAAAGCTATTTGAAATGTGCGTGCCTGACATCAGTGGATGTCGGACGGTGTTTCTCAAAATACAAAAATATTTTAACATCACGGCGAACATCATTTGATGAGACAACTATGGAAACGTACTTGATAACGCAAAGTTTTTGTTATCAAGTTTGTCATAAGATCGCTTCTACCTCATCTAAAGCTCAATAATAACCAGGTAACGCCGCTTAAGATGGCAAGTGATTATTCATTCTATTATTACCTTTCTGCTATTGTAATTACTAACAGTAATATAACTATACCTATACATATAGATATTAATTTTATTATTATTTTACAGTGCGCATACAAATACTGCGCAAACATATACAGGGTCACGGACATAACTGACCTATGCCCGGCAATGTTGGTATAAGTAGAGTAGTACCAGCTCTACATATAACTGTTTACTGAAATTGACAAGAACGATAGCTGATAAGGGATGATTTCCCATAATATAAATCTTATCTGTAAGGTATTGTTATCAAAAGTGAATTATTATATGTTAAATCATTAAAAAATATTACCCGAATTTCTGCATGTACTGCAAATGATTTGTTTAGGCAATGTTCTCTTTTCATATTTCTCAAATGTATGAGATTTGAAAATCGAATTACAACGCAAACAAAACTCAAACTCGCTAAAGATAAATTGTAAGGTACACATTCAACACTTAAGAATGATGATAACAACATTACAATTTCCGTGAAAATAACTCCACGATGGAATTAAGGCGGATTAGGGTTACATAAATCAGCAACGCAAACTGCAGATTTACATATTCCCAACGGTAGCAAATGAAATTCCATCAGCGAGTACTGCTATCCAAACAATGAAATTAACCTGCCAATACTAACTATCGTAAAAAAAAACAATATACAATATGCACGTGTATTGGACAAGCTGTCATGAGATAAGATATTTTATTTATTTTATACGTACTAGTTACTAAATTTTTAAAACCTTTAACATTTACTTATTTAATTTTATACCCTGCAAACCGTCTAGTAACACAACTACTTTTGGTAAAAATCATGAATCCTTAACCAGCGTATATGCCACTTAGCGATGTAATAATGGTTGATAACGGAAAGAATATTGAAACTAAGCGTGTTCCGGGTTGTGATCGTGTCATAGTAGGTAACAGAAACTTGGTATTTCGCCCACAACCATACGGAGCTTTTTCAGAAGAAGGAAAGGTGGTAGGCCACAGTTAGCACGGTAATTTAACGTGTAAACCACGACAAAGACTGAGTGAGAAGGAACATGATGGGGCTTCTTCAGGAAAAGGTGAGGTGGCAGGCCACAGTTAGCGCGGCAACTCAGCATGTGAACCATGCCAAAGGCGAAAATAAACTGCGGGAGTACGAGTGGCCTTACACTACTTGGCTGGGTGTTGTGGCCAGTGCCAATCAAGGTTCGGTTATGATAACTAAAGTTCGCCACTTTCCGTGCACTTCGCGAAATTAGCAAAGACTAGACAGACTCGTGTTTATTCGTTTCCCCGAGAGTCGATAAAACACGAGTCTGTCTAGTCTCTGCTAATATCATGAAGCACACGAAAACTGGAGAACGTTAGTGATAACGAGCTTCCATATAGCTGCGAGGGGGGGATAACCTATACCTCTACTAACATGTTAGGATGTCTGTTACTATTACTGTTTTAATTAAGTACTTGACGATAGCCGAATTCGACGTACTCAACCAGACGAGTTTTGACAAAGTGCCTTGTTTCAACGATATACACTAAACCACACGAACAGGGGATCCTATAAACACTTCTACTCGCTAAGGGAGGAAATTTGTCTTTGGGAAACGGCAGAATGTTTGAAACCTTTGAGGGATTGGAAGATCCTTTTGAAATTTTAGCGATTCTCTCCGTTACCTAGTGGATACAGGGAAGATATTGATGTTTCGTTTTTTCAAAATGTTACCGATTTTATCGGTTTGCTTGTGGATATAGGGAACATAAGTAATTCTGTTATTATCCTTATGAAGGAAAACCATTATTGAGGAAGGTCTTTCGTACATGGTTCAGCTTGGTGGGAAGATTGTTGGGTTCAGAGATTGTTGTCGCCTCGTGAACCAAGGAGTTCATAACTGAGAACTTTTGGGTTAAATGATGATGTGAGGTAACATTGAGATACCTGTTCGTGTGTGATAGGAGAGCTCATGACAGCACCAAATAACTATTTGTAAAATTGTGAAATACGTAGAAGTGAGATATTTTTCCACGGGACAATCTCGGATAACAGATTTACCACTCTGTTCCAGGGATTCTTCGATGACATTAATCGAATCATGGATAGAAACGTTTGTAAATAAGGATGTTACGTCGATACTAACTAAGATATCCCCTGGTTCAATGCGAGTGTTGGAGATAAGTTCCACAAAATGAACAGGGTTAAGCACACGTGAAGAGGTGTTTTCAGTTACTTTTGAGGGTGTTGGCCAAATACTTTGATAAGTGGTAGATAGGAGACTCTATAATACTAACAATTGGGCTGAGACGTATGCCTTGTTTGTGAATCTTGGGATAGTTTGGCCTGAGATTAGACGTTCTTGGGTTTCAAGAGGAATGAATGATGATTTAATGAGGGTTTCAATTTCCTCTTCTGTTTTGGAAGTCGGGTCTCTAGATATAGGCGCATAAGACCCGTCACCTAATAACGCCATCACTTTGTCAACATATTTAGAGTAGTCAAGAATGAAAGAATATATCATATCATATATCAAAAAGTACAATTTTTGAGATATTTATATGTGTTAATAGTTCTTAAGGATAGGATCGTTTAAAGTGAAACTGACACGTAAACCTCGAGGGAGCGATGGTGACGATTGTCACATCTTGTTTGTGCCATAGGAAAAACGACTTACTTGGATACTTTTCCGATCTTTGGAAAGGTTCTCCTAAAGTATTCTGTTTTTGAGATACGACTGTATAGCTTCGGACTGGCGACATGTAATGGTTCCACGCCAACGGATTTCAGTGTTACCAATGCTGGGCTTTATTTTTAATTTGAAAAAGGTGCAATATAGTACAGCATTCAAAAACATCGCGTTGAATAAATTATTCTTATCAATCTATAACCGATTTAATTTCACCTACATAAAAGATACTGTGTGATGGCATAGCAATAATTCAAAGTTATCTTTTAAAGAATTTTTTAGCGGCTTAAATTATGATGCGTACTACTGCGTTATCGTTGTAAATGATCTCTATTACGATCACTTTAGACGTTTCTGGATATCTTGCTTGAAATAACCACTAGAGTGCGCGTTCGGCATTGCCACTTAAATAAACGATATTATTTTTAGTACAACGTACGACTCCATCTCCATCAGCCCTTCCTATAATAATTCGTCGAAAATGAGAAGAAGCGGGCCTTCTCTTCCAAATAAACAGCGGTTTGTAATGAAACGAAGTGGTTTCTAATGATCAACTAAGTTACCTTGACTACGTTCTGCAAGACAGCGGCAAACATTAGAGCATAATAACCGTAGCTAGGCAGTCTACCAATTAGCAACATCAACTCCGTCCACGAGAGAAGTGTAGCAATGCTAATTGCGTGGAGTATCCAATCGGATATATCTGTAAGATTGCACGGTGCAATTATTTTTTAATACAAAGTATATCGAAAATGTAATCATACAGGCAGATACAGTGCTGTTAGTACTGCGACTATTTACGATATAATTTCAGTTTCGAACTGCGTCTTTATACAAGGATGTGGCCTTTAACTTTTGAGATAGCCGAATTGAGAAAGGAACCACAGTCGAAATCAGAAAATTTGTATCTACATATACGAGCCTTGCCTCAGTAAAGTTATCCCAATCATCAAACAATAACATTTATGAATTTATATTATAATAAAGCAAAGGTTTTTCTACTTATCCCATAAAAGCATCTTCGGATATATTCAGTTTGAGGCTGACTGTTTTGTGCAATAATTTAGATTTAACAAAACACTCGTCCAAAACAGCTGTTAGATTCTGGCTTTCGCGAGAACAAGTAGGTATCGAGTAATATTTACGTATTCGCTGTTATTCAATAGAAATGTCTCCTGGTAAAACTGTTTGTTATGAGAGCATTCTAAAGATACATCTGCTGCGTAAATTGTTGACTATACGATATAAAGTGCGAAATCTTAGTGAATTCTATAAAATTACAGGGTTCGCGGATCAGAGACAGGCACACTATTCTGATTCTAAATAAGGTTCATTAAGATTAATATATGCAGAGTGCTGCAATAGTGTGGCAAAGCTCGATGCTGTTAAAAGAAATATTAAAAATACTTTCTAATAAAAATTGTAGCCGCTCAGAAATAATACAGAGTATTCCATAATTTCAGGGTGTACCTAACCTATGCTTTTTTTTATGAGAGAGCCTATATATTAATTTAAATTTTAGTTAAGCTCATTTCCCCTAATATATGATTTCATCAAGATATACTGGGCATCTGAAAAGTTATGGTTAATTTATTCTAAGAACACGACAAACTTAGTAACCGGTATCTTGATAAATAATGAATACTTAATCGTGTTAATACTACCATGAGTTTAGGAATATACTCTTACTTTGGTATCAACAGTAATTTGCTTCCTCAAGTGTTGCAGTTATACAGGGTAAGCCAAAATGGAAATTTACGGTTTTCTCAAATACTCCCACGTATGTTATATCAAAAATAGAAGGAGTGCATTATGTACTTCTATTAAGCATTCCCTATACCTAAATTCATTAGTTGAGAAGGTATTTCAAATTAGAAAAAATTGAGATTTATAGAAATTATTTGAATATGTTTTCTGTGAAATATTTGCCCCAATTAACTTTTTATTGTTATTTCCACATAGAAAAGTTGTTATAATATAAATTAATGTTAAGCATAACACAATTCCAAAAAATAATATTTGCAATTAAAAAACAAAAAGCTATACAACATTGTAAGCGTTTCTCTCACAATGTTTTTCATATCATCTACTGTTGTTGGAGGGTTTCGATGCGCTTTGTTTTTTATATAATACCATTTTAAAAAGTCTATTTTTGTCAAAACTGTTGAGCGAGTTGGCCATGCAACTGGTTCTCTTCTTGCTATCCATCTAACAAGAAAGTTGGTATTAAGGTGATTATGAATGAATTCAGTATGATGTACTGCTGTTCCATCGTTCTTTGAAGAATATTTAAAGGAATATTTTCCAGCAATAACCAACCGATTAAAAAAAAAATCTAAATTTGGGTAGTTACTCGCCCTTCGAAAAATGCGGTCGAATAACGTAATTTCCATCCATACTGGGCCAAAAATTCAAAGACCATCTAGTTTGACTTTTTGTTTCCAGAATATAGGGATTGTTCATAGAATTGTAATGGAAGTTATGTCTATTCACCCATCCATTCTTCTGAATAGAGCCTCCAAATAGAACAAAATCAAAGACACCTTCCTGACCATAGATTTGTTACTGGGCCCATTCACAAAACGCAACTTTATTGGGAAAGTAACTCCTCGAAGTCGATATATCTACATTTCGGCAATTGAAAACAAAATTATAAATTTCTCTTAGTGGAAATAGACATATGAAACCCATATTATGTTGGTTTATTTCTAGACGGAAGAAACAAAAACGTAGTAATATACAGGGTATCCCGCTTAGAATAACAAAATAGATCCATAGTTTGCTACTTATGGATCAGTCGGTATAGACGAAAATACGTCTGAATAATACTCTGTAACGTCTATTCTGTTATTAAAAGGTTTACTATTCCGGAAGGTTAAGATATCCTGCGGGTACAAGTACATGCGCACATGTAAATCTACTGACGAGTATGTATTGTGGTGTATACCTACTGCATATGAGTAATGATACCTGTCCCAATATATTTTTCTAAAATTTCATTTACAAAAGTTTTTCGAATATTCGATATTGAGGGCTATTGTTTACGAAATTTTATGCGCCACTAAAGCAAAAAATATATACTTTTGGGTTTAATAGAAGCACTTCATTTAAGGATCCGAGTTAAAAATTCTGTTACTAAAGTGCCGTGCAAAATAGGGAGCTGTTATCGAAATTAGAATCGTAGTGAAATTCTTTTTATGTCAAGGACTCTTCTACAGTCATACGTCGAAGAGCACTCCTCCCACTATTCTGCGTAAATGTTAGCTTAATAGCAGTTAATCAATCATAAACAATCCTTTTTTTTAATTCATAGTTTACTTGTTAACAAATTACATTAATGATGATAGGTTTGTACGGCTTCGTGTCTATTAAAAAAGTATCCGGCATTTCTCTGGAGGAATTTTGTTATCTGGCTTAATTAATGAAGTAATTACTAACTACTACTAAACATCACTGCGATCAAAAGGTTGCAACCTGTCTCTCTCTCTCTATACAGAGGATACTGGATTAAAGATATAAGACAAAGTAGTGAAATTCTTTAAAAATCTGCACGGGTCTTGCAGCCAATGATGTGCAGAAATTATTGTTGCTTATAAATAGGTATTATATATTCTACACTGCAGTGGAAGTGTTAGAATGAACGTAGCTTTTTTTAACAGTAATAAATCTTTAAATATAGCAAAGCGCACGACATCTGTCTGTATGAGCACCTAACATTGTAGCTGACAAAAAAGATGTAATAAAAAATGTAATTTGTTCTCTACCTTCAACTTTCTCTTCTTCCACACCTATGATGGCCACTGTTAAAGCCAATGTTGTGCAACAAAGGTTCATCCACAGCTCGAACTTCTTATAGACTCTTTTCCAGGCTATTACACCCTAAAAGTGAAGAAAATGGATGAAATAATATTAGAATCATATTGAACGCCGTTGAGTAAATTTAACTTTAACACAGAGATCAATCTTATCATTCTTTCAAGTATTATTTGATAACATAGCATTTTAGTACAATAGTTGGAATCTGAAAGAACTAAAAATCAATAGATGATTTTAAATAATCGTGTTACCTGCCCGATATATTATTCAAACGTGTTCGTTGAATCCAAACCCTCTTTTTAAACAAGGCAAAGAATATTTTGTTTATTATAAAGATTAAAACGTGCTGTTTCATTCCTTATACCGCCTTTTTACTTGAATTCACAATAACAATTAACTATAACATAGTACGCTTTTTTAAGTGTTTAGAATTTTTCAATTTTCAAAGTTTTGACAGATGGACTAGAAAAAGTAGCAAAATTTAATTTTTTTATATCTGATTATTTTCCTCTTTCTTGTTAAATTACTACAAAAAAACAAAAGAAACATCATATTCGTTCATCTAAAAAATAATAGAAAGGGTATACGATATATCGTTGTGTACAGCAGCTTATCATAAAAGAGAAATATTTTTATCTTTTTAATAATCCTTCCCATACAATGTTACACATAAAATTACAATGAAAAAGAAATTTAAATTTTAAATTTTCACACATACCCTCCATTTAAGGGAGAAATATGGAAGATACGTTCATCCCGATCTACCTTACGGCGTTTATGTAAATATTTATATTTTATGGTATTTACGTTAAAAGATTAGTTTTTATCGCAAAATCACATAGATGTAAATTTAACTACAGATTATTCTTCTTTTATACAATCTACCTATGCTATGAATATTTTCTAACGCTTTCCCACTTAATTAAATGTTACTAAATAAATCAAATCCGTTTGCTGAGATATCGTTATTGCTTTCTTTTTATTTACTTATTGAAATATTTTACGTAGCTTATCCAAAAATGTCCAAATTATTAAATATAAAATTATCACATAATTATGTACTAATAATTATGTTGCCGTTCGCTATAGCAACACACTTTCTAAGGTGTATAATTTTAGAATAACAGTAGAGACTAAAACGAAAAAAATATTAAAGGAACTTCTTGTTCGAATCAAATATTGTATTGTAATTTGAGACATTATTCTAAATTATACACGCACAACCAAAGCTTTTACAACTGTACTGGCTAATCAATTACACTGACAATTAATTAATGAGTCCCCTAAAATAGTCCTCGGAGAATAGTGGAAAAATGGATTATATCAGAAATATAATTATATCCCTTTTTTTTTAAATTGTAATAATCGGCTCCCGATATTAAAATCTTATATTTATCATATTAAATGGTTTTTAAATGTTAAAATAATTGATCAAAAACTCCTGTTCTGAGAATACCGTCAAATTTGGTAATTTACAACTTTCCAAAATTCCAAGTCAATCAAATTTTGTAGAATTATACAATTAGACACATAATTTTATAATGATATTCTCCTATTTTAAACACATCGATTTTCATAGTTTCTTTTCAGTAAAAAAATTCCTTATTTCACTTATAGTTTCCATTCTTAGCTCGTACTGAAAGGATCGAGCATCCACAGTGACACAGGTTAATTTCAAAATGGTGCAAAACGAGCATTTTTTCCAAGGATAACCAAGAAGTTTGTTTTTCCGAATATATTAATAGTAATTTTCAATCGGAGGGAGAATTGGAAAATATATGAACGGAAACGGAAAACCAAGACGATGGTTCTGAAAATTGAGTCCACAATTGGTAGATCCTTACTCCGTACTTCTAAAGCTACATGGCGGACGATTCGCATGATGGGTCCGGCAGTGCTAAAGAAAACGAAAATAGTTGCGACTCCTGCGAAAATTCAATTAAAAGAAATCAAAAGTGCATAAAGTGCGTATTGTGTAAAGTTAATAATGCACATCTGAAATGCCTAGATGCTTCTACAAGAGCAGGTAAACTAGTAGATAAGAAAAACTGGCTAAACATGTGAATCTATACAAAACTCATCGGATTGAAGTACCAATGAACCTACAATCATTATTAGTTCACCAACAAAACAGGAATATTTACATTTGCGACAGGAAAACCAAGCCTTGAAAAAACAATTCGACTTAATGAATAAAATTATTAAGAAATTAGAAACAGTAAATAAATTACAAACTGAAAAAATTCAACATCTGGAGTTGTCACTAGAATCGACACAACAAATTCCAATGCCAGGTGTTTCTAACAACAGCGAGGTTTTAAAAAATGCTCCGTCAAAAAACGTGCTTTTGATAAAACCTGTTAACGCAAAGCAGTCCTCCGAGATAACGTGTAAGCATATACAACGAGCGATAGATCCGGTTGCTCTTTCGGTAGAAATCAACAAAATTGTTCAAAAACAAGATGGTAGTGTTCTCATTAACTGTAAAGACACTAACGATGTCGCTGTTCTTAAATCAAATATTGCGAATAAACTTGGGGAAAATTTCAACGCGAGTGTTCCGAAGAAGGTTAATCCTAAGTTGATTATCTACGGTGCAAATGCGGATGACATCGTCGATAGTAACAAATTCTGTGAAAAATTACTTGTTCAAAACAAAATTAACAGAAATGATACATCCATATTGTGAGTGGTCCGTGTGAGCGGTAAAAAAGAACATGTCAACGTGGTAATTGAAGTTGATCTAGGAATTTTTCAAATCATCAATACCTAGAAAACATCTTTATATTGGATGGAAACGATGCAGTGTTCGTGAGTCTTTTCATATTATGAGGTGCTATAAATGCTCTCGGTATGGACATATTTCTAAAAACTGCTCAAATACTGTCGCATGTCCCAAATGTTCAACTGAGCATTCTCTTACAGAATGCACATCTACTGTTCTTAAATGTATTAATTGTATGCAAAAGAATCATAAGTTTAAGACGAATTATGACATTTCATTCTGCATTCAGTAATTTGTGTTGTTGCTATATTAGGCAAATTAATTTATTAAAATCTATGACGGTGTACAGTATTGAATAGCCATTACTGAATTCAGAAAAAGAAAACAATTGTGAATACCACAACTTTCAGTTTTTATTAAATATACGTAGCATACGAAATAAATATAATGAACTGGGTGTCTTGCTCTCCCAATATAATTGTTACTTCATATGTTTAACGGAGTCATGGATAACAACAGATCAACTACAAGGTATCTCTTTAGAAAGCTATATGTTGGCTGCCGGGAGTAGTAGGACCAGCGGTGGGGGTGTTGGTTGCTGTATATTTATTAGACCACATATAAAAGTTGCGCTATAAAATGTAACTTTAATATTAATTTAATAATAATTTAATAATAATTTAATATTAATAATTTAATAACAATCTAATTTTGATATTTTTTATGCAATCCTGGCTAACTTGCTGCAACATATTTTTAAAGGTGATTGGTCTCTTCTTGTTTGTGGTGATTTTAACGTTAACTTCACTGCTACTTCAACAGACCAACAGCGTCTCGTGAATTTGTTTGCCGAATTTGGCTTAGCTGGACATATCTTAGAATTCACTAGAATCACTAACACGTCTTGCACCAGAATTGACAATGTATTTACAAATGTACCCATACACCCATATACAAACTACCCATACTATGTCTTGTTAAAGATACGTTTATTTCTGATCACCGATATATTTTGTTAAATATAATGCAGAAGTACATTAAAAAAACAAATAGTTGTCATTTCATTGTAAAAAGAAGGTATAGTATTAACAATAAACAACTTTTTGCCTCCTTCCTACCTAATGAATGTATTCGAGAGTGAAACAGTAAATTGCAAATTTACCTCCTTCATAAAAATTTTGCAATTTCATTATGACAACGCCTTTCCACTTCTCAAAACCAAAGTATGTAATACTCGTATCTATCCTTGGGTGACTAATAACATACAAATATCAAGCGCCGATTAAAAAGATCTATATATTTTACAAAAAAAAATGTCCTCAGCTGAAAGATGTTTACACGAAAAAGAAGAGACTACATAGAAATTTATGTAATACTACTAGAATTAGGCACAACATTGAATTCATTGTTAAGTCCAATAATAAAATCGCCGCCACATGGAAAATAATCAGGCAGTGTACTAATAATTCTAAATCTTTCGCGAATATTTCTTTACTGGAAGATGACAAGCTAGTACAGAATCCGCGCGATATTGCAAATAAATTTAATGATTTCTTCATTTTATCTGCTACTCAAATAACATCGCAAATTGTGCAAACTAATCTTCCACAGAAACTTCAGTCCAACGTGTTTTCAATGTACGTTTGTCCATGTACTCCTCCAGAGGTTAATTCTATAATCACCAACATGAAAAACAAACATTCATGCGGTCCAGATAATTTGCCAATGGCTATCATTCGTGAGTTTGGAGTTTACTTGGCTGATATCTTATCGTACTTAATTAATTTGAAATAATATGAAAACCATAGCAAACTATAGACCAATTGCTTTGACATCATGCATCTCGAAGATCATGGAATATTGCATGTTAGATCGTTTAAATATTTTTCTGAAGAAATTTGATATTCTTAGTGGATTTCAACACGGTTTTAGAAAAGGGAAATCTACTACGACAGCTTTATTGGATTTTTATAATCAGATATTAGAATACGTTGAACATAAAAGAACAGTTGTTGCTATATTTTGCGATTTGACAAAAGCGTTCGACTGTGTGCAATATGACATTCTATTAAAAAAGTTATATGAATATGGGATTAGAGGTGCTGCTGCTAGTTGGTTTTCATCTTACCATCAGGATTGAATGCAGTTTGTGAAGCTGACGTACACTACTCCTGACATTTGTTCAAGGAGTATGTGCTCGCGAACATTATCCGCGGGAATGGGTTTACAACAGGGATCCGTTTTAGGTCCTGTTCTTTTTAGTTTATACATAAACGATATAGTTTTATTTCTGTCGGAAATGTATTTAACTATTTATGCGGATGATATATCTGTTTTAACTGTTGATCGCGATGCTTCTAATATATCTAACCGTCTATTAAAAGTTTTAATACGGTGGTTCTCTGAAAACAAGCTGTCGCTTAGTTTAGAAAAAACAAAGTACATGATATTTTACACAAGAGAGAGACAAGTGAATTTTGGAAACTTGGTAATGGATGGTACGCGACTGCAGCAGTCTTATGTATCTAGGTTTCTAGGTATTACATTCGAAGCCAACCTAGGCTGGACGAACCATTGTCAAAGGATAGTTCATTATATATCGAGCAAATGCTATGTTTTTCGTTGTATACGGTCACAGATTGCACCACCCTGCCTCAGATCACTGTATTTTGCTGAAATTCAGTCACGACTTCAATATGGACTACTGCTATGGGGTTTTTCGGCAGCTGCGAAGGAAGTGTTTCTAACGCAGAAGGCGGTAATTCATAGTATGGTGGGTGCTCACTACACTGATTCATGTAAACCACTGTTTAAGCAATTTAACATTCTGCCGCTTCCGTGCCTTTACATATTGGAAGTGTGTTGTCATATTTTCCAACATCAAAAGCAGTATATCAAAAATGCAGACATACACAATTACGCTATGTGAGCCATTAATAATTTGCATGTTACTGATAGACTGCCGAGTATAACTCGATCGGGCGTAAACAGTATCGGCATAACTATATATAATAAGATTCCTTTGATTATTAGGGAAAGCGGGACACTCTTTCATTTCAAAAGAAAACTGAAAAGATTGCCCTTGGAGTCCTTATTTTATTCCATTGATGAATATTTGCGTACATAAGTTGGTTATATATTTATAAATATTGATAAATTTTTTTTTTGTTTTCTTTGTTTTTGTTTTTCTTGACTTGTTATATACACATTTGTGTCAAGTAATGAAAATAAGGATAGATAGATAGTATCTATCCTTATTATCTGATCTGCAAAATCCTGAAGTAATATGGGGGAGATGCGAATTCGGCCGAACTTCAGAAATTTGAGTTTGACGGTGAAGATATGAGATTCAAAAATATGGATGGTATAAAAGTTAGATAGAATTGCCCGTTGATTTTTATTTATTATCTCTAGAGCAACCCGTCTTATATATAGTTGTAGAAGAGACTAACTGTTATTTTAAGCAAACTTTGCTAGAAGGGATTACGAATGAAACGATATCAAAAAATAGTATTTTGGCGAAATGGTCAGATACTACCATGGATGAAATAAAAGTTTTCTGAGGTTTGATTATCTGTATGAGTTTAGACAAGAAGCCCAATCTTTGAGATTATTGGAGTAAAAATGCATGCTAAAGAAATGAGATTAGTGTTTCAGGTGGAATTAGTCGGAATAGGTTTGAAGCATTGATGCAGTTTTTACATGTCGCAAATAACGTAGCTATACGAGAAAATGACAAATTATGTAAGATAAGTCCCATCTTGCGAATCCTATTAAAGTAATTTCAGGGATTGTGCATATCAGGGCATAAGCTTTGTATAGCTGAAACTACGGATCCTTTTCGGGGACGTTTAGGATTCCGACAATACATTCCCGGAAAAACAAACATAAATACGGAATAAAATTGTTCGAATCGTCTCTTCCGGGTGGTTACACTTATGTAATAAACGGGTACGGTGAAAAACAAACCAGACCTGCAACTACAATTGTATCAACAGATGTTGTAATGGAATTGATGGAGCCGTTGCTAAATTGTGGTCGAATCCTCGTTACAGCTAACTATTATACGAGGGTTTTTTTAGCACGTATCCTGAACAAGAATAAAACACATTTAGTTGGTACATTACGGGCTAATAGAAAACACAATCCCCAATCAATCGTTGAAAGTAATCTAACGAGAGGAGAAATGAAAGTAATTCAAAAGTAGTAGCAGCGAAATGGAAAAACAAACGAGAGGTTTTTTTTTGACAACAAAGACAAAATATGGTAGATGTTGTTACTCACAGATTCATAATAAAGAAACCCTGCACTATAGTCGAAAATAATTCCATCAAATGATATATAGATGTTTCCAAACAAAAGGCAGCTTACGCCTCAACCATTCGTAGAGGTATAAGTGGTACAGAAGAGCTTTGATAGAGCTTTTTACAAATATAGCCGTAGGCAACAGTCACTGTATGTACTGACGGGTAACTGGAAAACAAATTTGCTTTACAAATTTTCGTGAAAATTTAGTTGAATCTCTTGTTGGGCGAAAAAATTTAGAAACAACCACTACTTTGGAACGAACTCTTCAAGAATCTGAGAAGAGAGGAAGATGTACGTCGTGTTACGAAAGGTATGCTAGCAACTGTGGCAGGGCTAGTGCTACGAAAAATACGAAGAAGGTGAAAACATTACGTCCTGGGTGTCAACCGAATATTAGTTTTATATGTATCGCTTGCTTGTTTGAAAATCACAACTGTTCATTAAAGAAATAAAATGTTTTTCTATTCTGTTTTATTTATTTTCATTCATATACATAATAAAATAAATTTTTTGGAATGTACCATATTTGATGCACACGGGTCCAGGAAATGAAATCAATGAACTGTCTCTTCCCAACCCGCGTGCCTCATATAAGAATGCATCCAAAATAAGCAAAATACTTTCCGTGGGAAAAATAGTACATTGTATGTCTAATTTAATTCATCTGTTTAAGGAAAGCATGTTGGGTTTGGGTAAAGTTTTGCTGTTCACGGCCCGAGAGCTAAAGTGTTAAAATAAGAAAGTTGGTAGCCAGTTCCGGTTCAACCGAAAATGCTTCCTAGGCGAAAATATTTTAAATTAATAAGTGCGATGCTGTAGAGAGAGTTCCATTCATAATAACATCATTAAAATTTCTAATTAACGGGCTTCGGGAAATATTCTGTATAGCTTTGGGTACAATTCAAAGATGAATAGGCACTACATGAAAACATAGATGTGAACAATGATAATTTCATTTGTAATCTGCAAATCGACTGAATTGACGAATACACTAGGATGTATGTAACTTTATAAATATTAAATCCATGAGCAGTGATACATTGCTTTTTAAGTACGAAAGCATTCATACATAGATAATACCCGCCTTCGAACTGAACTTTATGACACTTTTATCTTGGATAACGTAACAAAAAAGTAGTTCCTTCAGGTGATTTTGGATACACTCCAACCATATAATTCACGATTTATATAGGTTAAACGATATTAGATTACTTGGTTTACCATTAAATGCTGCTTTTTAGGGGCCTCATTTTTCATCGGGAAAGATATATCGAATTTATTATAACTTACTTGGATAATTCCATGAGTAAGTAGACCTCCTGCTAAAATTATGAGGTTATACCGAGCTATTCTTGTTACTGTTCTAAATCGCCGCACATTATCCATCACTAGTAACACGTATACGGACAATGTAAGGACAAACATCGTATACATAAATATGAGTAAATAGAAAAACCATTTGACTTTTTTCCATTTCAGACGTAAAAATGTTTCTGAAACAAAAGAAATTATTACATTTGACGTACACAATATACAATTACAACAATATTTGAACATGTTCATTGGGATATAACATTTCTAAATTACTTTAGACTACAACAATTAGCAAACCAGGATAACGGTCTAGCTTTAAAAATGTGATACGCTATATGGCACCTTTAGTTACAGATGCTAACATTTTTGTTTCAAAGAAAGTATCCTGTATATTATGGACTCTTTACGTAGACTTTCTAAGCGCAAGTTAAATTCTATGGCGTATGATGGACCAGGGTGAAAGAATTTTAAGAAATAACTTTTTCTGAAAACTTTGTCAGACGCATACATAGATTTTAATATAACAGTCTCTATCTTTGGCACTAGATATATGTGTACACCGAGTGTTGACGGTCAGGTTTGAACATTTAACACGTAGTTTAGTTTTATGCGATTTCCTGCAGTCCTATTCATTTTACGATAAAAGATGTAGGACATAAAGTTGTTCAAAATTAAATATTGCATACAAAGCTGTTTCTAGATTCTTTAGTCAGTGCTTGGTTTCTTGATAGTTTTAAAAGGAATATAATATTCTTGTCAATAGCAATAGCCATGATTTTGAATGAGATATACAAAAAGAAATTATTTATTCTGTCGATGATTTTCGTAATGATGGATGCTTATACGAACGAAGAACGGGTGTTATGCTGATAATGATTACGGAAGAGTTATTTTCCGTAAAATATGGAAACAACCCAATTCCTAGCACAACAATTTCGCAACTTGTTAATAAATTTGAAAATATTGTAGCTGCTAACAAAGACTATGGAAGCAATAATAATAATAGACGTCATAACGAAGTGAATGAAGAAATGGTGAAAACATATTGCGTTTGAGTGTAGTTTGTGCACTACTCAAAATTTTAAGAAAACATGGCTATAAATCGTATACATTTCACACCTACCAAGAACTCCTTCCACTTCATTTTGAATTGAGAAATATATTCTGTGAAGTTTTGCAAGAGGAAGTACTTCATTTCATCCATTTGCGTTTGGGATAAAAAAAACCAATCTTCCAAATATTCGTGCATGGACCAAAGAAAATCCCCGATTGGGTATTTGTACAAACATTAACCAAATATTAATCTTTTGGAAATATCTCCAAAGAATTAATATTTGGGTTGGATTTTTATCCAAATTATCAGAATAATAGGGACTTTTGAAATTCTGGAAGATTTGAGATCAGGTTTAGTCCTAGCAAGATGGATGCCCGACTTTTTAAAATTGTGAAGAAACCGAAAACTTAATAAAAAAATGTATAGACAGTTCTATATGCAACATTTAACTCTAACCGGCTTTATACCCAAAGACTTTTGTCGTAAAATGTATAGGAGAGCGGGAAACCGCATGAAACTAAACTACATGTTAAATCCCTATGTACGCATCTGACCATCAACATTCGGTATATGTATTGTAATATTCTGTGCGAAGGGAAAATTTAAAAAATAGACGATTCTTCTAAACTAAATAACTTAATTTAGGGTATGAGAATTCGTGAATGTTTCGGCAATTTAATTTCAACTAGATAACGAAAAACGAATTTTAACGAGTATTAGAAATTTGAAACGGGAAACTAACCTGATATAACGATGCTCCAACACGTATAAAGACTATGTTTAAATGTCCCTTACGGAATCTTAGCTTATTCGAATCGCCACACGTGACCAGAACTTCGAATTACTGGTAGAATTCAAGCGATAAACACCTTAATAATGATAACACAACCACACACGCGTTACCTGGATGTCAATTAGACTCAAAGTCAGAAATTTAATTAGCGCCACTTTACTCCATTATTTAATCGCGATAGCTATTGTTTTAACCATAGTAAATGGCAATAATTTTTGCCGTTCCAAAAATACTTTATTTCCATAACTGAATCAGCCCTTATTTTTATAAAGACCACAATGTAAGCGATGCAGGGACCATTTTATTCTTTCACACCGCGATTAACCGCGCAATGTAAAATTTTACTCAACAACCAGACGAACTATGTTTAATTTACAAAATTACCACGATATACGCCTAAAACGATACTGGAGATTATTGTAGGGAGATTTTACATTAAATCGGGTGTTTTGAGATATGAGGAAATCGAACGGAACAGAAATTATTATTCCGTTTCACCACTATCGTTGTTGGCTGGACTTGCAATTTGCTCTTAACTCCCTCGCTACCTAGATATTAGGACATACAAAGAGTTGGAGTTACAGAAAACAAGCTTATAGCCAGCGCAGGTAGCTTAACTTTTGAACGTGTGGACATACTGAACTCACTATTCGTGATGTATACGTAGCGCTAATCCTGATATCGTGAATCGTAGCACTATAATATTACATATATCAATATTGAGATATTAAATACCAAATATATTATACAGGATGTTCCGAAAATCCGGTTCAAATATGGACTACATGAAAGTAACTGTTTAAAAGTAGCTTCTATTCCTAAATTCGTTGATTTCCTTCATTAAGGACATTCGTATTTTCTAACGAAATGCAACTAAATTAACAAGGTAGGCTAAAGATATTTTGAATTTTTGAAATACATGGCGGAAACAAAGAGCAGTTGGAAGAAGTAGGGATTTTATTAAACCCTATTCCTGTTTAGTAAAAATTATGACAAAAAAAAAGTTCAGTGGAATAGAGACAAATTATTTAGAATTATGAAAAGTGAATGCTTCTGCGATACACTATTTTGTATCAGATTTTCAATAGTTAGGTTATGTTACTTCCTTTTATAAATAATTCTAGAGCAAATACTTATTTAATGGGTTACAAATACCAACAACGCGAAAATTCAGATTCCGTCTGAAGGAGTAGCTTGACATAAAGACAACCCTTCAGAAAATGTTTACCATTTTTTTTTTTTCTAAATATTTCAGAAACTGTAATATACACAATTTTGTTAGAACATAATTTGATGTATATTACATAATCTCAAGGATTACCTAAAACTTTTATTACCTATCTGCAAGAGCTTCGCAGATTATTTTTATCGAAATCCTTACTATCGTATACTTCCTTGCGTGATGTCAAAGTATCTGCACATGGACGCAAGATGTTAGGGTAGGATATAAGTTGGTCTAAAGGAGTTTCATAAGCTAAGAAGCCCGTAATACTGCTAGTATGAGTTTACATTAATTAAACTAATTAAACGCAAGTGCGGTGTCTTAATTAAAATATCTCATCGTGGCAACGGTTATGTGGTGAACTGGAGAACCATTAAAGGATTCAAACAATGAAACTAATTACATTTGGGAAATAAAAAGCGTGTAACATAACCGACGCAAAAAAAGCGGGAAATGAAAGCATCAGGAGTAGCGTGCCCAAATAAATTCATTTTTGCCATACCCAGCGATTGACCTTCAGTGGAGACAGGACTTGAACGATACGTTCCTAAGCCGGTTTTATAATAAAAAGGGATGCAGAGAAGATCGAATTGTTGAAGAAGCAGAAAAGATACTACTTCAGTTTGATGTAAAGGTAAACAGTTACAATTAAAACACATCAGAAAATACCTAGAAACAATAACCAAACAAAAAAGAAAATGCTAATGTAGCTCCTTCAAGCTATTGATAGAATCACTCACGGCAAAAGCAATGCGAGGAGATAGAAATACACTGGCCCATATGACCCCGTATAGGCAAAAACATGTTCATAGGCTCGTGTGTCCCTTTTTCTTCTCATATTGCCTTTGCCATGAGTGATTCCATGAATACCATGAGGAAGCTGTATTAACATTTCTTTTTACTTATGATAAGAAAACTTTCATAAACATTTTCTTTCGCAAAAAAAAAACACAATGATAGTTTTATCACATCATTACATGCCTTAGTAATACTGTACTTATGGTAGACTAAATTAATTAGAAATTTCGAGCATTAAGTTAAGTAAGAAACTATAGCTACAAAGTAAATTTACGTCAACAGAAGTTAATGACGAGAAAAGCGTGCGACTACCTACTCGAAAAGAGGGTCTACGTAGTGTCTGAAAAGAAGAAAAAATGGATTCCTTAAATCGTGAGGAAACAAGTCGGGGATCGGGAAAAAGGGTAATAAACATTATATGTGAGTAACCATATCAACTTTTCTATCATTGATACTAGTTTCTGTGATGTATTAGAGCAGCTCTCGATTAGATTCACAATAAAGGGCAAGAAAATTGTTTTTGGAGTTGTATATCGAAAACCTAGGAGTAGTTTTAATGTGTTTTTGATAGCTTCGAAAATAGTATTGCTTTAACATTACCGATATGTGATGAATTGCTGTGCGTTGGCGATTTTAATACTCTTTTAAACGTTGGCAATTCATGTGATCATTCTTTTACGGAGCTTTTAGCTTACACAATTAGTTACTGACGCTACTAGACTAACAGAGTATCTAGATTCACTCCTGAATTATATTTTCACTACCAACACAGATATTACCATCAACATAGATACATAATTTCTCTGACCATTTTTCCGTTTCATGTGATTTGCGTTTACCATTGACCCCGACCGTATTGCTTAAAGTATACAGCGATTTTAAATACTTCAATTATGAGTCATTCCACTCGGACTTAGTTAATACTCTCTTTGCCTTTACTTTTGACACTGGAAATGTTGACGATAAGGCTAGTATCTTCAAATCGCGTTTGATACGACTTTGTGAAGCACACGCCCCGTATAAAACGTGCAGACCTGGCAGACAAATGGAAAAATTAAAAGATAAGAGCTATTTGAAGTTTATCCTGTAACCCTGATCATTTTATTTGTTATAAGTTCTTAAGAAACTTGACTAAAATGATTAATTAAAAATTAAAAATAGGTTTATTTTAAGTACCATGTTCAACGGACTAATCAAAGGAATACGAAAGATTTAGACATTATTTCTATCCCTGCTAAAAACTGTACCTTACCTCCCCACTTATTAAATACCGATGCAAATAACAACTTTTTTACTGCAGCACGCTCCTAAGTATACAATTCTGATATGAGTGTAATTAACAACTAAATAAATCAAGCAGCTGAAGTCTCTGCTGATGCTCGGTTTTCCTTTGATCTTGTAATTGAAAATCAGGCATTTATTATAGCGCACAAACTTTCATCTAAGGCTACTGGTTGCGATGAAATTAGTATTGACAGTATTAGGCTTTGCTGTCCATGCCTCCTTCCATTTATGACTCATATATTTAATAGTTGCATATCTTCGTGTTTCTTTCCTAGTATCTAGAAGAAATTATATGTTATTCCTATTTCAAAAAAGAACACTCCAGAAGAACTTTCTGATCCCATTAGAATTTTATGTGCCGTGCCTAAAATATTTGAAAAATTACTCGAAACTCAAATGATAGCATACTATACTCGTATCAGTCTCGATTCAAATCTGACTACAGTTGTGCCGTTGCTTTGTCAACAGTTATTGATGATGTTTGTAAAATTACAATTCTAATTTTGTGACTCGATTACTCACTGCCTTTGTCTTTGATACTATTTACCTACTTACCTCCATTTTAAGATTTCTAGGGTTTGATGACGAAGCGGCGTTATTGATTGAAAATTGTTTATCCTTTCCATGTCAAGAAATATTAATTAAATAATAAAACTTCAAGCATACTTCCAGTGTACGATGGTGTCTTCCAAAGGTCCACTTTTTTATACTCTTTACACATCCATATGCTATACATATATGCTACACAGGTTCCTACAGCATTGCTCTTATCACCTCCGTGCCGATGAAACACAAATGTATTCCTTTTATCGTGAAAATTTACCCGTTGCTAACCATATCATAAATGCGTATTAATCATGTTAATAGGCCCTAGAAAGCTTCTGCGTTCTGCTCTACTTCTTTCTCTCTTAGATTTTTGTAATATTGTATACGCTTCGTGCTTAGATAAAATTTCAACATGTAGAATTCAGTTATATTCAAAACGCCACCATAAAGCCAGATTTTGCACCGATGTGCATAATATTAATAAACGGTTTCCTCATGCTATTTCGTCACCTGCCCATCGTACTGCCCTATTTGAGCATTGCACATTTGTATAATAGTTTACCTCTATTTCTTCTGGGTCGGGCGTCGCCTCGTTTCGGTCACGGCTGCGGGTTCTTCTTGGCTTGTGGTATTAGCGCGCTGCCAGTACTTACCACGGAGCAATTTCATTTCTACGTTTCAATTATATGTATGCTACAGGTCACATTTTCTTATCCATTTGTATGTATACTTAATGTGTATCTGCCTAACTAATTTATTTCTTTTATATTTTGGTTACTACACGATGCACTTACTTTCTTTTTTTTTTCCGCTTTCATTTTGGACACGGCCAATTTGGTAATTTATTATTCAATTGCTATTATTCTGAAAATCATACAGAATAGATATTTAACTGTGTAACAGTAAATAAGTATTCTTCTTATTATTTAGGGTGCACATAGAATGGGTCAGTGGATAATTGAGTTGCTAACCTGCCGAGGGGTCCTAAGAGTAAGATATCATTTCGTGTAGACTTCGGGGCAGACGTAACGTGTATACCGTTTAATGTCACAAGTAAATAGAAATTGGTAATTATTCATTGACGGACCTGATACCAAAGAAAGTCCTAGGAAAATCATAGTTACGTTTAACTTATGAGAAACTTTGTAGTAAAGAATGTGTATGTTAAATTGGAAATTTGAAGCTGCCCATTCCTGATCTTCTTTCTTTCTTTGGCGGAAAATAACATTTGTAATGTAACATACGAAACCAAGATAAATATGGAGAGTATCTCTCCAAAATGTCCGTGTATTTTTGATGATATTCGGGAATTTAAAACTGGAATGTCGATTAAAACAGAACCGGACGCGAAACCGTTGTTGCCTAAAATTAGATCGTCTTCTGAAATTAAGTATGATAGAGTTGTATGTCAAAAAGTAATGCTGTGATTGTACACGATTAAATCAAAGCGTATCAAAGTTTAGTGGTTCGAAATACGTTTCAAGATCAAACACAACGAGCGGATTTTATTAATTAAAGCTATCGAAAGAAAGTCAACTACTTACTAGTTTTGCCGCGCACCTTGGACGATATCACTTCAAAAGACTGCCGTTGCGCACTTCATACGCGCCTGAGTGTTTTGTGATAATTTTTTCCAAAATTTTATTGGGATTAATTGGAGTTGTTTTCCACGCAGATCATGTTTTAATTCACGCAGAGACGATCAAAAAGCAGGATGAAATATTAAATTCCGTTTTAAATAAATTACATGCAGAGGGAATTGTATTAAGTAAAGGAAATAAACACGTTAAACGAAGGAGAGGAAATTGATCCGGAAAAAGTCATTGTTGAATCTCCAAACCCAGGAAATAAAACGGAGTAAGTGCAACTTCTAAGTATGACTAATTATGTGGAAAGCAGAGAAGTTTTCAAGGTTTGCAACTGTCGTAAATGATTTAATTTTTGAAATTATTCGCAAACCACTTCTACAGGTGCTGCAAACAAAAAACTTAAGACGATTTGATGCCCATACCTCAGCGTTTTGGACTAATGACATATAAATTTCAGATAATTTTTACACCAGGAAAAACTTAATCATTCCCGATACATTAAGTCGTGGGTCGATGAAAGACTCGGTTCCACAAAATGATAAATTAAAAGATGAAGTATTTTCGTACACGCCGTTAGGAATAACGAAGTGTTAAGAAAGAGTCAAAACATGCATGTGGCAAAAAATTGGTCTGGATTTCTTTAAATTAGTATATGGTATCTTATTGTTATCGATGACAATTCAACATTTTTTGAACACTTTCATCTTCATATCATGTATGAATATAAAACTAAAAGAACGTTTCTTTAGATCTGAAATTGTTCGAAAGATAAAATTTAACAATTTTTCAAAAGAGAACAAGTTTTCCCATATTGCTAGCAGTTCGTAACAGGCACAAACTAAAGGCTGGATCAAAAGGACGATGAAGCAAACCGCAAGGAATCTTTGGAGAGAAGCAGAAGTAATACTTATATTGCACTTTAAGCACAATAACCGTTGCAGTCGTGATTGCGTGAACTCAAGTGCTGATGTCAAGAAAGCTAACATCTAATTTGTCTCAATTATCTAATAAGTTAGTTGTAAATCATCGCTCAACATATACAATATACGCAGAGAAGTCTGCTCCATATAGAAACTTTTTCTATTTCTTTAGTTTTGTGTATCTGAATCATTAGAAACCAAAATGTATTACAAAATATTTGTCAAAAAATTTAATTATTTTTTTCATTTGGCCAATACGAACTTTGCATCTACCTAGAGATTCTAAATCCAAAGTACGATCCAAAAATGACAACTTTTGCTCTTTCCTACATTTTGTTAAAAATACACCCTGTATATTCTTTCCAGTGAATTTTCTTTATTAGTGTTAGTTGGAAATCGATCGTTCGTTTAAAAAAAATAAGATTTATTTTTTACTAATAAGGTTTATTTTCCCAAAGTAAATCACTTTACATAGAAAGCTTAAAGACGCTCTTGCATTATTTTTGTGTCTGAAAATACTAATGGTGAAGTCACACTAAGTTGAAAAGTTATAAAATATCTCTGATTTTTTATGATAAAAAAAAAATTGCTTCAAGAAATCTTTTTCCATTAACTTTTCTTAAAATCCTAAGACATTGTTGTCTATTTTTACAATTAAATAAAAAAAATTGTTTTGTTAACGAAATAACAAAACTTTTGGACTACTTTCCTTGGATCATAATAAACTGGAGGTATCTCCCAACTCTTCAACTCCATGAGTAACATTTTCAGTTACGAAAATACGAAAATAGTTTAAGAGCGTCCGTTAATTTTCAATGCAAAATGTTTTAATTTGGGAAAATAAACTTAAACTAAAAAACGAATTAAAATTTCTCTTTTCTAAGGCGAACTCACAATTTCTAGCCGATAATGAAGAAACTATACTGTAAAAAATATACAGTGTGTATTTTTATACAGAAAAGACAAAAGTTGATATTTTTGAAGCACAATTTGGATTTGGATTCATTTAGATAGATGCAAACGGCTTTTTCTTATGGCACTTGTTCATATTTGGCCAAACAATGTCATTTTTTATGCGAATACAATATGAAAAATATTTTGCAATTTTTTGTGGTTTCTAATGTTGCGCAGACAAACTACAAATACCTTGAAACTAAGGAAATAAAAAAGTTCCTATATAGTACAGGCTTTTCCGATGGCACTGAAGGGGGAGAAAGAATAAATCAAGCAAGAAAGATACTACAGCAAGACTGTTACTTAAACAAATTTATTCAGTTGAATCAAGTTTATTTTATAAGGCGTGTATTTTAATTAGCAACGGTTTCTAGGGAATATACCATTATCTATTCGTTTCAGTTACGTATCAACGAGACTACCGACAAATCTCTGTAGTGACAGACCCTAAACTTGACGGCTGCCTATCTAGAAAATATATTAGGTAGTTGCGTAGATACCACGACAGTACTTAGTGACAGTGAAATACATGGTGAATTGAAAACCAAAACAAACAAAATGACTAATCGACCAAAAAGGAATATTGTTAAAATCTGCGCACAAGATGGAACAAGATAGATGTAGGGTGTGAATTAAGTTAGTCTAACTGAGCCATGCCTTGCTTACTTTGATTCTTTGTTCTCTCTATTTATTACTTTCCCGCCATACGGTTTTTATAACGAGGCAACTTTCCAAAGGCATGTTACATCGAGAAAGTAATAGAATTCAACAAATTCACCGACAACAGTAAATGACAAATAAAAGTAAGAATTAGCAACCAAAATGTGGGGCCAAACCGTATACACGGTACAGTAATTTCACAAGTAAGCCGAATATCACTTTATTTCTCAAAAATAACTACTTATTTAACTATAAGAACTATAAGAAAAAGTACTGTGTCAAATTTAATAAAAAGATTGAAATATTTGCTGAAAATGAGTATAATATATGGAATAAAACTGTTGTGTATTTGGACAACTGTAATAAATCCGTAAGAATAGACGGGATGTTCCATTATAAGTTAATATCTATAGAATTTTGTCCACTTTGGAACAGCCTACATAACTACCGGTTATGAAAATGAGATCTTGCATGTCCTGTACTAATTGTTTACCACTGAATTCAGTCTTTGATGAACGCTATCATGAAATAGCAGGTGCTTTATTAAGCACCCGCAAGATTTTTTTTACATTACAAGTATCTTCAAAACTGGTTAATAGACCAAAATATAATAAAATACAATAAGAAAAGGTAGTATACAAGGTAATATGTAGACTATTCCGCTACAATATGTTTAGGTTATGTACTGGTAATTGCTATACACGGTAATATAAATGAAATATTATATGTCTATTTGCCAAAGTTTCCAATAACAGCAAAAGCAACATTTTCAAAAAAATAATTCTATTCTGCAAGTTATGGTGTGGAGAGAATTTCCCATTGATCGGTAGATTGAGTACGCAGTAAAAGTGGCAGACATTTTACTTGCTTATATCCTGCCTTCCAATAACGTTTTCTATGTAAGTCAAGCGAGTCGCTTTATATGCGAATATATTGCGTATTAAGTACTTATATCAGGCGATAAATACGAAATAGAAAATTTCAGTACCAGTACGTTATACACTTTTCCAATCCTGCACCTCAATTGCTTACTTGTACTGCATCGAACACGTTACTAGTTCACTACGACGCGACGAAAGGTATCCAAATGCGATTTTTATATTCGATTCCTTCTGAAGTCGGTAATTGAAAACCAATTTCCACAACAATAGCGACGTAGTTACTAGGTGGAGTCGTAAACGGTTTTTCACTCTGAGCTTGCTAGCGATGCCACAACATAGTATCACGTTCCGTTGTAGCTGGTTAAATTTATGTATTCTTTATAAATATATATTTTGGAATCTGTAGCTGGTTCCAAAGTTACGCCTGCATTCTATGAATCCTGAAGATAGTGGCTAGTATCTTTGTGTAACACTTCTTATTAACGATATTCTACTATCTCTATATGCACTATTCTTTTGTCACACTCTTTCAACTACTATACAACTAAAGTGTTAAATAAAATTCGCAGATTTGAAATATCTTCGAGAGTAAAAAATTAACTTTTATGTGCTTCATTTAATAAGTAGTGTTGGGTTGAAAGAAATTACTTTGAAGTTATATGTGAGCTTTAGCAAAGGAGTAAAAAGAATCTAGAGAGCAACGGTCACATTCAGTTACGATGTACAATAGCAAGACATAAGCTAGACATATTCAACTAATAACATCCCGTTCAATTTGAAGCGTGAGACATTGTAAAGAACGCAATAAATATAAAAAAGCACAACTTGCATTTCACAGAGATGTATTAAATTTACAAAATTAGAACTTTCCTCCTTACTCTCTTTGTTGTGTTAATAACGAAGGCACTTGTTATAGCTTGTTTGTGTATGTAGATCCAAAGTGGTGTTATTCCCAGTAAAATTTCCAACGCGCTACTGTGGAACAAATACGCAGCACCCATCTAATGTTAAGATATGTAGGCCTCCTGAATTGTTGAAACTGCTGTTACGCAGTTTTCTGAGTTATTGTTGATTACTATTCCAATGAGACATAGGGCATCATGAGCTAGTAATTGCTGTGTATGATCAAAAGGTAATTTAGGGCCTGAGATTCCAGCTCCTACCAAGTAATCTGGGGCAAATTACTAAAATCGTAATTGCCTTTTTTCGTATGTTAGACATTAGCTTTATGTCAAATATGGCTCATAAACATTTAGCCCCATCGCTGAACCTAATTGTTCCTCCCTTTATACGCAGACGCTGGTTTTCACATCTCTTATACTTGGGGATAGTCTCTTCTAACTTTTATCGTTGTCACTTCGGATTTCATCGTAACGTTTACTACCAGACATTGAAGCACGATTTCCGCTTACTGGTAAGCATGCTGATAGAATTCAAGTGAATGTTCAATAAGAATTTCATTCTTTAGGCATTGACCTAATCTTCTCTACTCCTCTGAATAGGAATAATGGATCTGTACTCTTTAAGATAAGTTTATATTGAACCTGCGAAAAACGAGAAGCAACGATACTGTTAAAACTCTATGGTTACGGGTTGAATATCGCCGCCGGTCTTATAGTTCATGGCAGCCCCAGTATTAACGCACTTTAAAGGTCCCCACGCATTGTCAAATTCGTCGTGAGATATATTGGTTTTTGTTAGTTTCGTTTAAGGAGCTGTAAAATTACGTCTCTGCCACGTTACAATACTATTAGGAGAGGAGAATAAAAGAAAACGAACTATGTGAATGAAATCACGGTTAAGGAAAAGAAAAATCTGTGGCATGTAAAGTTACCAAATACACTAAAGATATATCTGGAACAATTGTTTTAAGCCTAGAAATTTGTCATTTAATAACTAAGCTACATGTGGTACACTGTTAATTACATAAATCGTTTGTTCTTTTTCTACAGCATCACCAACTACATCAAATTCATCTTCTGGTTTTATTGCATATAGATCCTCTCCAACAATTTCAAGAAGTTTATCAGAAGCTGATACATTTACTGATTTTCTTTTTGGTGTTGACATTTTATTGCTTGATGAAGCAGGTAGCAAATTAAGATAAAATAAAAACCGAAAATCCGTGTATTCTTATGCGGAAGTTGCTATGTTAACGATAAATACTGTACCTCCTATAACGTTGTGGCGATAAGGATGTTGAAGATAAATATAATATTGTATTTGTTATAGATACGTATGATTGTAAAAGACATGCACGCTGCAAATAGAAAATTTAAATTAAATAAAGGTTCTTCCTTATTCCTTATTTTAAATTAATCTTGATTATAACGAACCACGTATGTGAGCCTAGACTTTCATTCTTTGTTTTATTAATTTCATATATGAATGAATCTGAGGATGTTTGGCGTTCCTTTTACCAAAGACGAGGACACAGAAGAAAAGGTGTAAGGAAAAGTTGCAAGTTGCAGTTAAGCCGAAAGATATTGATTGCCGTCACCGTTTAAAAGCAAAAAAGGGCTATTTAATCAGGTTTTGTCGCCGTTCAAACCGAAACAAATTTTTAACAATAAAGCGAAGGCTGAAGGGCCAAAAGCTGTAATTGGAGAAGGCCTTATACAACAACGGAAAACTATGTTGAAGGAAATGAACACTAGCAATGGTAATATGTTTGCAAAGGTTTCCAGCAAAATCATAAACATCTTGTCGGCCAACGACTATTACAATATAATTGAATAATTTAAATAAGCAGTGATACAACCTGAATACTTAGTACGTAGCTAAGAGGACTATTTTGTTGCATTTTTAAAATATTTTTTGTAATGTATTTACTGGAAATATCTCTTCGATATTGGAGTTGCACGTTTTTTTATATTATTTTTGTCTTTTCTATTGATTCTGCTTCTTTTGTTCTGAATATTTGTTAGCTTGTGTACACTAAGATGTATGGTACTTATATTTTTTTAATGTTGTGGAACAACAATCTTTTTAAATTTTAAAACCATCCATAAATATGAATTATATATATTTTAAATGGGTCATTTGAATATTAGATCTTTACTACCAAAAGTAGATCAATTATATGATTTGTTCTAATCGCATAATTTCGATATTTTTTGCATAACTTGGCTCAATAGTAGTATTAATAGCAATACAGTTGTTGTAAACAGATATAATTTAATACAATATGATAAAGAAACGCGGAGTGGCGGGGTTGCAGATTATCAAGAGTAATTTCATTTATACAGTCATTGAGGGTGTTGAATCTATTCAACAACTATGGATTAAGTTACAAATTTATACGCACAAGCTTATTGTAGGTGTGCTTTATAGACCTCCGCAAACGGAGTACAAAACGTTTCTGAATAATCTAAAAGATCCGCTTTGAATTCTTTTGTGAAGGTTTCAATATTGATTTTTTAAGTCGATAACATTTCTACAGTTTACCTCTGAGATTTCCTTGATTCTATTAATTTTCCTTCCGTGATTAATCAGTCAACGCGCATAATTGGCAATACAGCAACTTCAATAGATCAAATTTGTACTAATAGTTGTCATATCTGTTTTTCATACCTTTCGCGATTTTAAAAACTTTGGTAATGAAATGTTTGACCGTGATTTAGCATCTCTTCCATTATTTACAATTTGTTGTATTAACGGCATTGATGCTAAGGTTAATTATTTCACCAATAGTTTACTGTGATTATTGAACAAACACGCACCTTTTGTTACACATCAGTTTTCCAAAAAGCCAGCTCCCTGGTTAACTGACAACGTTAGGTTGCGTATGAATTTGAGAAATAATGCAAAGTCTGGATATCGTATCACTCACAAGCAGGCATATTGGAACTATTACAAAACACTTCGTAAATTAACAACTGCGGCTATTAGAAATAAAAAGAAAGCATATTTTGAATACATTTCTCGTGATAAATCAAAAAACGTTTTTAAACATATTTAGCATCTTAGTTTACAATCATCATATCATTGATCAATAATTTCTTTTTAAATCATTTTATCAGTGCTACTAATACTAACGTTTTATCTCAAAACCCGAAACTGTTGGATGAAAATGAACTCTAGTTCTCTTTTAATACCGTTGATATCAGTCTTACTGCTAAATTAATTAATAATGTTAAATCTACATCTACTGGCCACAGTGATCTTAATATAGCGATGATTAGAATGTGTTGTATTCCATCTTTCTTAACTCACATAGATTTTAACAAACACTTTCCGTCCAGTTGGAAGTACACTTCAGTGTGGTCTCACTTCCAAATCAACATTCTCCCTACACTTTCAAAAGTTTTGGAAAAAATTGTATTTCGATAAATTCAATAATAGCAACAGCATACTGTCAGCAACTGGGTCGGTCTTTGGGAGCGGATATTTTTTTGAAACTGCTCATCGAACGTCACTAATGATTGACACTGTTAGACTATAGCAAGGCATTTGACACAGTTAACCATAACTTATTAATTTATATATTATCGAGTTTTGGATTTTGCATAAATGCAACGTATTAAACAACCAACCATTGCCTGTTGTACAGGGTGTCCTTCAACGCTCGATAATTGGACCTTACTCTTCAACTACACTAGAAACTTGCCTTCTGTAGTAAAATATACATTTATACATATGTATGCAATTGATATTCAGTTGTATAGATTATGTTTACCCCAAGATTGGCGATTTCCTATTTCTAATATTAATATCAATCTAAATTAAATATATAATTCCTCTCCTCAATATAATCTAAAAGCTAATCCATCTAAGTCGCAAGTAATGTTACTTGTTAAATCTGTAGTATGTAGCGAGCTCCAAAGGTCCGGGGATGTCAAGTTGAATGATATAGTCTTACCTATTGTTTGCGGCACACGTAAATTCTGCCTCTTATTGCATAATTCTTTCAGACTTCGCGGGAAAATTATTAAATATATTAAATGTACTTATTTAGGTCAGAGAACTCTATATCCTCATCGAAATCTCCAATAAAAATTAGATTTTGTGAGGCTCTTGTATTATCACACTTTACATATTACTCTGCAATTGCAGTCCTACTATTGATCACTGCATAAGGTGCCGAATACAAAAGGTTCATAACTCTTGTCTGCGATCTATTGTTGGCATACGAAAATACCGTATATATATATATATATATATATATATATCCCATATCCTCATATATCCCATAAGTTGCCTGTGAACGGTTAGTAGATACTTTTAACTTGTTTATTTCATCTTTAATCAGGGTTTAGGTTTTATAGCGGACATTGTCTGAACTTCGCCCTGTGGTTCCACAAATTTTTCATTTTTCTTGTTCTTTTTTTTGTTTATTTTTAGCGCCTGTGCAGGTTTATGTTACCGTTATTATTAATAGTAATTAAGTAGACACCTATAACTATAAAATTTGTTAGTGTTAATGAAACCTGTCTTAATTTACAAGCAACACAATAGTTTTCAACACTGGATCAACCAACAAATGTGCTATTTATTGTCTATATATAATCCTTACTAAAAATTTTAAAGATACTGGTGTAATACAGTTAAAATTTAGAACGGGCTTTGTTTACGTGACGGTTATTACACATATTAAATATAAAATTTTGCCAATGACGGATGTATTTAAATAACTTCACGCAAACCTAACAAATACAAAATAAGCGCACAAACCATATTCAGAAACATATATTCTGTGTAAGACAAGAGATCGATCGTTGCTTTACGTTAATGTCATAATGTTGACCATATGGATACTCTGAATAGAACGTTAATCGACATATTTAAAATCGCTCTTTATTAATTATTTGAATTGTTTACAGGTCATATGTAAAAGAAGCTGTTGTACACGTAAAAAAAAACTCAAATTATAATCAGTTTATTAAAGAAGGAGGCTGTAAGCATTTTTTTCCCGTTAAATAATATTTCGATACGAAAAGCTTCTTCTGTTGTAATAAAACTTCAAACAGTTAATGAGCAAATACATCTCAGAAACAAGGACAGGGTTACTGTCCAAGTATTTACTCAAATCCTGCAAAGGGCAAAAGCATTTCGTTTCAAGGGAAATAAGAGCAGAATTATTTCATTTAAGTTCGTGTCTACAAATATAAATGGGACGATTCCTTGTCTAGAAAGTGTATGAGCTGCCTTTACGCTGTCAAAGATTTTGAAATAATGCAATAGAATCAATATTTAGCGTGTCTACTAAATATGAAAAGCGAGTATTTTTTTTAAAACGTTAATCCATATTCTGTAGGGTAGGACACACTAACAAAGTATCATCATTTACATCTATAACTGCAGGATATCCTCCTCAGGACTCCTCAAAAATAAACAAAGGAATGGGAAGAACACAGTGAAAAGATTAGTACATATTGCCAGAAAGAGGCAAGGGCTTGAACATCGTCCGTTTTAAAAGAATTTCTACGATTAAAAGCGTTTTAGAATACCAACAAAAGGACTAAATTTATTGCAAATAATATCTTGATTATGCCGATTCCTTTATATTATATTGATTTAAATTGATAAAAGCAAATGGTAAAATAAGACATCCTTACCTACTAACGGATGTTCCAACAATTCCGTATTTTCATTTTGGTGGGCAGCGTTGAGAATGTTATACACTACGCTCGTCTGTGAGTCATTACCTGAACGACAGAGTATACCAAAATCTAAAAGAGGAATTATTATTTTATAGGAAAGCTTGGTAAATAATAAAACAATCTGCACAATTTCCAATGCGACTTGTTTCTTATTAATTATTGGCGCCATACACAATAGTGCCTAAAGCGTTTTCTTGTAATTGATCTAACTGCTCATAGAGCTAGATATGTTTTTGTAGACTCTTATACTTTTAAAAGGACTTATAACTTGGAAAGGCTCCCGCATGTCAAACTGAAATTTTATTGAAACTTGGTGGAGATATAGAGCATATTAAAATATGTACATAACAGAGCGTTTCAGAAATAATCATCGCAATCAGTTTCCGTAAAATGGCTGTAGTGAAAGGAATCTTTCTCAAAAATTTTGCTATTTTTATTTCATCTTGCTTCTGATAATCACCGCTAAAAACACGTTACGTTTGATGAAACTGTTCCGATTGAGGCGCTAGTGGTTACGATCATTCTGCAGTTTAATCAACCGCAGTACCACACAGAGAAAAATGTTGGAACTGCCAACAAATAATACCATAAGATGCCTTTGATAGACGAGAGTAGCGCTCTTGATCTTCAAACCCAACTATTTTTATATAAGGTCTAATATTGTGATATGGAGCGGTGGCATGGTCGACGGCCGCAATAATCCACTTAGAACAATGGCATCGGCATCATGGTTCATAAAGAGTGATTTTATTAGCTGCTGGAGCTGTCGGCTAGAACCTCGCAACACCTATTTCCATCGTAAATAAATAAACTGGTTGATTTGATAAAGCTCAATAACAGAAGAAGCTTAATAAATGACAGTTTAATGAAAATGGCAAGGAGGTTAAGAGAGGGCCAGAAACATTTTCCGATTTCTACATGCTTGTGCCAAAAATTAAAAATGGTAATAAAAAGGAATTTAAAACAGTAAGTAAAAGGCGCCTGAAAGCTGCCGGAGAAACATATCAGGTCCTAAAAACCAATTTTATAAAGCAACAAACATTGTAGCTAAAGAAAAACATAAACAAACAAAAATAAAAAAGGTATTATGGAAACAATACTTTAGTGAAAGAATAACATCAAAATGTGAAGCATAGAAGCAATAAAAAACAAATGAAAATTATAGCCTGAAGAATCAAGGAAGCTAGTTGGAAGGTGAGTGGAGAAAGGATAGAAGAAAACGATTAGGTCGATGGCTACAAAATGTCATTTACAAAAAATAGAAGCAATTCAAAATCATATACAGATGAATGAATAGGATGTGCTTTCTTTCTCACTCACGCGTCTATCCAGTTTTCTCTTTGTCGCATTCCCATAGAACATTTACATCCACTGGCAAATATTTACAACCGCCAGAACAGTCCGTCTTTTATAATTCTTCGTTTAAATAATTCTTTGTGGTTGCCTAGGGATGCATACACTTGCAACTGATAAAATTCCCCGGTATTTCTTAATTTTATTATTTTTTTTTAATTTTCAATTATACAAAATGGAACGTTCAAATTTGAGTTTTGTAGGAACACCTTAATCCTAAGATTTTTTTACAAGTTCGAGGGCTCATGACGCAACCAAGCCAGGTCTGCCAGGTAGTTACTTTATTACTTTAGTAGTAATAAATTATCGTCGATTGATTATGTATCAGAGATTGTGGCTTAACTTATTCTACAGATTAACTTCATTGTTTGTTGTTAATAAGAACCTGATCATAATATCGTCTAATAAACTCCTTCCCTGTTCGAAATTCGTAAATGACAAATGGTTGCGTAATGTTTTTTTTTTTTGTATAGGACGTACTAATCCATAATTAATTACATAGCAACAGACCGGAATTTTAGAGGGTAAGCAAACTATACAAGAGTGGGAAGAGGTGTCGAGATACATTCCGACCATTACTTACAATTAGTAGTGCCAAAAATAAAAATAGAGATCAAGACAAAATGAGAAGAAACCGCCGCCGACAGAGGAAGTACTAAGCACTCAATGAAAAATTATAGCCGGAACATATAAATTACGGGAACCTGAAAGCCGAAGCAAATAAAAAAAAGTGGAAATAAAAATAAGTTTAATTAAGAATAAAATGGATGACATGCACCCAGATTCGTAATGGCAAAGCATCCAGGAAATATTGCATAAATCACCTTGAAAGGAACGTGTGGTAAGGTTAAACAAGACCGAAAAGCAAACCAGATGGTGCAGGGAAGAAGTAAGAAGGTAAAGATCAAAACGAATAAGTGTAAAGTAAATATAACAAATACAAAAGCCAACGAACAAAACTTAAAGATTTAGTGAAATATGAAGCAGATGTTGTGGATGAAGCTGGAGATAACATGAAAAGCACAGCTTTGGAAACCAAAAATTATTTTACGTTGTACAACAGTGCTTAAATCGCTGTGAAAAGGAAAACAGAACTCAATAAAATGTATATAAAAGCAAGTTCGGTAAAGATTACGAAAAGATGGTGATGTAATCTAAAGATGGAAAGAACATTTCGCAGAAGCATTAAACACGAAGCAAGCATGCGGTGCACATGAAGAGGCTGTGAGAGTGCCAGAAAGAAGTAAAACGACTAGCCATCCCAGAAATAGTAAAACGTTGGAAACTTAGAAGTAATACGGTTATTACTAAAGAAAACTATGACAATAGGAGAAGGACAGAAGGATGTAAATACAACATTGAAGATTGACGGTAAAATTCGACACCAGATAGAGGATTTTAGGTACCTAGGTGGAAAGATTCATAAGTACAGGAAGCAAGATGCTGAAGTTTATAATAAGATCGAAAACGACAAAGTGTACAATATGCCAGAAATAACACCCTCCTATATAAAAAGGAAATATGTACAAAAAAAAGATGACGATCTATAAAGCAGTTGTCATCATTGAGATATGAATGCGAGAGCTGGGTCTTAACAGAAAGAGCGAAAGGCAAACGAGAAACAATGGAAATGAAATACTTGAGAGCAATTACGGTCATTGCGCGAAAAGACTGAGTGAGAAACGAAGCTGTAAAGAGGAGCTGCTAATGGAGGACATAACTAGGAAGCAGGTCGTGTGGTTTGAGCATCTCGTGCTAATGAAGAAGGAACAATAAGTGGAGGCAGTATGGCAGTCGAAAACACAACAGAAAAGACCAAAGGACAGACCTATAGAGACTCGGAATGATGCTATTGTGGAGAACTTAAGAGAAAGAAGTAACAATTGGAATGTAGCAAAGATGTTGCAAGGAAACAAAAAAGATTGGACTATGTTTATTTAGTGTTAAAGTTAATACCTTACCAGCTGAGAGTAAGCTAAAGTTCTGATTATATTTGTATATATACTTGAACACTCTTTTCAGGAGGAACTTTCATCTTCAACAACTCTGGACAATGAGTTGTTCAGGCGTTTAATGGTATAAGATCTCAGGGCTCTGATTATCGATAAATAAGGGTTGACGAACCGACCGCAAAATAAGTACGTTGTTGATTTTCCTGAATTCAAGCTGTATATAAATTAGTCACGTAGACCTTTAAATATGGTACAACTTTCCCCTTTCTTCAATCGTTCTTCATCCTGCAGTTATCTTAAAGCAACCAAAAATCCTCCGGCTTTCGAAGGGTTGCTTTCCTCCTTCATAACGAGTTTCGGCAGATTAAAAAAGAAAAACTATGCACATGGTTTAATAGCTCTATATTTCTATCAAATTTCATTAATTTCAATTCAAATTCAATCAATTTGGCACCCGAAGTCTTCTCCTTTTAATTTAGTTATAAATAAATTGCATATTTAAAATACAAAACGTTACTTATTTTCGATATCAAAGATACCTGTTGTATTAAATGAGATATCTGCAGTGCTGCGGAGGGAAATTGAATAACATAAGTGTTTACAGTAATTGTTTATTAGAATTCATCAGCAAAAGGTTATTGAATATACTGCAAATTAAATGAGATGGAATCAATTTTAATTAAAGTGCTTTCTTTAATAAATCAATTCGAATATATTTTTGATATTTTAGTTATCCCATCATTCTAACCCTTACTTTGTATTACAGTGTCTTTATTGACGCAAATGATTTGAATGAAAGTACATTACAAAGAATGTGCAGTTATGTTCTGATGATGATAATACGCGAGTGCATTCAAAATGCGTCGGAAAGACATCATAGATTTATAAATAGATAGTTTTTTTTAGAAAACATCAGCTGTGTGTATTCTTTAATCAAATCTGACACAATGGAGTATACATGTCAGATATACAATTTTTGGCAGTTATACCAACCTAAAGTGATTTTGTCTTCTTTGTCCTTCGTAATTCCACAGTCGAGGATTTCTTTTAAAAATTTAACAGGTTGATCTACACGAGAAAATATTATATCTAAAACAGAGTCTTTGGTTGTAGTAATACTGCCCATATCGGCACCGTTAACTATCAGCAACTTTAAGCAATCCTTGAATCCGCAGTAGGCGGCTCTGTACGCTGGAGTTCTGCCACATTTATCCTTCTTATTAATATATTCGGGAGTTATTCGTTTGTCTTCTAGAAAGACCTTTAATATCTCCAATTGATTATTAGCAGCTGCTTCATGTAATTCAGTTTCGCCGCAAGATCCTTCCGTTATCCACGCTCCTGCGCTTAGTAAGCATCTGGTAGCGTTCGCGCTCTTTAACGTAACAGCATGAAAAAGGGCCGTCGTACCTAAAAAAAAACAACCAGCGAATTAAAAACAGCAATCTCGGAATGCTAGAAAGCGAAGCAAAGGAAAAGTTTAATTAAAATTGTTCCAACAGTCATAGCTTCTTATAACCTGATGTTTAATATCCGTCTTGCAATTGGCTATCAACAAGCGAGTTTAAAACTTCCTCACTTAATTTTCAGAATTTAAGGAAAATATTGCTTGCGAACTGGGATTCTCATTTGGCATTAATAAACGTGAAACTATTTCAACTATTATAGCTGAAATTATACGACCAAATGCAACTTATAATTAATTTCTAAATGATAGTATAACAGAGTGTAGATTATAACTAATTTAGTGCGTGAATAAAAAACAGCAATTTTTTAAAGATGATGCCTATAAAACATTTTTAGAGCAATCGCACAAAGAATGCTATGCTAAACTCTTTAAGCTTAACTAAAATATCTAAAACTTCTGAAGAAAAATAATTGATTGTATAACACCTTATTGGCAGTATTAAACACATACTTCCTTCAAATATATTTCTTTAATTAAGTATCCGTAAAACATACGGCGATTTACAATATTGGCCATAAATGACGGCATTTTACTGCCATATTTGGAATAATGTGATGATACAATTTGGCGGATGGGACGGTACAATTTACTTTATTGCAATTTGTCTCAAAGAAAATAAGAGTTGCTGAAGCGGAACGGACATAACGGGATAATCCCGAACAAAGAAGATAGAAGACGACGGTTATTTTGCCTTGCAAATAAGAAGCAAATTTTAAATATTGTGCAAAGATGAAAGTTATACCTAATAAAATATTTTACTTTTATTAATAAAATCAATAGTACATAAGATTATACTTCTTATTGTTTCATTTGTTACTAATGAAATCATTGGAAATATTTAACTTTCAAAAAGCAGGTGACAACTTTATTACGAAAATCGTAATAAAGTTTCATAACCTTGAGAAAGATAAAATTTTACTCTCTCTTTGTTAGAAAATCACTTTCGCTATCGTTACCTGCGTCTATAGGTTATTCTAACTCCCACATATCTGCTTCTTTTTTTTATTGTATGTTCTATGCAGTTTTTTTATTTTACTCCGCATGTATCATTAGCGACATCTAAAGAAAGTTAACGTGCACTTGCTAGTTTTAAATTTGTATTTTAGGAAGTTACTTGTGCTTTTATTTGTACTCATACTAATTCACTAGGATTTCATTCACAATTGTAGAAACGACTAATCTTATCCTCGTTGCCATTTCATTGACAACATAGCTATTGAACCAACCACACCCATAGCGAAAGAAATATTTTTGGATCACAGACATTCCAGAACGTTACACTTTTTCTAGCTACTGCTAGAGATTGAAACGTTTTTACTTTTTTATAGACCTGTGAAGGAACTTGAGTTATATATTCTCAAACCAGGGAGCACCATCCATTCCTTCCTGCTAGTCTGCAGTTTTTTTGCTCTTAAATAGCAACAATCCATATTCGAGGAAACATACATAGGAGGACGATAACCCTTTTTCGTTTGCCCGTTGTATTTTCGCGGCCGGTTAACACAGCTTGTTGAGAAGTCCTGACATCTGTGTCGGTCCAACTTTCTCCTTTCTCCATGTTTGGTGTAAATAAGGTATCGCCTTTTATATTATACTATCCAATCACCGCCAAATAATTCGTACTTCATCTTGTAATCACATCTCTTCCTATTAATAATGATTTTTTTTGCGTTTACAATATCTGAAATTAATATGAAGCTGATTGCGCAATTAAACAAAGATTTTAGTAAAGCTTATCTAAAGCTAACGCTTTTTTAAAATGCCGTGCATAATTTTGTTTAGCATTCGCAGTTCATTCTTGTGAAATAACTATGCACTACCAGATGTACACTTTCTATATATTCATCAAATGTTACCAATTTGAAATGACGACCTTCTGCTTTATTGTTCTTTACAAATAATAAGTTGGTCTTTTTCTTCATATTCTTTCAGAACACTATGCACTATTGACTTTGCTATGGCTGCCTTAGATACACAAATAATGTTATCATAGATTCACAGTTAAACCTACCCAAAATATTGGAAATATCAGAGACAATTGCGATAGTGCTCTTGTCGCCTCATTTCAATGAAAACAGCTTCGTTGTATGCAAAATGTCAAAACACGAGAACGTTCTCTCGCCGAAGAAAGCATCGAACTAAAGAGGCCGGCTTCCCTACTCATCAGTTCCGAAAGGAGGTAACTTTTTGAATTAGTAGCTGCCGAAAACAATGTATAAATACTGTCACCGATCCGTTGATAGATTATACTTCACACTAAAAATGACCGACAATAACTTACGTTATTACATGGTTTGTACGAAAATCAGGTTTAAAGCCAAAGCCAAGCGATTTGTGCGAAAAATTTGAATCGCATTCCCTGTATTTGGCACTAACTGTAATTAGGTATCACATTATATATTTGTACCAAATAAACTATAAATTTCGGTTCCCAAGTTTTAAACTAATATAAAGTTTGAATACGTAAACGACTTATGCAAAGACAGTGTTATCTTGTAATTTTATCAAAAAGTTTGACTATTGCTTATTTACAAACAGGTCGCCTTCTTAAGTTAAACAATACCCCAGGCGGCTGTAAAAATGTTGCCCAACGTAATTTAGAATGTCTGACATAATTGAAGCAGCAACAATAACATTTTTCCCTTAGCTCATCTACATTTGTGGCAAGTGTTTGTTGTTGGACATAAATACAATTGTTATGTGCCCCGAAAGAAAGATATCATTAACTGACTCATTAACAAGTCTGGGACCTAGATAGCCATTGTATATTTCCCCATCTACTTATTACGCGTTTTCCCCAAGTGGGCAGCCTTCCTGCTAGTACCAAATATCTTCTAATCTTATGTTTGGAGTCCAAAGTGTAAGTAATATTTCAATTTCTGTAGTAACTCAGGATATTTATTACTATACAATGTGCCGTTAATAAAAACGAGCCAATAATCCTGTTCCCCAAACCGTCAGTCCAGATTCAATTTTTCCAGTAGTAATAGATATGACCATTGCTGCGGGCCTACTAGCGCACAATTAAAGCATTATGATGGCATGAACAGAAAAAGTACGTCTGTGAGCAAGATGTTATTAATAACATTTTCATTTTCATTTGCAATGAACATCATAGCTGCGCAGAACTCGATCTTTCCCCATGTTGTTCTATCGCAGCACATTCTGCAATTTCATGTTTTCCTCATCAGCATCTCTTTCACAACGAAGTTTTCTATGATTTTTATGTGAAACGATACTCGAAAATTTCTTATAATTCTTCCAACAATTCTAGTAGAAGAAAGAAAGCAGGTCAGTAATTAACCTAAAAGAATTTACTTCTTTCATGGTCTAAATACACTTCTGGGTTGTAGCTTCTTTTTATTTATGGCATGCAACTTATTTTGAGATCATTAATTTTTGCTAGTGATGCATGCATATAAATAAATATAAATACAAATAAACCCTATATGGATAGTAGCTTCAAGCAAACTGTATGTATGTGATAGCATCCTGCTTTAAACAAATGGAATTGAAAACCTTAAAGAATAAAAATGCCATACATATATAAAGAAGTTGCAGAGTACGAATAATTCGTTTTCAAAGTAATGGCGAGGCTACGAGTTCTAAAAACATTAATCCCTTGAAACGCAGATTCTAAGACGTTAACAACCTATGTATATAGCGAGCACACAGTACGAACAAGCTTTTTAGACAAATTAATTCCCGCTTTCACGAAGGAATCATCAAGTTTCATTTGAATACGAGATTTGCTTGAACAACAAGCAGCAAATATTGGGAACATTGCTGCTTTTGCTCCGCGAAAATCGTACAAACGAAACAATTGACAAAATCTATTTACTTCAGAAAATTCTATTTATTTTATCGTAATCTATCGATTTAATAATTGGCTCTAATTAAACTTTGAGAGAAAACCAATAAACTGTTGTTTCACGAACTCTAGCAAGTTATTCGAGTTGTTCGAAAAGTATAATTGGAAACTATAATTTATGATTTTGTTTTCTTTGTTTTACGCGGTAAGATAGTTTAAAGGAAATTCAACTTGAGTAAACGAATTATATTAATATAGTATATCATATACATATAGTGGCCGAATAATAATAATAATAATTTCGTAAGTACATGTGCGGATGAGAATACCTAATTAGAGATACCCTCATCCCATAAATTATGTTTAAATTTTCGCATACAACCTCTACAGAAATTAGCAGTGGTTACTGGCTCTGTGAGGGCAGCAGGGATCAACTAATGAGCCAAGGAAATTAATAATACCGATAATTAAATATAGGCTATCACTTTCCACCCACACACACAGGCACATGTTTCGCCGTTAACCAGCTCGATAGGCATAAAGACACACTGATGAGCCGTTTAACAGCAAAACGCGCATTTGTGCATGATGAATGGTAGTAGCCTAAATTTCATTACTAATATTAATAATCTTGATCTACAGTTAAATTTAGAAACTTAATATTTTACCTGACGGAATTAGTGTACCCTTGAGATCTCTAGTAAGGTCGTCTCGATCGTAGTTACACTTCATTATACCAGTTTTGTTCGCATTTAATTTAACATGTAATTTCTATCATACCAATTCGCTACCATAGAGAGAGATCTTCCCCGTTATTATGCAAAATAATGCAACTTATGTAATCTGCATTTTTGACAAGGTATGCGTCACATACACAATATTGTGGAAAACATATTGTAGCAGTCATCAACAAAAATATTGTAATCGGACCACAGATTTTTGTTAATTATTTCATGTTGTTGTCACGCATAATACTTCAAATTGATAGTCAAGTTTCTATCATATCATTTCATATAAACGTATCATTTTTTCCAGCAATCATTGTGTCCAGATGTGTACAGGACAAAATTGTGGGAAACTTTCGTATAAAATTTCCATTTTTTTTCGAAATAAATACTGGAAGATGAGTGAATTTTAAATAAATCATCACTAATGTTTGCCACTTTCCGTGCGCTTCACAAAATTAGCACAGACTCGTGTTTTATCATCTCTCGGGGAAACCAGTAGGCAACACGAACCAATTCTCATGAGACGAATAAACACGAGTCTGTCTAGTCTCCGCTAATTTCGTGAAGCGCACGGAAAGTGGCAGTCAAATCATGATGTCAGAATAAAGTCTATCTTTTTATTCCAAATATGTCGTGTTTGGAGGGATATGCCTGCGAAACAGCACATGTTAGTAGTTTACCATTGCTACCTGAATATTGGGAGGAGATACGAAAACGCAAGAATGGTTATTGTTATTGCGTTTTATTTGTCTATTAGCCATTTAATTATAAGAACACTCCACACATACTGTATTATGCAATACAGTCCTTGGAGTAATATTGTTGCAACGTGCGTAACTAAAACTTACACAATATTGTAGCAATCTTTGTAACTGATCATTGACTACATTCTTACAACAGCAGTGCGTTTAATAGAAATAATGCGTTGTGCACAACCGAGTAGTAGAGATTTACGTAAGTTGTAACCAGTCGAATATTCTCAAGCAAATTGTAGTAAATTGTTATACAATTGTTTATTAACATTTCTTTTCCACGCAGTTGCAAGCCATTTGTGTAAATTAAGAAAATTGAAAAATTTGGAAAATTTGGAAAAATCTAATCAATATGAAGAAGAAATCTTTGCGAATCGAGGAACAGGTTATTACTAGACATCGGAATTCGCGAGATTTATCACACATAACTGATGATGATTATAGTAGGTGATAAATTAGATTTGATTATATATTATGCATCGAACATCACCGATATAATGTGACGTTTTATAATAAATACAAACCATAAATCATACTGTTTATTATAATAGTAATTGAAGGTAATAATCTTTACAAAGAATAAATTCATTAACACAAAATTAGATAAATAATAATAATAATAGGAAAAATAGAGGAGAAGTTCTCGACCGTACTTCGACGTAACCATTTAGAAACAGACCGCATACCCGGAATTAACAGATAGCCAGCAGATTTAGTTGTTTTTTTATAAATATTTTGTCAAATAAATTCTTACTATGAATCTTACTCTTTTACTAAATATTGACTTTTCAACAAACTAGTAAGATTTTCGCAAGTCTGCTCAATTTCCTGGTGATTATTTATTAAACTGAAAATACAGCAATACAAAGGCGGATGAGTCATGTTTGTAAAACACGGCAATAGCCAGCATATTTTAAGTAAGTAGCGTACAATTTTCTGTATCTCAGAGACATAAGCAGGGTTTAAAAGCACGAATACCGAAAGTGATAATCTATATTATTTTTCCAATTTCATACACATACTCATAGTCGTGAAAATAGTTACACTAGTAGTCGTCTTTTAATCTTCCATATAATGCGCTCCGCGTAATTACTACCAATCTTTTCACTTCCACAAAATCAATACGCGTGTACGTATATATGTGATTTGTAGTAATAATAAACTGCAAAAGAAATAATCTTCGTTTAAAGTCCTATTTTGAGAACGTTATGTTCGACAGTACTGGCCGATAATTATCCAGTCAACAGACGCAGTCAAGTGACGCATTGCCCCACCGTCCTTTCACAAATTGACAAGCGTTTCGTGGCCTAATGAACAACAAAATTGACTTCTAATTTAGACTTCAATACCAATCACTTCATGTAATTTATAGTTCTAGGACTATTAACGTCGACGAACAATACTACGCCCAATATTTGTACAGTTTAAAAAGCTTCAACTATAAAGTACGTAGAAATAAATGTACCGTTTAGTTTTATTTTTTAAATATAGGCTTCCATTAAGCAGTGGCAAAGCATGTGTTTTGTGTTGGGAAGACGGGCAATACAAGATAGAACTTGTGCATCGGTAGTTCGTTTACAATTAATTTTCGTAGATACTACTATAATACTTTGTTTAAATGTGTAAACACTGACGCACTGACAGCAGCAAACTGGGCCACACTGTGTACCGTAAGAAGACTCACACAGACCGGTACCTGCATGCAACATCTCACCACTATCCTCAACAGAAGAGATTCCTCATCAACACATTGTTAAGAAGAGCGGAGAAAATCAGAGACAAACATCACAGGAATAGTGAAATACAACACGTCAAAAACGCCTTGCAGAAGAACGGCTACAGATATAAGGAAGCCACGAGAGCAGAAAAAAGATGAAGACCAACAACAACCATCAGGATACGCATACCTTCCGGACATAGCCGGAGTCACCGACATGCTAAAAAAGACCCTAGGGGAAAAAAACATCACCACACGATTCAACACGGTGACCAAAATCGACCAGCTACTCCCTCCTAACAAGGACGTGTTACCGAAACTACGAGCAAAAGGCATATACGAACTGAAATGCCAATGTGGAAAAAAGCTATATCGGTCAAACAGCACGGAGTATTCAGTGCAGAGTGAAAGAACACGAGAGAGACGCACGCCTTAGACATATTGAAAAATCTACAGTAGCAGAACACCTGCGCCAACAAGGAGACCACCGCATAACCTACAGCGACGTCAAGGTATTAGCTAGGACCAGCCACTACTACGGTTATGGATCAGCAAAGCGGAACAGAAATGGGAAATATAACGAGGAGCAAGAGACAACAACACCAGTCTTTAGAAATCTTTTGAAGAAGTCGACTGCATGATCAGCGAAACGTCAAGTATTAACTACGCGACATCACCCGAAAGACATTTCTACTATAGAGTATGTATATAATTTTTATAAGAAATATATTAAGCTATAGCTTAGAAAGGATTACGATAAAGATGTGGTCATAAGGTAATACTTATAGTTAAAGTAAAGGTATTAGAATTTTTAAAGAAATAAATAAAACATTCGATTGTGTTTCTAGCAACAAACTATATTTCTCTCCCGTACATCAGTACATGTGGTTGAGGAAACTTTTAGTAGAAACACAATTCAAGCTTAATTGAAATTTCTTTGACAACTTTAATTGTAAGTATTATCGGCCACATATTTATCATAGCGCCTTCTGTTGCGCTGTACCTTAACATATTTCTCATAAAAGTACAAATCACGAATCTTTGCCGTTACGTCATACTTGTCTATGACGTATGCAACGTCTGAAACAAATTCAGGTACACCAACCGGTGTTATTGTTATAACATCTGTCAATTTTTTCTGTGTTGTCTAAGTTATTTTCTCGAATGTATTTCTTGTTTTCGTCGTTTTAAAATAACAAACAGTTTTTATTAGAGCTGTATTACGAATTATTAATAAGAGCACATTTATTTGTAATATATGTATTACTATTTTTATGAAATGTATAATTAAATTACCGATTAGATCCGAACTCCCAGGAGTTGGTATTTAAGTTGCTGCGGTACTTTGAAGCTGAGAAACGTAATGCTGTTCATGAAGTAAGCAATGATAATGAATATTCATATATTATGGTTAAGCATTGAATGAATTTTAGAGAGTTGCTAATGCATTAGGCATATCTTTGAAAACAGTGCAAAACATCAAACAAAGAAAGGAAAACATATCACTTTTGTTATTGCAAAATACACACCTGTCTCAAGTCCAACACCCTAGATTTGGATGGCCGAATGAAAATGGAAGTACGAAACACTATATATACAAAGTAATACAAATAATACAAATTGCTGCACAATATTTTATCTAAATAGCAAATATTTCAGAGAAACATATTACATTAAAAACACTGAATGAAATTCTGCAGGAGAAATATATCTTACACATTAGTATTTCTTCCTTAACCGATTATTGACATCAGTAGGCTTTAAATTTAAAGCAGATGATAATCGAAGATAATGGAAAAAAATAATATCGCCGCATTGAGATATTCATTTTTACGTAACTACCACAAAAAATTAACATCTCATCTAAAGAAACAAGTTGTGTTTCTTGATGAAACTTGGATATTTCCTAACGGTAGTAAAAGAAGATCTTGGCAAGATGAAGATATTAAAAGCGTTAGGAAGCCGGAAGGTTATGATGGCAAAAGATATATTGTTGTTCACGCAGGAACAATAAATGGTTCTATAAAAGATGCTATATAGATGTTATATAAAAGATGCTTCTTTAGTATTTCCAACAACCTCTGATTACCGCGGCGAAATAAATAGCGAAACATTCCAACGTTGGGTAATGGAACGGTCAGTACCAAATCTTGAAGTATCGTCTTTAATCGTTATGGATAATGCACCTTACCATAGTGTTTTGTTGGAAAAACAACCTCTGCAATCTTGGAGAAAAGATGATATAATTAAATGGCTGAACAGCAATGGAATTTCCTATGAAAGTACGATGAACAAAATTGAATTATTAGAAATTGCAAAACACAATAAAAAACAAAATGTGTATGTAATCGATGATTTATTCAAAAAGAAAGGCCACGACTTCCTCCCTATCATTGTGCCTTCAATGTAATAGAATTAATATGGGCACACGCAAAAGAATACTACAACAAAATATAGGACGAGATGGATATAATGACATCGCAGTAATAAGGATGGGGACCGAAAGCTTAGAAGTGTGTACTTCAACCATTTGGAAAAATTGTACTCGGCATACGGAGAAATTAATTACAGAATGGTATAATCGAGAAGCAAATTTTAATGCAGGTGAATTTTCATTTACTGTAAATTGTGGTTCTGAAGATGAAGACGATGAATAAAAATTAATTACATGTTATCTAGTCTTATTGCTTGTACAAAAGTACTGTTCTTTTTTTCATTACTACCTTGCTGCGTTACTTTTATTTGTATTGCAGTACGTGTATAATATCATTTAATATTTTGTTTTATTAAAGTGCAGATTATATTTTTCAAGCTGTGTGTGTAAAATCACTAATGTTAATAAAGAATTGTAATAAATATAAGATACACATCTGTTTTGTGGCTTATATACATACTTCACAAATAGAGAGAGGTAAGGATGAAACCATAATCAGCTAACCAGGGAGTATTTATTAAAAAGTACAAAACAAATGTCAAACATCATTCTTTCTTTAAAAATCTAGAGGTTGCATGCACTAAAGTAAACATTACGAAAGCTCTTATCTACCCATTGCTCGGCCATATACTGGCTCACTTCAATTAGTTCATTGATACTTAACAAAATATGGATGTATATCTTAACTAGTTACGACGTACGTTATATGCTACTATCTCGTTTGTGTATACGTGTGCTTCCGATTTTTACATATTACGCTTGTCTTCACTTTACCGATCAATCAATAACGTCACGGCAAAGATTCGTGATTTGTACTGTACATACCCTTTAATAGTAAATTTAAAAAAATCTTTTCTTACATATACATTAAAAATACAACTGCTAGCCATGGAGAAGTAACGCAATAAGAGAAAAAAGAGAAAAAGAAACACCCTTTTCGCTTGTTTTTAATATTTTAACTTGCATAAAGAAGGAAGAAGAAAGAATTTCTTAATGCACTCGTATAAATTATAAAAATTTGTGTTTTTTCAGTTTGTACATTAAGATTACTGCCTTATAACTATTTTATATTTATGCCTTTTAGCTGTCCTGAGGATTGTGTGTTTTATATAACACGACAATGTGTTTTAGACCAACGCATTAGAGATATGTCGAAAACTAAACATTTTATTTTTGCACCATCGTATATTAAATCCGGGAAATATATAATAAACCATTCACTTTACCTGACAATGCTCGTTTCCTTAATCCACTTATTGACGACATTTTACTACGTATAACGTAATTTCGCTACGCTCGGCAAACACATACTGGATGCGTTACTACTGCAATACGATCGCTCGCCCATATATTACGACTCACACACCCGAACGACCACTTCCATACCAAAACCGAAACCTGTGAAGCGCACGAAAAGTGGCGAAGTTTAGTTATCATAAATTATCTTCCTGAATTAATCCTCAAACCCTTTACCTCCCTCTCTTACAAATTTCTCATATAAAATGTGAATAGCGTTGTTGTGGTTTGCGATTCGGTTCTATTTAGTGCTTTGCTTTATTTAGTTCCCGCATATTTTCTATATTCTAAATAAAAGAAAAGCTTTTCTGAAAGCTGTAATTGTTTCATAGTAGTATTATCAAGTAAAAAACCTATAACCTCACTTTTTGTGAATTGTATTTTATCTAAGCAAATACGTTTTAGCTACATAAAAATTATACGGTGTAAATGTAAGGGGAACAATGATGTGAAAGATGTTTTAAAAAAAGATGGTGCCGAATACAAATGGATTATAACTCACGCCGGAGGAACAATGGGTTTCATTGATAGCTTCATTGTTTAAATCGAAAACTAAATGTGGAAACTATCAGGACGACATGAATTCGGAAAATTTTTCTACGCGGTTAAAAAAGGATTTAATTTCCAAAATACCAGGTAGTTCGATCATTATTATGAACAACGCACCCTTCTACAGTACTCAAATTAATAAAGAGCTACAGCTTCATCGAAGAAGAATGTTGAAGCTCGAACTGCTAGAGATAGTGAAAGCAAATAAAGCTCTTCCAAAATATAAAATAGATAATTTTGTAATGATGAAAGAACACACTGTATTGAGGCCTATCATTGTATTGGCCTATTCTCAGTGTAAAATGTATGATTATAATCCTTATAATACAAAATGAAAGAATCCTGATGAATGTGGTTGTAAACATCTGACATGGCCTTTAATGTTGTTCCGAGGTTCCTAAAAGTTCTACCAACATGGTTACACGGGCATAAATCACACGTCAGGATGTAAACACCTCTCTTCTTTAATTTGTCTATTTTGTCCTTCTTGTCCAATAGCAAAGGCAAATTTCAAATAACTTTTCAAAACACTAACAATTCTATTAAAAAAAGGATAAGTGGACGGTAGAGAAATACATTTATCACTCGTTTTAGTTATTACGATGGGGCTTTAAGAAAGAGGAAAAGAGGACAGGGACTAGTGAACATTAATAGTAGAAATTAGATATTTCCTCCGCTTTGCTACAGTGCATAATTGGTAATAATACAGTACTGGTGCAAGTTGAGCAAGCGCGATATCCTAACACGTATCCAAATTTTTCTATTATTAGAAAAGCACTGACACAACTAATAAGCAAATGTTGAATATGACCGAGATTTTCAGAAGATCATTCCGATGTTTGTAAACGTAATTCTATCTAGATTTCGTCTTCAAAGTTAGATACAAGAAAATAAACGAGCTTATGTAAAAATCTCGATACACTTGAAAGTAACATAGGTTTCATTACCGTATTTGAATACTACGTTAAAGTGTACCTTCGTTCTGCCTACATAACCTCAGGAGCCCTTAGTGAGTCACCGAACCGTTAACTCGGTCTAATTTAACTAGGCTTCTATTTCTTACAGCTTACAGGTTCTTTATTAGGTCTACCTATGTAGACATATCACGCAAGCTACTCTTTGTCTACCTGCTTTTATTTCCAGGCTTAGAACTAAGAACTTTTTGGGAATTACTAACGTAAGGGCCATCACAAGATTGATCTATAACTCATTGTTGTAGAAGAAAGTAAATGGGTATAAGATTGGCTACCCTAGCCTGATACAAGTAGCTGCAAGTAGATACATGGAAATTAAGCCAGTACACAGAATGTCGGTATAAGATGAAATTTGCGATTAAAAACGTAGTCGGACATTATTATTATTTCTAACCCTATACTTGTAATTATATAAAGGAAACGCGTTTTTTTTTAAATCTTGCTGCTGAATGTATAAATTTCAATTTTTATTAATGTAGTACGTATTAAAGTTATTTCCTTTACCTAAACATAAGTGCACTTTCTGTCTGCAACAGACGTGTCGCATATACTTTTCAGCATGTTCTTAGATAGGAAAATTCCATAAAGAAGATATTCTAAAGTTAGTAAAAGCACTCAGAGAAAAGGTGTCGAAAATGTAAAGGAATAAAAGTAACAACTGCGAAAATACGCGTTCTGCAGAAAAGTACTTCACGGCGATTTACTACCATTTGCTCTGCCATAATAAGGCTATGTTCATGCTTTTCGATAGCAAATCTCTGAAAATATGGTACAGCAGGTATTATCACTAGTGGAAATTATAAGTTAACTAGAAAAACAAATAGAGTGTAATAATAAAATTCTGAACAACTTCCAAAAACTAGGGAAAATATTGGGGAAATTGAATGCAAATAGACAACTCCAGAAGTAATCTCATTAAAAAATGACATATCAAAGAATAATTAAACAGTGATAGAAATATATCAAATGTTTGATGAAAATGAATCACAGAAAGCGCGTTATTGTAGTTTTATTCCATGATTCTCTATGAAAATGCAACTTGGTTTCTTAATAAAGGTAAAATAACATTTTTTTAACTGTGCAATTAAATAAAGATTTGTTTTCAAGGAAAATCAAACTATCGAGTTTTACTAGCCCAAAATGTTTTGTGCGCTGTTATCTCACCAAGTTGTCCACCTCACGAGGCATTGAAAAATAAAGTGTAACACGAATCTTGTATTAAATGTTCCTAATTCTTACATCCTCTTCTTTAATAATTATGAACATCAAACTATTGCACCTATATGAAAGAGATTACTCGTTAAATTTTTAATCTGTTATTTAGGTACACATCATTTCTGTGCAGCGTAAAAATTTCTATACACATATTGTGATATACTTGCAATTACTTTTAAATCATTCACCTAAGTCACCTATCGATAACATTTATAAACATTGCTACTTGCCACATTTGTTTCTGTACGTAAAGCTCAAAAACAAAACGACGCTCAAGCAACAAAATTATTATAAGTGTTCAACCTTAATTTACTAATAATTTATACCGGTCGATCTCGCTCTTACAAAAGAGTAGATGCTCCATGCTCGAATCCGGTCTCGGGGGAAGTCCCATCCTCGATGTGCGCCCTGAGCGGAACATGTTTTCGATTGCTCCTATGTTCATGAAGATGTGATTTTTCCTTCCTCTCTCTTCCTATCGCTATACAAAATAACCACAATATATAGATTCGACACACAGAACAGCAATTCACGTGCGGCTCTACCACCAAAATGCTGTTTACATGCAAAGGATCCTATGGGTAGCTTACCAACTATCCTTAGACGAAATAATTCATATCATTGGTCGCCTAAGAAGCACCGCATCCAGATTCTACACACAACACAAATTCACATGTAGTTCTACCAGCGAAATACGGTTGATATCCAATGGATCCAATTATTTTGTATAACCCTCATAATTTATATCGTCGGACGCCCAAGAGTGACCATATTCAGATTCAACAGACGCAACACCAACTCACATGCAGTTCCACCACACTCACACAAAATAATTCATATCGTTATTCGTCTAGGAGCCATCATATTCAGATCAAACACATATATCTACCACAAAAATTCGGTTGACTTGTAAAAGTCCTAGTGGTGGCTTGTCTACAACCAGCGCATTCGTATTCGACAAACACAATTCATATGCCGCATTACCATGCGATGGTTTCTAGCCCCTACACAAAACAATTTGTATCGTTGGTCGTCTGAAAACTCTCGTATTATATCCAGATTCCGCATACACAACTAGAAATGCAGACGGGTGATTTACCTACAACTCTTACACAAAAACATTCATATCCTCGGTCGTCCAAAAACTGGTACATTCAGATTCGATACATATAAGTCCCACGATGGTTTATCCGCAACCCTTGCACAAAATAATTCATGTGACGGTGGTCCAAGCATCACTACATACAGATTCGACACGTATAAGACCAATCATATCCGGATCCGCCACCGAAATACGGTTAACTTGTAAACAGTCTCAAAGGTGGTTTACTTACAATCGTACACAAAACAATTCACATCATCGATCATCGACCAAGTACTGCCACATGCAGATTCGAACCCGAACGAAACTGAACGTTGTTGAAAGAAACCATAATCAATTACAGCCGAACGTAGCTGAATGGAACCGGACATAATTCAATATAGCCTTATAGATCCGGGCACAACATAGTATATCCGAATATGGCCGAATGGAACCCCACATAACCACTTGTAGCCGAACGGAAAGGACATAACCAAATACAGCCGAGTGGATTCAGACATAACCCAATATAGCCGAATAGAATCGGATATAGCCAAATGTAAACAAGCGTAGCCGAATGGAACCCGACATAATTGAATATAGCCAAATGAATTCGGATATAACCAAATACAATTAAATGGATCCGAGCATAACCGAATATTAGCGAAGATAGCCGAACGTAGCTGAATGGAACCTAATAACCAGATGTAGCCGAACAAATTCATGGAATCGAATTCAACCGAATGTAATTGAACGTATTGACGTATTGATGCTTTTGTGCTGTGACGGCTAACATCATGTTTACATTTTCAAATGAAAAGTATTCTGCTATAATAATAATTTATGGAAGCAAAATACAAAAACCGCCCGAGGATTGTACACTACTAGATTTCCTCATTGACGCCGTCAAGAAAAAAATACATTTATTCGTGCGGCTAATATGTTCAGAAATATTGGTTGGTAAATGTGAAAATCGAAGAAGAACGGCTATAAATGAAGCTAACAGGATAGGTGTATTGGCAAATATTGTTTACGATACTCACACGTCTGTGAGATTCTTACTGAAGATTGTGCTAAATCAGTAGATTCAGTTCATAAAGTACTACAATTCAATAAATACAAACCATTTAAAATTTATTAACATTATTGAGTCGGTGTAGGTTCATGATAACAATTGGAGAAAGGGGACAAAATCTCACAAAGATACATATAAATATACATCTGCGAGATTTGGCCCCCTTTTTTTTCTGTCCAAAATTTATTTAGTGCATAGTTTTTACGATGGCGATGAAACTCTTACACTTAACCCATCAAAACCGTGAGAGTATTTTTTAATAAAATTTATAGCAGACAACCATGGCAACAAATTAAGTAAACAAAACATAATTTTCAGGGAAATTTATTTTTGATCGTAGTTACAGTATGGACACACTGAGTCATTTTTTGCGAAACAAATTTTTGAAATATAGCAAAGCTCTTAATGCGGGGTCCAAGATCTCACTTTCTACATTGTGTTTTTTCGACGGAAGAAAATCCTTCTCCGACATATCGTCTTCTTTTTTATTGGAAACAGGTACGACGAGATAACATACATTATATCTAATATCCTCAAAAATTCGATTCAACGATAACGTTCCTACTAGAAGATGATCTTCCCAGTCTTGTAGGAGAATTTTTGAGTTTACCTAAATAAATAGTGGCAACTTCACGTCAAAAATTTAAATCAGTAATTGGTCTTCCAGAACTCTTATAAAGAATCCAAGCATTCTGTATAACAGCATCAATTAGCAAGGTAAGTGTTAATCGATAGTATTTCTAACGCGCTAAATCTTCTGACTGAAAATGTCTCCGATGTACTTATTGTACACGCCGATAACCTTCCTTTCGGCCTGGCAATAACGTTTAACGAACTGAATAGGATTCACAGAAGTTGAAGCCATCGTTACGACAGCATTATCCATCAATCTAGTCAAATGACGCCATCTTCTTTGTTAATTTTTGAACTAAAGCTACCTGGAGGTCCTTTCGTCATACTTTTTTATATGTGAATCTTTGGGAATTGTATTCTCCCTAATAATCCTTGCGATACCATCTCCTTTTCTCTTCAAGTATACCAGCAAATTGAAGCCAGCAAAGCGTCTTATTAGGTAAAGGTTAGGTTGGAGCAGGGTTTGGGTTTGAGTCCTTTCCTTGGTAAATATCAAAGTTAATTAGATAACCAATTTCAGAATTTCAACACTAAGCTTTATAACCAAATTTTATTGATTTTCCTCTAATGAATTATTTGCAATGCTGATGACATCATGGACTCGTTGATAATACTTTAGAACGACATTTTATAATTTATCAATAAATGGTTTCAACTTTTTATCTCATTTGGTGTTATCGGCACATTATTTCTATAAGGCTATCGCGCCGTGTAGCATTTTTTCATCATTTCATTGCTCATATCCGATCTCGAACGCCGGTAAAATCTCTTTCCAGGAATAACGTTATATCCAGAAGTAATCTGTATTCCCCAGAAACAATTCAGTTCATCTATTGAGACCTTCGAGTCAAGACGATTTCGAGAGAGGGCATAATCTCGTTATCGAAGAAAAGTTCGAATATATTTGTCGGGGATAAGTCTTTTAAATGTGAGTAATCAGGTTTCGGAAGTTCGATAGTGTTCTAAGATTACCATATATCCATGTCCGGTTAACATACCTTGTAGCTTTGAAACTGTTTATAAACTCAATAGCAATTTGTCCATCATGCACCTCGTACTCAGAATCGAGCTGAATCCGTTCATTATCATCGAGAAATAGGATGCTGACAGTTGGTGAAATGAACTTCTACAGCCACAGATAGCTGACGTCCAGATAAATTATCCACTAAGCCCCGAACATATGAAAATATCGGTTACTTCATTCCTATTATCCCCATGGTCTTCAGATGTCGTATATAACGCCTCCTGAAGCGAAAAACCACAAATGGTAACACTTAAATTTCCACGCTCATAAAATACAGATACTTTCGTTACGTAACGTCAAAACTATTCCATAATAGAGATTAAACATTTAGTGATACAAACAAATATACAAAACCGTAATAATTATTATAGCACATAACAAAATCTACTTACACGTATCTGACGTCTATTTTTTTCACGAAACAAAATATAGCACTTCAACTTCAAATGTACTTCTTCAAACAAAATAACTGATTTACCGAATAAACCCAACACAAAATGAAATACAAAGCACCCCTAAACCTGGACATATCCATACGAACCAGAAACAAAACAACAATCCACTTTTTGGGTGTTTCAAAGTGAACCACAACCAATAAAAGTTGTTCGTTCAGGAAGTGCTTCAAAAAAAATTATTACCTTCTTCTTCCGTAAAACTGGTCCTGTTGCTGCCGTTGCTGTTGACTATCGAAAAACAGTAAACAACAATTTGTTTGCTTTAAGTCTTCGATGAAATCTGAAAAAATACTAGACATCGGCGCATCATCCTTCACCACGACAAGGCCAGCGTTCCAACAGCACATCGAACAGTCGATTACATAAGGGAGAATAACATGACTTATTGTTCGTATTCTCCCGACTTATCATCTAGTGACTTCTTCCTGTTTCCTTTTGCCAAACAAACTGCGTGATGAGCTGTTTTCAACACCGAAAGAGGCCGTTGAAGCATTTGAAAGGTACGTTTTTGAGATACACATTTCAGATTGAAATAAATGTTTCGACAACTTGTTTATACGAATGCAAAAGTGTTTAAAACTTAAAGGCGAATATTTTGAGAAACAATAAAGTATTTTTTTAATAAAACATCTGTTTTTTTCTTTTTCCGGAAATTGAATAATCGCGTGTTATTGTGACCAAATGGTGATACGAGGACTTCATGGGTTAATTTCATTAAGGAAGATTTTATGGACTTTATTCACAAATTTGAGATTTCCTAGCTCGTATGCTGTCGTCTGATGAGAACAACATTTCAAACAATGGAATAGTCAACGTTGATAATTCACCTGATTGGTCATTTGAAAATTTTCATTGGATGAGAAAAACTAATTTCCAAAGAAGATAGAGTAGGACAATTATACTCCATATATGGAATATTGGAATACCAATTGATTGATCCATACTTTTTTAACAGCACCTTATTAACAGGACCGCAATACTTCAATTTGTTGATACATCAGATACCTCTTTTGCCTCAGAATATTAATTTGCGACAGGTGACGTATCTTCAACAAGACTACGTGGCGCTCCTGCTCATAACAGTAACACAGTAAACGAGGGTATTTCCGAGACGATGGATAGGCACTAATGGTCCTATAAGATATCCAGATCGTTCTCCTGTTTTAGTTCTTTTTCGACTTACAATTAGTCTGCGATACGCCTTCCAGAAATGTCGAAGAATTAAGAGTTTATTAATATCGTTTGTGATAACATAGCTCCAGAATGTGTAGAATGTGAGAAAAGAACTTTTATATATTTTCGTAAAATGCTGATTTGTTAAACGGTATTCATCGTCGCGCTAATGTCAGCGCTTAAATATAAGTATTGTTAACATGACAGTGACATAGAAGAAATGTAAACTGCTTTCTATTTTTTAAATCGATTTCTACAATGTATTTGTATTACCACTTACTCAACAAGTTTATGTTACATCCAAGCATAAAGCTTACACACAGCTCGCAAAATTTGCACATGAAACCAAATGATAGCGTAGAAAAGTCGTTCAATTTTATACTGGACTCGCCATCTCGCTTGTTGAAAGTAAAGCAACAGTTAACTTTGTGCAATAAAACATTTTAACAGCGCTACACACCTAACGTAGCTAATAAATATATCTATATAAGAAGTACCACTTGACTGAAAACGATTTAAGTAAAACTAATTTATGATTAAATTGTGTTTTAAATTTTCATTAAGACACGTAAAAATAAATTCGATATATTTAACTTTTAGAAATAACATTAAACATTGGCTTCATTGGAGGGTCGATAAATAATATTTTTCAACAAAAACATGCTTTCATGGAGTTCACTGCTTAAGCCAATCTATAAGTATCATAAACAAAACGCTTATTCTCTCAAAAGTAAATTATGTACATCAGGTCACGAATGAAGAAAAATTAAGTACGAAAGTTAAATGTATAAATTGTATCCATAATTGTAGAAGAATGTTGTGTGTGGATTAAAATTTCAACTAAACATAATGTATTATATGTACTATAAAGTTCGTAAATGTTGTACTATACCTGTAAGTATATTTTTCTTATTTACGTTAGCGCCACTCTCAACAAGAATCTTTACGATACTCTCAAAGGTATTTCCATTGCCAATACATCCCGCTAGTAGTAACGGAGTAATACCTTTGCTATCATCTACATTTGCATTAGCTGATTTTTCAACCAGTAATCTTATTACCTCCACATGACCCGCTTTTGCTGCAAGGTGAAGTGGCGTTCTGCCCCAAATATCAGGTGGTGGCAACTGCAAACAGAAATAACACAAAGACGGTTAAGACAGCGTTAAAAAATTGTACTATTTATATTTTTTACGGTACGTCCACCTAGTATGTGCATTAGGGTAGTCCTTATTTTTCAACATTCTAAAGGTTTCGCTTCCATTTCCTTGTATTGTTTCACTCAACAAACAACGACCTGTGCAAAATTTCAACTCAACCGAATAACTGCTACTACGAAGTTTCGAAATTTTCGGGCGATTTTCGGTCCTGAGAAAAAAATGCTTAGTTGTCTCAACGTGCCTTACTTCACTTTATGGTTGGTTTTTACGTAACTGTTGGTTTCGTTTGGCAACATTGGCTGAATATTTTTGAATTAAACTGTTTAGGGAAGAAGTCATCTTCCCCCCGAAGACTAGGTGGACAGGCTGTATATAATTCATACACGTATCTAAATACAATTTCATCACATTCGAAGCGCCTTAAACATTTTATATAAAAGCCATTAACCTGCATATTCTACTCGTGTTTACTACACTTATCTACATATATGCTTTATATCAACATAGCACATCAAGTAAATACGATAAAGGTAGTAAAAATATACTAAAACTGAAAAGAGAAACCGAAACGAAAGAAGTGAAATATATTAGAAAATCACGTAAAGGATATACCCTAGACACACATTCTAGTAGAGAAATCACAAGCAACTTTATTTAGGCACATTTCGATCCAAAACTGGTGCACAAAGCAAACAAAGTTACACCTATTTTGTCAGTATAAGAAATAAACCAACGTTCGATGATTTTATTCAATTCTGGCCAGTCGTTAAAGTAGGAATAGAGTTCCAGGACGTAATTTGAATAACTTACCATTTATAAATATGTTCCCAACTACTGTGTTAGTTCAAAATGTTACAATTTGTATTTTTGTATGATAATAAACCGAATACAGAGTGAGCTAACCGTCGCAAAATTAACAGTCTATGTTTTTGCAGAGACCCTAAAAATTGCCACAAGCATTGTTCACACGCATTTATTAAAACTTAATTTAGCCCTCAGAATGTTTGGATTCAACTTTATATACCCGAATAAAGTCGCGCAGAACGAAACTCTATTTACAGTATCAACTTGAAATTATTTAGAGACCGAATAACGATGTATCTAAACGACATTAAGGTTAGGTTACCAAACAAAAAAAGTGCCAATATGGAATCTTTTCTATAAGAACCATGAAGAAGAAATTTTCGTGGGTAAAAATTTAATTAATCGATTTTTATACAGAAACAGCATATACATAACATTAAGTGACTAAAGGCAGTTTTTTGAATAGTGGAATGAATAAAGGGAAGTGGTCATTGGTGTGAGTGTATAATGTGAAAGGAATATTATATAATAATTTAAAGCAAAAATTGATGTTACAGAATTATAAAAATAACGCTCTACTCATTATTAAAATATAAAGTCTGAGGAGCGAAACTATCGAATAATCAGTACAGAGTAAAAGCAAATAGAAAGAGAAACGCTGGGATACATATAATTTTATTTTTAGCAGAAACCTTTCCTCGAATATATTCCATAAGCTCTAGCTTCACGCTTCAGCTCTTTTGACTATAATATACCTTTCTTGATTTTATTTCATTACGTAGCTATAAAAGCAACGATACCTTAATTAGCAAATCTAGCAAATTAAAAAAATCCGTCTAGTAAACTTCTAATTTTTCAAGTTCAACAAAGACCTATGTTGATTCTACAAAATAGCGAAAATTAAAGTTAGTATTCAATTTTCCCAATAAGTTTGAACCCAAACTATATAAGTCATTCCCGACAATTAGCCTATTAAAAGTATCCATGAAAATAATGAAGATATCGGTTTGGAATTTTGTTGAACGATATTAAGAATGATGATTGTGTTTTCTACCAACATTTTCAACCATTGCACTCTTGATTAAATCTGAAATCCATATCAACTTTCTTATTTCAAATGGTGCATCCTATATGTTATGAATGTTTCGGATAGAGGTTCCAGACGTTCAGCGATATACAATATTATAGATGTCGGAGATACCACCTTTCAGATAATCAATTTTTTCTGAAAAAATTAACAAACACAAACTTTAACTTAAACATCAATATCTTCTATTCTTCTAATCTTATAATGACAACTCTTATTTTTGAATATATCTGTTTATTGTATTCGAAAAAATGCAGGTAAAACATATTTTACATCCTATCCCTAAATTCATTTGCTCTCGAGTTATTTTAAAGATGGCGAAATTGATTATTTATTACTAGTAAGCAACCACAATATTGAAAGATAGGCTTTGCTTACTTTGACGCTGTAATAACGGTATCTACCATATGTCAGAAACTGTTGATTATTACAAAATACAGCATTAAATGTATTTGATATATGTGATGAATGTATCCTCATTTAGCAAAGTTAACGGCGAAAAAATGTAAAAGAATAGAACCAATGTTATGAAATACGATAGAGTAAATATATGGACTTCAACCACCAAAGAATGCCGATTATTTCAAGAGATGAGAACATCATAACGTGTTAGTATAAGCAAACCTTGGGCTTTCGTATTTATCAAGGTAGCGAATATTACGAGGTCAAAATGCACGATTTCAAATTTGCTTCAATGCAGGCGTTAATACTAATTTATTTAGGTAGACAAAGAGAATTTTGCCAATCGATTTTCGTACTTTGTGCTTACGTATCAAATTTATAACAAAAGTTTAAATGGCATTAAATATTGAAATGTACTGGAAACAACCGTAATAAAATACATTAATGGTCTAAATGTGGACTAAATGTTAGTATTAGTTAGATTGAGGAGTTCCGGCGGACTCTACGTGTGAGGTTATGAATTAATGAATCGAATGAAGAAGTTAAAATCGCGGATATGACCAGTCAGGTTCTTAGACCTATGACTTGTTTCCCATTGTAGTATGTATTCATAGCAATAAAAAGAAGTTTATGTTGCTAACTAAAACTAGTTTACATGGATAATACCGAATAGATGATACTGATGTTTAACAAATTTTTCAGAGAAAATTTAGTATTTCAAAGGTAGTACAGGTACATACATGCTACATCTAAGATATTTTATATCGTTAAACTTGCCGTTGAAAGGATCCGTAAAATATAGGGAGTGATGTATCCAAAGACCTGTTTCTCTCTCTCGGACATTTCCTTCCACCTATTAGAAACCTGTCGCATTCTCTCTCCAATATATTCGTCCCATTTTTTCGATTTCTCTATCATACGTGCACGACGGTTATTAATATATAAGGTGTGATTTGGATTTGCAATTGGAAATGTTGATGTACAGGGTGTAATTTTGATACGCAATGGGAAATGTTGATGTCTGTTACCCATTAATATCCGTCACCGATTTAATCAAGAATGCCACGAAGTTGAACATATTTTTAGGAAATATGTCATTACCCAGAATATCGCCCACCAATATTTCAAGACCATATTTTCACTATTTCCAAAGATACACACCATAGTTGTGGACGACCCTGTATAACACCAATTTTAAGTTTAATTGTAGAATAAATTTTTGTTGAACCAACGAAAATAGAAGTTTATTAGACAGATTTACCCCCGTTTCCACAAAAAACAGATATTAGCTGGTACATTCTTGTATTCGGAATTCAAATGGCAATATAGTAAACTCAAAAGAGCATATGTTAAGAAGCAAGACATAACTTAGATCAATTTTTTAAACTACCAATGCTCCTTTAATTACTTTACTAACAAATGCGACAGATTAAAAAAGATACTGACATCTCGGTAATTTACAAGGTATCATTTAGAACACCTATACGTAGATCGTAAATCACTCAGGAGTAATTACTAAGTAAATTGCAACAAAAGTGAATAAAAATTACTTAAATTGAAAGTAAAAACGAATAATTTTAATAGAATCCTTACCGCCATGAATAGCCTGTTCCATTTCCAGTAATTGTCGGCAGATTTTCTTATTCGTGTTTCATGATATTTAAATTTACATTCCGTGTCAGCTCCGGATTCCAGTAACAGCTGGACCAATTCCGTGTTTCCGTTGCTCGCTGCGTAGTGTAGAGGTGTTCTACCCAGTTGATCTCCAGTGTTGACATACTGCTCCCCGAGCTTCACCAATTCTCGTAGAGTCGGAGTGAGGCCGAATTTAGTAAAGGCGGACCCTACCTGATGAACAGATTACTTTGTTGCATTCGGTATTCGTTATAGCTCCACTATCTTTTAATTAAATCATTTTGTTGGGCGGACTCAGTTTTTCGCTCTGACGAACTAGCAAAAGACTAGATAATCGTAGATGGCGGAAAAATTTAATGTCGGCAAACGAAAGAAATTCCTAATGCTTGGATTGGTCTTTTTAAAGAAAACTAAAAAATAAATACACCGGTTTTCCTGTGGATTATTTGCTTTTGTATTATGATTTAAAAAAAAAAGGGAATAGAAAGAAGAATATGAGGTAGTGATATATTGAAAGAGAAATATTGATTTCTAATGGATATAGAAATAGTTATATAATGTTTCTACTTACAACAAAAGGCTTTTGAGTTTACGTATTACATTGAAATAACATGCATCGATCTTTTCTTTATTTTTTAAACAACCTTTAATCGGTGTAATTTTAATTGTAATGAATCAATTTTACGTAAGTAGAATATTTACATAACATTTAAGCTGAATTTTAAGCATTAGTTAGGTAATTTCAAATCTAAAAATGTATTAACGATCTCACCGTCAAAGAATCTCACTTTTGGAATAAAACAATGATGTGGAAGAGGTTAGTTTTGCTAAATATACAGAGCAATTATATTTTAATTGAAAGATTCATATAGGTTTCCTGTCATATTATTTCAAATACAAACATAAAATAAAGAGAATTCAATGTATATATGTAAGTATGTAGATCCTTTTGTTATACAGTGAGGTCCTTGAGTATCTTCTGCCCCATACTAATTACTGTTTGACGGAAGTTGCAGTTTTAGAAAAACAACAGGTGGATTTCTGTGTTTTATTAATTGCAGTTCAGTTGCATGTCCGGTATCACCGGAAAGTAATGGAAATACGCGTCTGGCAATATCACATATATACATAGGTATCTTGTATTTTAACTTCAGAATTATGACAATATGAATTCGAAATATCGAATTCTTATTTCAAATTTAATATTCGAATTCGAAGATTGGATTTTACATTTAAATCTGGAATTTCGAATATTGGTTAAATACTAGGAGTAATATAAAACCAAAAACAAGTGCTTGCATTGTCTTTCATTTTGCATAAGTTCTGCGAAAAATAAATTAAAATAATTTGTTTGAATCAAAACATAGGGCAACCAGCTTTCAATCTTTTGCACTTGACGGTATATTTTAATGCTAATGGTACACAAGAATTACATTTTGTGTAGAATTTAATAGATTGAAAATTAAACCAGGAAGCGCCCAAAATGTTTACAAACGTTCGGGAATATTTATAAGCACCTTATATTTTTAGTGGACACAAAAATAGCGCTCATTTGCAAACGTTAGCATATTTGCATTTGTGCCATGTTCCAACTGAGGTTTGTAACATCAAAAGAATTGTGTGTGGTTTCTGGATGATTTAAAATTAACTAAACTATATCTTATTTATTTAAACATGTCGAAACAAGTGAAATGGAACGGGATAATAAGAAGTCTCTGCCGTTAAAAGACGTTTAAAGATGGTAACGTGGCAAAGATAAATAGATTAAAAAAGCAGGATGCGTGGAATGATATCGGAAATCATAGCCACTGCTGATGTAATAAAAACTAAACTAAATTCTCTACTCTCTTTATTTAGGGGACAAAGATGGAATATCCGAGACCTTTTCTAACTAAATCATTTGCTGCACTAACTACTTTCTCATTAAGACCGGACACACCAAGCCGGTGGCATTATGCATACGCAAAAACCGTGAAAATATATATTTTTCTATGGATGCAGCGTCTTATCATTTACGCTTGCAGAAACGAGTGCGCACTCACTGGCGGGGTTGATATATTTCGAAAGCGGTCGGACATACCCGAATTCGTACGCGTACGGTTAGTATGTATATGGGTGACGGGTTGGATTGATGATGGCGAATCGACGGCGTGCTTTGTTATGTTCGACGAGTGGTAATAGATTTCTTAACCCATTTTTGATATTAGAATAGACTGGCACTATTATCAAATGTATTGTTTGCAACATCAACATTTTACCGTACAGTATTTTTATTTGTGAAAGACATGTTAATAGCACCTGTTAAATGCTAAATCATATTATAATTTTCTATATGACCGTATTTTTATGTTAAGGGTGTGTAAGATTCCACAAAATATTGTAGACAATGAAGAATTTCGAACGTTTTGAGGGAAATGGAGCCAATAAGAAGTTAATTACAATTAAATTTACCGCGGATGAAAAACATGATTACGGATCAAATCAAGGCAGAGTTAGAAAATAAAAAAATATGGTTGACGATGGATTAACCAACGAATCCAAGAAGGAATTGTATTTTAAATGTGTTAGTGCGCACTTTAAAAAGCGATGTGGCATCCATGCCTCTTCTTTTACATAGTACAATATTACAGAAGACAAACGCGGAAACGATAGCAGAAACTATAATAAATACCTTTGGGAAGTTCAATATATCGGTAACCCAACTTGTAATGTTGGTTATAGATGGGGTTTCAAACATGAGCAAACCTGGAGAATTACTAAAACAGTCTCATCCTCAATTGCTCCATGAACCTGTTTGCTCCATGCATGCCATCTTGTAGCTGAATTTAATAGAAACAGTCACCCAAAAGTAAATCAAGTAATAGTTTCTACTAAAAAAGTTTTTACTAAATCTCCAAAATGCATTAGTGAGGCTACTCCGGGCATTCCTCAGCCACCACAGCCAGTATTGACGAGATGGGAAACGTAACTTAAAGCTGTTTTATGTTATAAGAAATTTTTGCACATTATTAAACCTTAAATTTAAATCTTCAAGAAAGCCAAGCAATTTCAGTAAGCCAGCGGCTGGTTTCAGTTACCGAAATCCATACTCAAATAGAGCAAATTTCCGAAAATTATTCAATTCTTTTAGATACCGTTTCCAAATTAGAGAAACCCAAGCTTTCATTACATAAAGCGCTAAATATAATAGGTGAAAACTAATAGTGTGAATATAATACGAACGACCATTTTAAATTTGCGAGCATTTTCCAAATATAGCAACATATTTTCACCTCACTGAGGAGTACGACTGACAAGGGAAGTATCTGAAGTGTCAGACGCCGATTTCAATGAGACTGCGTCAGTTTGTAGACCCCACCGAGTGTTGCTCAACGGCGCCCTCCGTTGTTGCGGAGATGCTTATCTAGGGGATGCAATCCACCCTTCAAAATCATCTCAAATTTCGTTTTTCGTAAATAATGTTTAAACGGTTAAAGATAGAAAAAAAGTTTCAATAGCAGACTGACACCATTTACGGAGCCCTTTCGATTGGTATGGGTATTGATATACAGGATGTTACAGTAAAGACGCAACAGCGTATGTTATACTTATCTGTTCGAATTGCAAGAAATGATTGTAACTGCTGCATTTGTTTTGATAATTGTACAGGGTGTCCACAAAATGATGAAATTTTAAATACTTGCTTATTTTACGCTTTATTTTACGATACGCTGGTTATCGTTACGGGGTTGCATTGTACGTTAAAAACTAGTGTGAATTCATATGAAGCCCAAAATAGTTACTGGTAACAGTTTTCGGCAAATATTACAGTTACAGAACTGATAAAAAAGTAACATCGGTTCGACAATTATATAGATGGAAAACGTATGTAGAAAAAGGTGGAACCAACAGGAAAAAATGGCTGGAAATTGCTAAACACGTATTATGCAAATTTTCGGCAGCGATGGATCAAAACGGCATAGCGCATGATGTGGACCTACAGCAGTGGGCGCTAGAAGCAAACGCAATCGTTAAGCTGGAACACTTTAAAGTATCCAAATACTGGATAGCGCGGTTTAAAAGATATAATAGAATAACCTCTCGAAAGATAACTAAATTTGTTGGCCGAACATATGTACAGAGAAAGAGGACCTGCAAACGGTGGCTACAAATTTTGTCAATTTTGTAAAAGCGTACATTGAAACTTGTGGGGCAGAAAAAGTCTATAATGCAGACGAGAGTGGGTTTAATTTGGAATTGCACTCTGGTCGTACATTAAGCTACAAAGGCGGAAAAGCTGTCGCATGCACTGTGCAATCTGTAGGATCTACTACTCATAGTTACACCACATTGCCTATTATATCCGCTACAGGAAAACTGATATCACCTGTGCCGAGAGTCTTTAAGGAAGCAGGCGGTAAATTTGGCCCCAAAGTCCGCGACAACTTATTCCAGGTACACATTACATTTTTTTTCTGATAGGCACCAAATACTAAAGTCGAACCATCCTCATCTGGCAAACTGACCAGTGAACTATTTAAAAAATGGTTTACTGATGTGTATCTATCCCGAGTCCGTGGTGAAACTCGTACCACTTTACTGCCGGATTCTTGGGGTGGTCACTGCCCTGCGACATTGCACAATTTTCATCACCACTAACAGATATATATCTTGAAAAGAATAAATCCGACAAGTTCGAAGTTTTATTTAATATTATTGCATTTTGGAATTCCACTAAAAATTCGGACCTATATTTATGTCAATCAAACCGCCTCTACATTGTGGAATTATCTTATCAGGCACTAATCGTTGTAGTTCTGAAAAATATTTGATTACAGCTTTCTATCGATAGTGTTCATGTGTGGTGCAACCTTAGCAAACCGTAGTAATGTTTGATTGATATAATGCCGCTTCTTTAATCATAGCTTTATGAATATTTGCATTCGTAATGAGTAAAGTTCGCCACTTCCCGTGCGCTTCACAGGCGTCGGTATGGGAGTGGTCGTTCGGGTATGTGATTCGTAATATATGCGCAAGCGATCTTATTGCAGTAGTAACGCATCCAGTATCTGTTTGGCGGCCGGTTGGAATGCGCCCGAGGATAGCGAAGTGTTGTATATAATAAACTCATTTACTTTATCTGACAATGGTCGTTTCTTTGATCCACTTATCGACGACTTTTTATTACGTATAACGTATATGCCGCACTTCGCTACGCTCGCGTGCATTCCAACCGGCCGCCAAACACATATTGGATGCAATAAGGTCGCATACACATATATTACGAATCGTACACCCAAACGACCACTCCCATACCGACACCTGGGAAGAGCACGAAAAGCGGTGAACTTTAGTAATGAGTTCAATTTACGATGGCAAGCAATTTAATATTTGTGATGCCGTTTTCAGGTTTAATTACATTATTTCTAATTCTTCTTCATAAGTAACGAAAGTGAAAGCACGATACTCGGCTTGGTATCACCAATATTACCCAGAAAATCCAAAAAATTTCGTACCATACCTGGTTACTGAGATACAGCATATGCATAATTTAATAAGTCTCGGTTAGGTTCGAACATGCAAAATGTGTTATCTACACGAATTTGGAGGTCGACTAACCGTAAGATTTCCTATACATAGCAGTATCAGTATAAAGTTGTGTTTCTGTTCGGGATTGCCCACGCCTGAAGCGCTTCCCTGCATTTTCTCATGCATATTTTAGTTACCACGACACAACCCTTCAATTTTGACGAGTACTTTTCCAATCTTAATCAAAGTAACTTGGACACAAAGTGATATCGATAGTGATTAACGGTAGTGACCACTGAATATTATCGGTAGTTTCAACCATCGATAGCACATATCGATAATTCTGTGCTATCGATAGTACTATCAATGATACTAGCGACAAGATTATGTATGATGTAAACATAAGAATCAGTAGAACCTTTTCTTTGGTTAAATTACTTTTGTAATGCAACGATTACGTGATGTTATTCTGATTGTTAAATTGAACTTGAATAAATTAGAATTTCTTATATAAATTTTAAACTTATATAGATTTTGTTTATTTACTTGTAACTTACGCTAGTTGTTGTCGTGAGATGTAATTTTAAGTGCTTTGTTGCATAAATTGAATGTTAGTTTAAGTTAGCCGCCCTATAAATTCATACGCTGCAACACATTATGCATGAAGGTAGTCAAGTCTCATTTAATTATGCGGATACTGTATGTATACATTACACCGAAGTTCACTACACAGAATAACTTGACTATGGCTACGGCTAATAGGTTTAGTCTGATAATGTGAATCCGTCCCTATTTCAAGTTTTTTTTGTCCTAAATATTATTGAGTTCCGAATACATATAAATCGTTAACGGTATGTATACATATGCATAACCGACTCTACAGTTTTGTGAAATTTGAATTCCTCACATTGTAAGTACTGTACTATAATTTTCAGAAATGCTCAATTACACAATACTTAAATAAAAATGTCTTTTTTTAAATAAGCAAGCTGGAATTGGCTACCGGTGTAATAAATTAATATACTTTCGGATTGTTAGCTGGTCTTACAAGCACCAAACTTTTCTTCCAGTTCTTACTTTCACAGACGTATGGGTAATTGCAATTTATGGTGAACCATCCTACAGACATGATTAAGAATACTGATATGATTACATTCTTGGATTCCCTGTGAGTTTTCAAATACATTCAAACGGGGTTTTCAGGTTTTACTTTTAATTAAAACAAATAATCGCTATTAAGTAGGGTAAAATAAGTATATACTTGACATTATTTCATTTTTGATCAAATCTCAGACAACAGAAAGAAAAAAATTAATGACGTTGCTGTAGCATTGAAAATTCTCTTAAAATGTTAAGGATTGAAAGTTAGTGGGAAATACCGACTAAAATCACAATTATATATCTTCAAGGTTAGTTTAGTAACTGTATTCAATTTCTAGTTTCTAAAAACAGTAAGTTTCAAGTATTTTATTAATTAAAATTTATATTAAGTTAAAATAAATGATATTTCATTTATTGTATTGACACTACATCTCACAGCTGGCTAAATTGCTTTAATAAACATTTAGACTTTCAGAAAAAAACAGAATATTTCTATTGATAATGAATTATAATCTTCAAGCAGAAGGTAAATTATTTTAGAACGAACGCAGTTCCCGTTAAATTGAAATGACTTCGCAAAAGACACCGACTTTAATTACTGTTTTAAATTGCGGCATCATAAAAAGTTTAAACGGGTGTCCTACCTGCAGCGCGGTTATGTCGTAGGTTCCAACTCGGCCGTACTTAAGTTCAGGATATAAATTCAAGAAATGGTTAATGTCAAACGCCGTATCACCCTCGCCGTCCATCTTTAAGGTTGTAATAATAAAAGTAAACTGAATATGTTCGCAGTGTATTACGAAAGGTCTCTCCAGGAAGCAATTAAACCGCAGTATGATTAGCAAACGATAAAAGTTTTCTTGATAAACAAAAAATTATTTGTAAAGAAAAACGTCTGGCGAACGGAATGTACGCATATACCACATTTTTATCACGCTGCTCTTTAAGGGTCTCTACAAAGTTATTCAAAATGCAGAAAGCCTTGATAACGAATGCGATAATTCAGTTGATATAATATTAGTAGTTGTGTTATTGTTAAGTTACTCTTTGTTTGGAACTCACTAAAGTATTTAAATGAAGAAAAGAAGAACCCAAAGAAACGTAGCTAAACACTAGTTCTAGTGATAAAGACTCCGATAAGGTTTTCCTTAGAACATCAAACAAAGTTGAGTGACCCAAGAAAGTTAATTTTTTATGCGAAGCTAAATTTTTTTCATCCTCGGTCATCGACTTTAAATGTAAAACTTGGTTACTTTTCTTGTAACTAATTAACAATGCAGTTCTAACAATAAACTTAAAAAAAATAAAGCAAATTCTGACTGAAAATAAATTAACATGTAACTTTTGATTGGTTTTGTTTCTACGACAATAATAATAATAATATTTATTCGAAAAATATATTTTACAAGAAAAAGAAGAAACATGCCAAAAATAAGTCGAAGAAAGAAGAAAGGAATCTGCTGCACCTGCAATGTTTAAATGGCAGTAAATAGCTATCCTGTCGAAAAGTTTCAAAATATTGTTTATTTTGAGTGCTTTCGAACTGGCGATAAAGTAGATTAAACATAATTCTCAGTGCTTCCTTTTGCAAAAGAGATACTCTTTGATTGTCCGAACAAAATCTCCACTGAATGATCCCATACCGCAGCAAAGACTAAAAATTCGAATAGTGGAATACCGTTAAGGTGTCATGGTTACAGGAGGATTTTAACGCGTTTAACTCATAACAGACCCGATAAATTTAGTGCAGAGTTGATCAGCATGACCGGCCTACTTTAGAAGCGGATAGTAAGATTACAGATTCGAATGGAAACCGACAGCAAATCGTGACTACTCTAAATCTATGTGGGTCTGTCTCGTAGTATGATTTACAGAGCCATCCGATATAAAACAAGTTTATTGACTATCATCCCATGCTTTATTGAATTGATAATGTTCTTTGTCTTGGACTGAGGATCATTGAAGTGTGTCTCAATTTGTCCCAATTATTATTTTGTATCATTTATTAATCGTACTTATTATTTATCTGCAGATACTTATTTGCGTCAATTACACGCTAAATAATTAATATATTCGGATTTCTAGCGGCAATTACAGAGAACTCAAATTCTGCGAAGATATTGTTGGATTTGAATCACGGGACTCCGTGTTGTAGCAGTTGCTACACCCGCCTGGAAAACAGGAGACGTAGGTTCAAATCCTACCGGTGTCTAATGAATTTTAAGTCATCAACTAAATTTAATTACATCGGATAAGCCAACGAAATCGAATTTTCAGTACTTGCCGAAGGAAAGCCTTATGTGTTAACCATACTTGTATAGTTTATAGCGGAAACTGAACATTCTGTCTACTTGACTGTATAACATATAGTTATGAATAAGCCTGCAGAAACGAATACACTTTTCGTGCGCTTCACGAAATTAACGGAGACTAGACAGACTCGTGTTTTATCGACTCTCGGGGAAACCAGTAGACAACACGAACCCCCACTCATGAGACGAATAAACACGAGTCTGTCTAATCTCTGCTAATTTAGCGAAGCGCAACTCCTCTCTGCAGGCTTAGTTATGAGTTAACTTTATGTTATGCAAAAGTTCCGTCCGGATACTTTTGTTTAAAATTTTTTTCTCTAAATTAGTATGGAAATTAATTATCTGGCACCCATGCACTAAATGAACATTCTGTATGTATAGTTAAATGTCCACTGTTGAGCAACAGGAAAGTTTCACATTTAAATCAATTCTTTGCGATTACTGTTTATAAAGAAATGATACACTTTGGTAACAAACCGTAAACGATGATTAGATTATCTACGCACTAAAATCTTTCCCGTCATTAGTATTGCTAATTTCTTTTCATTGAAAAATAGCTGTAGGAGTGTTTTGGAACAAATTATTCATAATTTTAGTAGTTATATTTGGATAGTCCTTTTCCAGTATTACATGCGGGAACAAAAGAATAATGTTTAGTCAACAATTTTGATACTTTAAACTTTTTAGTGATTACAATCATTTCGTTAAGGGATCGACTTTTCCTGTGGTTGGCGCAATGTATGCAAACTAATTTACTATTACCAAAATACTGTTTGAACAAGTTAGAAAACATTTTATCGAAGAATGTTATGTACAAATAATGTATACTTATATAAGTTGTTCTGTACTTGCCACACCTGATTGTGATGTGCAGCTACTATTTCTAATGCAGCAAACAAGAACCTCTCTATATAAGCTTCTCTATTAATAGAGCGCAACAAGTCGATTGCTTAGCAGAAGGATTACCGCGCTAGGTTAACCGAAATAAGCGTGCGCGTTATTTAGAACAAAAAACAATAAGAGAATTTATTGAAACGCAAATATAAGATATAGTGCAACAACTTACTGAATATACTTAGATGGCTGAAAAGAAATCCGCAAGTGAGGCCCTGAACACCTGTATCATAGCGTACGTTTTTACAGTGGTTACAGCGGTGTAATATTCCCCTACTTAAAGTGGCCTTTGAATTTCTATAACGGATCCCCCGCAACACTATTCTTAAAAAGATGGCGTAATCTAGAAAAGTCTTTACTTAATATAGTATTAAATTTTTCTCTGACTAAAACACTTTTTTCGTTATCTAAAATATGTAGCTGTTTGTACGTCGTCAACAATTTCGCACGAATCCCGTAATGACAACGAAGTGTTTTGCAATTTTTTTATTGCGTCGGCTACTGGAACGTAATTGTCGTTAATAGTTTTTAAATCTGCTGCAACTTGAGGATTTTGGTATTGCATTTGACTTAGCTTTATTGCAGCTGCTTCCTTAACCCAGTTGTAAAATCACCAATTTGATTTTTTCAAAATGTTTAAAATAATACAATGCTGCTTCTAACCGTGTACCCCATCGTGTAAGAATTGGCTACGGCGTTTCTGCTACTAGGTGTAAAGCATTCGGTTGAACAGCTTTGAATAATTGATCTGTGCGACGCATAACAGCGCCAGCATCGATAACCATCATCAACACTTACTTTGGTGAAATTTCAAAGTTATCTAGTGTTCTAACTAATACATTGTGAACAGCTTCGGCAGTACACCTTTGCTGTCTTTTACAGGCTAGCTAATAAACAATCATCGTTAAATTACAGAAATTCGTTATACGGTTTCCTTCCTGTTTTTTGTGTTGCGCTATTTACATGGTTCCTACACATATATGGTTTCCAACATAATAAACTTTCATCGCAAGAAACACCTGATTGATTTGCCATTGTGTATTAAGTTTGGAAATTGCCATAAATACGTGTTTACCCTGTTAGCAAACGGACAAGTTTTTATATGTCTTACACATAGCACACAGCCTCCCGCGCTTAAACACCCCTGGAAGGCAAGCGAGAATGTTGCGCTCTATCTATTATTCCTCTAACATTTTGGATTTTAAGTAATTGATGTTCATTCATAAAGTAGTGCTACAGCAGCCGCAATTTTCAAATATTTTCGTATTTAATGTTGCCATAATCCGCGCATTAAAAACGAGCCCGGGATCCGGTAGTAAGAGAGCTTGCTCCTTACCGTGAGAAAACTAAGCGTTGTACGTTGCAGTTCCACCAGTATCGGTGGCAAATTTTTGTGGTGGATCTGATACAATCTCAAGTTACCATTCGTATGCTAGGATATAATTAACTTGGGCTTCAAGATTTTCGGCGAGGGGGTGATAGTAATAAATCTACGGAACATTTTACACACTATCGGTTCCTCTGGTTACAACAAGCTTCGCCCCATTTAGCGGTCACTACGCGTAAAAAATTGAAATCAAAGTTTAACAGTTTGTAGGTCAAAAAAATTTGGGATGATTCGTACAAATGTAAACGTTGTTCTAAAAATTTATTATTTTCTTTAATATTGAATCAACACACACAACACTAGACGATTATTACTTCAATTTAATAGTTTTCCAACGGGCCAAAATGGCTCCTCACCGTGAACTTGTTAAAATATATTTTTTTTCTCGCAGTGTACTTATTTGTGCATGCATTTCAACAACTTTTAGCGTTGATAGTTTGGCGGAGATATCCAGTACATGTCACCCTTTTAAATGTGTTTTAGCATTAACAGAGGTCGGAGCAAAATTTCAATTAAATTACATAGTGAGTCCAAGTTAGTAAAATTCTGGTATAATAACGAGACATTATAAGAAGCATTTTATTTTTGGATATTTTCCTTATTCCAAATAAACCTCTTTCTGTATAAAAAAAAGGACCACCTGGGAAAACAAAAGTAATAAATTGTTTCCCAACTTGTGCAACTAAAGCGCTATGTTATTGATTTGAAATTTGTGTCTCTGTCTACTTTTACAAAAACATCTCTACCACCCGTCTAGGCATGTAGATACCCTACTACATTCAAGCGACAGATGGAACATTCTCTACTCCTTAGGCGCGTATGTGGTTCTAGTTCGACATACATCCATTGAATATTTCATGAACCCAGCACTTCCTTTGTGGAGGCAACGAAAAGCAGAAAGCGCCGCAGGTGCCGCGGGACTGAATTTTGAATCTGGTATGTCGTCAAACGATAGCTAAATACGTTCCCGCTAATTAATTAATAGACGTAATTAATTCACCCGGATCTAATCTTAGCTATTTTAGAAACTTTGATAAAAATGTTTATCGCTGACAGTAATACTGTTAATAAAGTGCTTTAAGCGAAAATAACCTCTTACGTAATAATTTTTTCTTAGGCTTTGAATGCAATTGTTTGCTATGATTTTGTCATTATCATTATGCAGCTGGTTAATGGCCTTCCCGACTGCGCTCATCATTCACGTAATTTTTTATGTATACTACTATTAGCCTTCCAAAATCAACGTATATAAAATGAAGTATTGAATTAAAATTTATAATGCGAAACGGTTCTAATTGGGGTAAAGGTTATTTCATAACCACAGGAGGCACATTCTTTATGCAGTTTTGTTAGTTCACCTTTTCGCCATAAACGGCGAAGCGCTTGTTAATTATATTCCAAAAAAACGAAGGATTTATGGAACGGAATCGAGTCCTCAACGCCACCACGGTCACAAATAGGTTTGCTTACCACTGAATCACGGAACCGTTAAATTATAGGTGAGTATAGGTGAGTGTTAATTAAAATAATACTATACGAATGCTGAATACTATATTTATACATTTTTTATTACGTAGTAATATCAGGGCAAATCCGTTATTTTGCAAGTAAATACAGGGGATCAAAATGATAAATATAAGGCTGTAAGTTATAGTCCGATTGCACATCAGAAAATGCCTAGAAACAACCAAAAAATAATGCTAAGATAGCTTAGCTTCCTCATGGTATTGATGGAATAATTCACGGCAAATGCAATAAAAGGAGAGAGAGAACAATACACTAACACACGGACATGTTTCTGCCTACCCGGCGTTATCAGCGTGTCTTCGAGAGTACTTTTCATATCTCTACCTTCTATCGCTGTTGCCTCACAGTTAATACCACAACTTTCAAAACGACAAACTCGACATTTCTTGGCGCCCTCTAGTGCCAAAGAAACGCTTGCCTGCTGTTCAGGAAGCAGCGGCATAAACCGGGTACTGTTCCCCAAACCATCCCTCGAGCAGTTCACATGACTGCCAAACACGAGATGGCGACGCTGGTAGCGCTTTGGGAAACCGCACATGTGAATATTCCGACATTGACGACCGAGTACCCGGAGTACCCCCTAAACGGAAACGAAACCACTGCCATGTACAAGAAATGAACTAATAATAAAAACTTGTAGAGAAAATTGTATAGACAAAGCGGTAAAGATAGCGTGTTCCGTAGGCAATCAGGTTATTTTTACCGATGACAGAATACCCAGCGGCTTCATGCTAGCCGCCTGCGTGATGAGATGGTTACACTAGGAACAGCCCGAACTATCAACGAAACGGTTCAATCAAATTTTTGCGCAAAACAGCCGCAATCGTCTGTAGTGCAATGGGAAATTTCAGTATTGAGAGCGCGAGTAGTCGGCGGAGTAGTTGGGTCGAATTTTTACCTAGGACAGCCCTAGGCGTCTGCGGTGCAATGGGAACGAGAACGGACAAGAGAGAAGACGAAATGAAATTCTGCTCGGCTCTATCTACCTAAAATTCGTGTGACATACTGTTTCCTGTACATAATGTAGGGAGGCAAGACAATTTTATAATAAAACTTTACACAAGCTCTAGAAAATCATTTCGTAAGTTATACAGTGTTGCTCAAGAGTGACATACAGTATTTTTACTACTGTAGGCTTCCACGGCCAGAGTCGGTTAAAACTAAACGTGTTCCGGCTTCGGACCGTGTCATGTCTTTTTCTGTTAAACGCTCGATGTTTCGCCTACAATCACATTGGGCTTCTTCAGGAGTGGAAAAGGTGGTAGGCAACAGTTAATACGGTAACTCAGCGTGTAAACCACGCCAGAGGCGAAACTAGCTGAGCGGGAAGCAGTTGATCACGGTAACTCAGCATGTAAATCATGCCAAAGGCCAAAATCAACTCTGGGGAACGAGGGGAGTAGCACGCTTTTTATGCCGGCGATAAGCGGGTATTGTCGCTGATTGGTCGAGGGCTACGATCACGATTAGGCGAAGATGGGTCGTTACGGATGACAGGTTTCCATATGTCTGCGAGGGGGTAACCTACGTCACTAATGGGAAGAATTACAAAGTAATGAAGTCGCACTGAATAATATCGGGTGGGCAGTGCGGCTGATGTTCAGCGATAGCCGAATTCGAGGGAAGGTGTGTTCTAACGCAACGTTCGTGTGTTCTGTCAGGCGGGCTTTGACAGAGCTTCCTGCTGTGTGAATATACACCAAACCACACGAACAAGGAATTCTATAAACACCTTTGCTCGCTAAGAGGGAAAATTTGTCTTTGGGAGATGGAAGAATTTCTGGAACCACAGAGATCGTTAAACATCCTAAGAATGTCAATAGGGACACAAGTTACCCTCTCGCAGATATATGGAAGTCATCAGTAACAACCCATCCTCACCTAACCATGACCGTCGCCCCCCAACCAATCAGCGACAGGCCCTGCCCACCGCCAGCATAAAAAACATGCTACTCCCTTCGTTTCCCGCAGTTGATTTTCGCCTCTGGCATGGTTCACATACTGAGTTAGCATGATCAACTGTTTTCAGGTCAGTTAGTTTCGCTTCTGGCGTGGTTTACACGTTGAGTTACCGTGCTTCCCATCTTTCTCTCTCCTGAAGAAACCCCATATGATTGCGGGCGAAACATCGAGTTTTCGTCTAACAAAAAACGACATGCTACAGTCCGAACCTGGAACACGCTTAGTTTTAACATACAACGGTGTCGAAAAATAAGTGACAAAATAAAAGTCAAGAAAAATTGAAGAATAATTTAGACTATTAGCATGGACTATTTTCGGAACTTCGCTAATCGGAAAATGCGAAGAATTAACTTTACTTATTTTCCTTCAATGTCTTGAATTCACTATGTAATTGTATGACAAATGAAAATAAACTGCTTATTAATCGTTTCCTTGTTTTATTCTTAATTCTAATTCTAATAACACTTTCTGCTTATAGATGTCGCCTAGGAATTAACTTTGTGTCGAAAGTGTTTATTGGCATAGAACAAAATAATTACTTTCATATAAGTAAAATTACTTGTACGAAAGTAATTATTTGTAAATTGAGTTAATTATGTTCCTAGTGAAATCAATAGTTTACATCGGTGTCGAGGGCTGCGTGCATCATCATCTATCGGTGATGGCTGAATCGTCCAGAGTCCATCAAATAAATGAGTGAGTTAACATAAACGAATTTAATAACATAGAAAAAGAAAACAATTTTATTCGCGAGCTAAAACAAAGAAATGGAAATAACAACTTATTAAAACAAACCGGAAGAAATCAAGTCAACAATTTTATTTACAAGCTCATTTGCAAGAAGCTTAAGGGCGATACGGAATGTATCTTTGAACGTGTTCTCGGTGGAACTTAGAAAATTGTGGGAGGCTCAGAAAGACGATATATGTTCAAATACCAACTTCAACATACCCGGCAGCTCTGAATCAAACAATTGGAGGGTATTAGTGATAAAACGGTTAGGAATATTCTACGTCGGGCCGCGAAGGCAGGCCAACGGCACTATATTCTCCAGACTTGGAAAATATTCAACCTAGGACTGCGAAAGCAGACCGACGGCCGTATACTTCCCGAGACCTTGTTGCGCTGAATCGTCCATATGAAATAACCGACGTGCCGTATGTTGAAATGAAGATTTGAGCGGCTTATTTAGCAAATTTCGTATGACGTTTCTTGCCTTTTGACGTGATATGACCTTGAACTAGCAAAACAATTTCATAACATTCCTTTACACAAATTATGGATTGATTCATTGACAAAATTTATACACTGTGGTTCAAAGGTAATTACGGGTTTTAGGAAATCCCCTAACATCAAATTTTAGAGAAATTGGCATTAAATTCGTTACGAATAATAATTATGATTTTTATACTATACTTTAGCTTAAAAAGTCTTTAAAGGTCCATGATTCGAATGATCTGAAAACAAATGTGACAGTTCGAAAATCAATCATCAAACCAAATATTAACATTAAAATGAAATGAAATTACTACTAAGTGCATCAACTTTGGCTTTTGAATTATAAAATAACGGCGTTTTGGAGTACGAACAGTTGATTAATTTAAAAAATGCATGTATAGATTTTGCCTTGAAAATAAAACAAACTGGATTACTCAAATTTGCTTATAGTTATCTTGTAAAATCTCAATACATTAACTTTGTTCCAACACAAATCAAGCTAATCAGAGCAAATCATATACCATGAAATCCGTTAGAAAATTGTTTCGGAATTCCTTCATCCAATCAAATAGCGTTTAGCGATTAGTTCATGATTTTTGTTGGAATAAGCCTATTATATTCCTATCCCTAAATAGATATAAAACAAATTCATAATTGCCACACAGCAAAAAAGGAGGCTAATCAATTTCAAATTGTTATGCTTTAATTATCTTATTCCTAGAATACCTTAAATAAACAATTTCAATACAAGAGGGTGCATTTAAACAGTATGCAGAATGTACAAGGTGGGCCAAATTCGATACTTTTAATAGGAAATTTCTAAAGGAATTAGACAAAAAAAGATTTTAAATAGAAATCCATTGGTGAAATCCCTATTTTTATATCTTCCTTAATATAAGAGATACAGAGCGTTTTCTTAAAATATGCAATTTTGAAAAACCCTTGTAACTTTTTTATTTGTGAAAATGCTTGATTTATATAAAAACTATATTAGGGCGCTTTTTGTCGCAGAGGCCTATTTTTTTTCAATTTTGTCTTTTTTTAAACTCTTATTTTTTGAGATATTATCAAGACTTGTGTTTTTTTTATATGGAACAGCCTATATATTTTTACACTATTGAAAAGCATATAAAATTACCTTTAGAAAGATATAACACATTTGATATTTTATTTAAACAATTTTTAGATTATTTGTTTTCCTTCATTTCACATTATTTTAAGATGGCTATGGATGGTGGTAAATAAGCAAACAATAGATTTCAACAAGGCAGAAAAAAAATTGTTTTAATATCTGACCAGCATTGTGAGGAGGTGCTCCATCATGCTGGAAGTAAACGAATTCCAATTGATTTAAAGGTATTTCGTCTACGAAAGGTTCAATAAATTCAAAAAATTTGCAAGTATCTTTCAGAGTTAAGAATTCCGTTATATATGTAGGGCCCAATTATCCTGCCACGGAAAATTCCTACCCACACATTGAAACTGTATCGTCCTTGGTTTCTCGTCTCAACAGTAACATGGGGACCACGCGACCAAGTATAAGAATTAAACCTGTTAAAAATTCCCGTCCATACACAAAGAGCAAAATTATAATTTTCTTTACATTTTCCCAAAAGCCATTGACGATATACCATACGACGCTCCAAATCCGCGGCAAAAAGGTAGTGTACTTCCCTTGTCCGATAGGGTTTCATTTTATGCTTTTTTAAAATGCGCTCTGCCGATGTTCTTGCTAAACCTGTTGTTTGTGCCATCTGGCGAGTGGAATGTGTCGAGAAATATTTACTGTTTCCCCTAAAACATCAATTTCCTCTAATTCTTTGTCTCTATTTTGAGCCACAAAATTTTGTAGGTCTCGGCTTTTGAAAGGATCCACAATTTATTAAATATTTCTTTAACCTTGAGGAAATGTCTCTGAACGGTTGTTGTCTTTCAGGATATCGCTCATAGTAAATGTTACATGCAGCTTCCTCATTTTCACCTGCTTCTATAAAACATTTTAGCATGTCGTATTTTTCACAGTTTTCATACATTTTTGAATTCTTAGATAATGAAAACACCAGTAATATTAATGAAAACTGACATTTCAGAACATTTAGACAATATAAAATAAATACGTGTATTGCTTAGTTACCATTAGCCATCTTAAAATAATGTGAAAGGAAGAAAAACAAATAATTTAAAAATTGTTTAAATAAAATATCAAGTGTGTTATATCATTCTAAAGGTAATTTTATATGCTTTTCAATAGTGTAAAAATATATAGGGTGTTCCATACAAAAAAACACAAATCTTGATAATACCTCAAAAAATGGGAGTTGAAAAAAAAGAAAAAATTAGAGCATAGGATTCTGCGTCAAAAAGCGCCCTAATACAGTTTTTATATAAATCAAGCATTTTCACAAATAAAAAAGTTACAAGGGTTTTTAAAAATTGCACATTTTAAGAAAACGCTCTGTATTTCTTATATTAAGGAAGATATAAAAATAGGAATTTCACCAATCGATTTCTCTTTAAAATCGAGCTCCAGAAGCTTAGGTCAGTTTTTGTCTAATTCCTTTAGAAAAGTTCCCTATTAAAAGTATCGAATTTGGCTCACCTTGTACGCAATTAAATTTTTGTAATCGTCACTTACAAGATCAGAAAATAAATCCTTATTCTATTAACCAGTTAGAAACAATTATTTAGTTCCTGAATAGTATGATTAAACATCGTACTGCGGATAACTGGATTTAGTTCGTTATAAAAATGGATGTATCTGTATTGAAGCTATTCAACGGAAAATGAAATATCAGAAAGCAATAACGGAAGCAGTCAGTAGAGACAAAAGGGAAAACAAAAATAAAATCAATATGAAAACAAAAACACGCTATGTAAAAGATCCGATTGACGGGTAACAAATTTTTCCGAAAAACCCGCGTACCTCATTTCTAGGAAGCTGATGGAATAAGTGCAGTAACTAAAAAGAAACTGTTCTATGTTCAGGAAATTTGAATAGATTAATTTCAATACATTGCATAATGTATATGCACTAAACTAAAAAAAAACTTAAACTTCTAACTAAATAATATATATTTTAAAATGTTAAGCTTTAATCCTTGAATTAGTGCCAGTAACTATTATAGCAAGAAGCTTAAAACAGTATACATTGTATCATAGATACGAAGGTTAGTAGAATATTTAAGTAAGAAATTGTTTGAATTATATTATTGAGTAATTGCTAAGTGGATACGCAGGGCTATCCACGTTCATACGAGTAGCGGCAAAGTCCAGTGCGCTGTTTTATTCAAGGCCCAATTTAACTTCTGGAAGCGAACAAACGTGACTTATGTAATTGCACAACATTCGAAATATAAGGTGAAGTCATCAGATTTTTGCAAATCGAAGTTAATCAGTACGAAATGCAACGTAGATTACAGAGCCTTTATGTCCCGAACGTTTTAAGCCTAAAACAAGTTAGTGTTTGGTGCCGGAAATTTAAAAACTGACGAAGGATCATCCGGAGAAGGAAGGACCTCACACACGAACAGCAACTACACAGTTGTCGAACGTTTGATTAGAGAAGATCGTTGCGTTAAAGCCCCTGCAATCCCTGTAATTAAATCATATGCAACTTAATTTTTCGCATTGGCTCGCTGGATGCTGAAAACGCTCTTCGAGGAACAAAAGCCCAATCAAATGAGTTCTCTACTTAAAATTCTCACCCGATACCGCCAGCAAAGGAAGATCATTGAAGGCATCGTTATCGAAGTACTCGCTGTATATTTTGCCTTCCGGCATCGTCAGGATATTAGATGTTAATCTCCTGACGATGTCGCAAGGCGAAATGTACATGAGTACCAATAAAATTTGTGAAATTATTGCAGGAAATGTTTTACCGAAAGCAATCCATCACTGCATTTAATTCTTTAAACTTGGGTTTATAAATTCACTCCAGGGACAAAACAATAGTTCATGATATGGGAGCGCCCACACAGTTGAAAACTTTATTGTGTAAAGCTAAGAAGGAGGAAATTTGCGTCAAGGTTTTGTATATAATGTTTGGAAAATTAATTTGGTAAGGGGCGTTAGAGATATTTTACACCGGGGGGTGTAAAATATCTCCAACGTTTTATTCGAAAAAGAGGGACACGTCGACGCCTGTGTGTAAAACATTTGCAGTGTAAGAGTGAAAGGAATTGAATTGAAGGGAACAAAACAGATAGAGAGAGAAATTATTTTTGTTTGGATACAAACAAAAATGTGTGCCCTTGTTTTAGTGTAGTACTATCACCTATTGGTGAGTTTAAAGGAAAAATATATTAAAAATAAAACAGATATTGAAACTTACATCATATAGGCATTTAAACCAGTGTGGAGTAGGATGTGCGGTTTTCATACTTCGTTAATCGGGGTTTCATACATTACACGGATGTAAGACCAACTACGAATGTTTATTTACCCCTTGACTATGCATTGATAATTATGATTGAGTGTAACTGGTTCCCGTTAAAGTGCCTTTCAAATTTTGCCGTGTATGTTACACCAATACATTTGATGCCTTATTCCCTAGTATTTTGTACTGTTAAGTGTGCACATTAGCTAGGTTTTACGATGTTATTTTGGTAAACCTTATAAAAACTCACGGTGTGAAATTTCCCCAGCTAAAGCCCAGTCATCTACCCGTAAAACCATGGCCACCGTATTCTGAGATAATGAAGGCCTACTATCAAAGAAATTTGAATTAATGAACACCGTCATGGACTGTTTCAAGCTACTTGACAAATAGTAGTGCCGTGAAGGAATATTTATATGTTTGCTAAGTTACATCGTTAGTAGGAGTATATCGGAAGAGCAGATAAAATAAGCTGTGCGAAAAACATTGAGATGTTTACTCGAAAACAATTCACAATGTCTTACAAAGACAGAAAGTAGGAGTTAGAACGTTGTCGATGTAACAAATGTGTTAAAGGGATTCTATGAAGCTTACGGATAATGCACCGTCGAAACGGTGTCAAACGTAACAAACAACAAGAGAATAATACAGAAAAGTGCTTTAGTAGAGTTTGTCTATTAGTTTAATTTGCTCGAAGACAAAGTTTTCAATGGAATTCACAAGAAAAGAGGTTCGCAGATATGATAGATGAAGTGCGACTTTAACTGATGTTAAAAAATATAAAGTAATCGAAACTATTTAGTAATAATTTATAATGCCTTGCAATAGTGGCCATATAATTAGTAACATTTGTAAAATAACAATTTATTAACCCAACCGTACAAACCATTTGCAGAACAAATAATTGGCTTGTTGGAATGTCTTGGATAGTGATATCTCAATTCATTTAATAGCCATTGGTTTTCTGTATGATTGACACCGCTTAATGGGTTTTTTCAACCCATTTTTATGTTATTTATCGTTACCCACCTACCCCGGATGAGGTTTACTAACGAATATGCCAGGGAGGAGCGAGCACTGTGGTATTCGATAAGTAATTAAAATGCAGAGGCCTACTGGAACATTGCTGGATTTTTCGATCTGCGTATGGGGAATCCAATGTGTCGGAGAAAAAATGTATTTGCGCTATGGTGGGTATGATGTGCCTATGTACTAGATAAAGATGAAGGAAGCCATTCATTCAAGCCTGCATCCGCACAGTATACTGCTGCGAGTAATCACTTTCTATTCTAACAAACTGAAACATCTAAGTCGTTTCTTTTACTCCTTCATTGCGCTCACCCTAAAGACGAACGCCAGTAACAGGTATATAAAAGAGATAATATTAAATTAATGTTTTTTTTTCTCAATTCGCCGTTAATTATTACTTCGTTTCATGTACCAATGTCAATCATGCATATCCTGATAGCCAATACCGCAATAACGCCCAATGAAGACTGGAAAAAATAAATGCAGCCACGATAATATCTATAAATACTCATGTTGTTAGTTTTTGTCATCCTAATTTGCAATTGATGTATTTAAGTGAGACCGCCCATTTAGAAACAAAAACAAAAACAATACCACAGGCTTCCACGGCTAGAGTCAGTTAAAGTTGGACATGTTCCGGGTTTGGACCGCGTCATGGTTAATCGAAAACTTGGCGTTTCTCCCACAACTATATAGGGTTTCCTTAGGAGAAGGAAAAGCGACAGTTAGCACGGTAGCTCAACTTGGAAAGCACGTCAAAGGCGAAAATTAGCTGCGGGGAATCGAGAGGAGCAAGACGCTTTTATATCGGCAGTGGGCAGTTGTGTGCCACGGTCTCTGTTAGGCGAGGATCACTCGTTACTGAACACTGACATTCTTAGGATGTTTAAAGATCTCTAGGGACCCTCTAATTTTCTGAATGTAATAGTGGGAAGAATTACGAAGCAATGGAGTCGCACTGAATAATATCTGGTGGCCAGTGTTTAGATGATGTTCGGCGATAGCCGAATTCGATGAGCGACCTGTTCTAAGGCAATGTTAGATGAGTTTTGATAGAGCGTCCTGTTTCATCGATACGCACCAAATCATATTCCATAAACACCTTTACTGGCTAACGGAGAAAATTTGTGTTTGGGAAATGGAAGAATTTCAGATTCCTCGGTCTTCTCAGTTTCGCCTCTGACGTGGTTTACACGTTGAGTTATTGTGTTAACTCTAGTCTACTATCTTTTCCTCTCCTGTCGAAGCACCATATGATTGTGGGCAAAACGTCGAAGTTTCGATTAACCATGACATGGTCCACTGCGATTTGATAAAAAAGAAAACTTACATTCAACAACACAACAAAAATTTCACAACTTTGTTACAATCTGTGACAAGATGTAATTAACATAATAACAAATACTTGCGGCCAAGTTACATAATTGTGTTAAACCACTACAATATCTTTTCTACAATACTGTCGTACATTCTCTCAAGTGACTTTTCCCTTATAGCTGGGTTCGCCGACGAAATTATAACTTGTAACTCCTCGAAAGGACAAATTGGCGGTAATTTTGGTGGTTGCAAAATACCAAAAGCTTCCGTGTATTACAACTTTTCTCGCTATTTTTTCCCACTCAACAAAACTGCCGGTAAAACTGTTAACCATTTATATATGATTAGAAAGAATTCATTTTATTTGCCTCCCAACAATTCAATTGAATCACAATCATTTTTAACGTAAATTGTGGGATGTGACATCTATTGCTTATCCTCTTCACAGAGTAAAACCCAAAATGTATTGCATTTCATGCCGGAGCTTACTCATTCCATATATATAAAGAATACAGTACTTTCTCCTTAATGTATATACAAAGATAAAATCGGTTACACAAACTTATTTCTAGTATAATTTTATTAATATTTCATTGAATACAAAATTGCGTTGAAGTTCCTCTTGATTCTAAAACACGTAAAGGAGTTTCTAAAACGTATAAAGTGCACTATGCAGCTTCAAAAGTAGTCTCTAACCGTAATATACACATCCACACTTAATCATCTACATTCGATTTAGTTGAACATTCACCGGCCTCTGATAAATACATGCTTCCTTTTACCGAACGTTCTACGTTTCTTAAAAGCTGCACGCTTGAAGTTACAAGATCTGAATACGGTGCATTACATTTTACTTCCTCGAATAAAGTTATACGTGTGAAGAGAGCTGCCATCAACCAACGTTTCCTTCAATATTGCCTTCCGTCCTCCAGTGCACTGCAAATAACTGTTCGCAAAATGAATTTACGCTACATACTTTTCTGCGCCGGGATATTTTATTACTCTGCTCGCAGTCGAATTAATACGCGTACGTACCTGGTGCCTTTTTACGCCGCATGATACAAAGGTCTTAATTAAATTCTGTAATCACTGTACTACTTTATCTAGCTCCTTGCCGATTCATATTCAGAAAGGCATCTGTGCATAATGCGATGCAACCTCACTAATAGCTTTGTAACTTTGCTCTTCCTGCAAATTCATAAATTTTCATAAATTGCACACGTAACAACAAAAGCACCCGTTTTGACCTACTCGTTATCTGCGTCTATATGACGTATTTTGAATGGATAAACTATTTCAATTGCGTTTTTCTACTATAAAAAAAAACGTGGAGATTACGCGATTCTCTACAAAAAAAGTCTTTATGCTTTTTTCTACGAATCATCATTCATGGAATATTGCGGTTTCAAAATTTTACCTGTGCTACCTGTATATGTTATCAGACGCCAAAGTGAAATTGCTTCGTGCGTTTCGACCAATGTGCAAAGGATTGGTAGATCGCGCAAACGTTAAAATGGACACAATAGATCAGCATGTAGATGCAAGTGATTCACGTAAAGAGAGATATAAAGCAGTAAATGGAAACAGACTTTCTGTCTTCCCGCAACATCTGCTGCTGCTTATCGACATTTACTATCAGGTCCGAATAAGGCTAGGCAACGAACTGGACCGTGAAAGATGGGGATGGATACTAAAAGGTCATTATTTGGAGCCAATTCAAACTTTACTCGTGCCTGCTCTAGAAAAACTTATCAACGGTATTTTTTGTAACTGCAAGAAAGGTTATAGTTATAACTACAGCTGTAAAAGAATTAGATTATTTCGTTTAACGATATATGGTAATTATCAAGGCCAGTCTCGCCCCAATGTTGAATTAAATACAGCAGATGACGATACTATTGATATTAATAAAAGGATATATGATTTATCTTTTTCTTAGAACAATCTATAGAAATCCAGCAAAAACAGAAAGAAGGAGTTGTAGAAGAGGAAAGCAAAGGAGAAGATATAATTTCTGACTAGAATTTGAAGATGAAAAGTGATATTACGATTTTTGAAGTAATAACCAGTTCCACATCGATAATTATCTATAGCAGCATTTACATCATGCAGTAAGTTTGTCTATTAGAAACAGTAATAATTCTTTACATATATTACCTAATGTTTTCCTTACACATTTCACACCTTTATTGTTTCCATGACTTACTTCGGTCCTCAAATTCGATTAAAAGTTCGTAGAAAAACTAACAACCACCTACTAATAAATTTCATTTTATCACAAATTCATCATACGTCCTATAAACAACGCTAGTAAATGTTATTCGTTTCAAAGTAAATAGTTTAAAATTCATTAACGCCACATTAAACCTTGACCACCATGATACGGGGCTAGCTTAAACATTTTCCAGCCTAACACAGGGACAAGTATTGCTTTATCGAATTTAGTTTTATATTCAATAGTCATCTTGTAAGTCTATACATTTTCTCCAGGGATGCTTCTATCTCTTTACTCCGCCCAAATAGTAGTTAGCATCTTGTTCTGACAAATAGACGCTTACGAATGTGACAGCCTCCTCTTTCGATGAGAATTTCTGTTCTCCCAGTGAAACTTTGAGTGTGGGAGACAGAAAATTCGCTAGGGCCAGACTTGGTGTACAGGGAGGATGATCTTTTAATTCCAACCCCAATTTGTGAATTATTGTTATGGCGGCCACTGAAATGTGAACGGTGCATTATCTCGTTGGAACAAGCCTTTTTCTCCCTCTTCCTGCTTTCTTCAAATGCGGTCGTTTTTCTGCAATTTCTGTCTTGAGTTTGTCCCGTAATGATGCGTAGTATGCCCCATTATTGTATTTTCTCCGATAGAACTTCCCCATTTTCGAAACCAATTCACCTTTCGCAGTCCACTGTTTCGCTCATGTTTTGCCTCTAGACTCTACTGAAGTAGATATCAAAGTTTCATATGCAGTTATTAATCAACAACAAAACAATTAATTCATTTAATCAGCCTCAATAAAGTTTGGAAATGTTCTTTCGAATGCGTTTTTGATTCTGAGTGAGCAAGGGCGGCATCTAACGGACAATTATATGCCTTGCGACGGAATTTTGAAGGGAAATATCGTATTTTCGGAATCAGTTGAAGATAATGGGAGACGTAAAATGTGTGTGTGTGTTACTTTTATTACTTTGGCAACCTACCTTTTGTTTTTATTTATTTTCGAATATTAGAATATAGAAATCCCACTGTATTGAAAAAACGCATTACCGTTAGTAAAACTTAATGTTACTAAAGACAAAATGTAGGGAATCTGAAAAATGCCCTTTGAGTTACAACGTATAAATTATTCCGGTATAGAGATTTTAGGGTTATTTGGGTTAGGGTTAATTATGTTTATTATTCACACATTGTGTACGCTGTTGACTTGGGAATCAATAGCCTACCTATCGTTTGCGTTAAGTCGTAGACAATCATAGTTTATATGTAGATGCACATTTCAGAGCCCATTTCAAATTTTAATTTGCGTATGCATATTGCTGTTCAAATTCAAGAATTTAGTGACGACTCAATATTCGATTTTTTCCATTTTTACTAGCACTAACATCCACTGACACAAACAACCACTAAACAAAAACCAAACGCCCAAGATGGCTGAAATTTTCAAGTTTCTTTCAATGCATGTTCAATTATATCACCAGAGTATTTTTGACAAATAATGCCATCTTCTTGTCAAAGGTCAAACACTTTTCAAACAACCTTCTTATTTCGCAGATACAGTCAGCTATTTTTGCTTTTATTTAATACTAACATCTATCTATAATTCCACCTAATTAGTGAAACAAATCACCTTAAAATTGCAACCAATCCTTTGATTTTAAGTTTTCGTTATGTTTGAAACGTGGTAGTGATACTGCACTTTAACAAGCAAGTTTTTACTTATTTAGTTTTAGCGGTTTGAAAGTTGTACATTTTTAAAGTTAAGAGGAACATCTGCCAGACACTTTCCGGTTCCGGAAGAATAACAAATGCTTTGTACGACTGAGGAAACCAAGACGGCAACATTACCCTTCAAACTGAATAATGAAATATTCCGCATTTAGTGTATGGAATTGCATACACTGGAAAAAAATAAAACGGTTGAGTCAATGTAAAATGCATTCAAGGAACTACAAGTTTTAGTCACCTATTGGCGATGTATCTTAATTGTCCACAAAGCATCTGGAAATATCAAACTGTCAAATCATTATTTTATCAGGCTAATATTGATCGTTTCCCGTGTATAGCGAATCAAGTTATGTTGCTTGTCCCAAACTATGTACGAGAATCTCCTTTAACGTAATATCAGATACACTACATTAAAAAAAAAACATAAAGCACTGTGTCAGACGCGGCGATCGAAGTTGCTAAGGTACTGGACCACCCCTGCCAATCCAATGGCCAGGGAAAGTATTGTCTAGGTAACCTTGTACAATTCGTGCATAAAAGTCAAATTTTGCAGAAGATTTACAGGCATGTAATCGAAAAATCCTGGAAGCTGTTGTTGCAGAAAATCTAAATAATGTTCTGCATTTAAGCGGTATAAACTAAATAAGTAAATAATAGACAACAGTTGTAAAAAAAAGTTTCGATGTAACCTTATTAGCATTTCATCCAGTAAATTACCCGAAATACTTGAACCAAAGCGACCTTGCCGATTCGTAGGCATCATTAAATGTGGATTCTCGTAACCCCAGTGATGTTGATTATGAACACTGACAAGATGCATCTTGGGTAAGCAAGCATTCACCTGTCTATAGAATGGAATCTCGGATGTTGAGATCATGATATAAATGTTAAGGCTTGCATATCTCGCTGTTGACGAAATGTTATAAAGTGTTCTGCCGTACATTTTCAGTGTTCTAATATCAAAGATGTAAAATTGCTGTAAGTCAAAACATATTGGTCAGATTAAAGAATGGTAGAGGAATTTTTGTTGCTTAATGTCATCCTATAATGCGTGTCCGCGAATTTCGTAACACCCTGCATATTCGTGATACACGTTCACCATATTGGTCGCAATTACACTCAAAGACACTAGTTTAAAATCTACTCATGGTCGTGTGATAATAATATATCATACTTATGATCTAAACTATCACGTTTAGGTCACAAGTTCGATATATTTTCAATTCAAAAAATACGCCATAATCAAGAAAAGTAGGTGATAGTTTCACAAGTGTAACCTGTCCGACCCGTTCTATCTCCGAAATAATTAATTTATTTCATACTTCATGGACGCCTATATGTTAGTAGGGTAGTTGGGTGTTTTTAATCTACTACTCTGACATTTAAAAAAAATGCTATTTTACCTTAAATCATTTTTACACGGTAAATGTCCTGACAGACAACTTAAAGTATCTGGTGCTAATGCAGTCAATCCGGAAGGCGTGATTGGGAGAAAACGTGTCAAAAGAAATTACCGCTTTTGAATGAAATTTCACACTTAATATTTGGCTAAAAAAGCTAGAAAGTAATAAAAATCCAGGTTAAGCCTACTTACAATTAGTAGATAAAAATGTTTACTTCTAAACGGATGCGAAGTTGTTTAGATGAGGAAGTGGACTTCAAGGAATTTTGTTTGAATGTTTCAAAATGTCACCACTAACTAGAGGAAGTTCATGTTTGCCGCTTCCATGGAAGTTTTACCAATATGCGAAAACAATTCTGCCTACAAAAGCTTTCAACTATAATCGATATTTAGATGAAAAATTATGTTGACCTAATATGATACGCAGAAGTGATTTTGGAAATCAGAAAAATTTATAAATAGGGAAATATGGCGCTAATTCCAGCAAATTCCGTATGAAGTAAATTAAGAAAAATATATTATATTACACTTGCTCAGTTCTTTGAAAGTTGTGTAGATAGCAAAGTAGATTTTGCAACTAATTTAAGTTGCTAACGTTAAACTTAAATTTACCCAAATAAAGGATCTGTTTCTTTGCTCTCCACATCCCTAAGTTCGGCTACTAAACTTATAAGAAATACCAGTACGTGTTTTATCTTTCCCAGAATTAGCGCGAAGTTAATAAATGCATCAGGTTACATAATACCCTATTAGAGTTACATTGTTCTAATTCAGTTAGAGCAAACAATTACTAGTGTAGGACGTGTTTGAAACTTTAACAGGAACTGCGCGCTATATGAAATATGCGGAACTGATGGAATTTGAATACCTTGCGTTTTATTGTTAAGACCTTAACCTATCCACTGCTGGAGGAAATTTAATTCTGCAGGTAGAAGCTGCGTCGTTCCTTGCTCTCGTCATTCTCTTCCGTTTTACCTTTCGCCATTACCTCTGCAAAGGTAATTCCATTAAAATGTTCAGATTCAATTAAATTTCAAGATTAAATTGTTAATTAGGTTGCATGAGAATTTTTCTACGAACACGTGCGACAACACAGTTTCCAGTTAGTATATTGACGTTTTCAATTGTTATCTAATATACAATTATAAGTAATAGTAAGCATAAAATAGAATAATCTTAACATTTTTAGTGTAAGACAATGTAAACTTTTTAAAAAAAGGATTGAAACGCAATAGTAGCTTACGATGAGATACAAAAAATATTTATCATCCCATTAATACCTTGAAACTAGTACATACATAGTCATGTCACCCATTACCCAAAAGGGTGTAGGGATTCTGCTTACATCAACTCCTTGTAAATGTGTTCCACTTCTCTTTATTCCTGACTAACTACTTTGCTCTATTCCATGTTATTCCTCTGCTTCGCAATATCTTTCCCAATACTCCATCCCAAGTCTCTCTCGGTCTTCCTCGTTTCTTCTTAATCAGAATTCTAGCTTCCCGTATTTTCTTCACTGGTGCTTCCCTATTTCTGTGAGTGTCTTTCAAATTCTTACAAAGGTCTTAAATTAATAGAAATTGAGGGTCGTAAATTTGAGAATACTAGTTCCTAGATACTTTTTCGGCAAATTAAAAATTAGTGAGAAAGTTTTAAGACGTAGAAATGAAAATAACTACTAACCTTAAATCTGTATTTTTAAATTGAAATATTTAAACTACACTATAAATCTTGGAGGAATTCTGAGCACAATGTGCCTGGACGACAGTTAGATATAAAGTCACAAATAAAATTGGCGTTGTTTTTCACCATTATTAGATTACGTTGGCTATTGTTTTATTCCATTGTCACCTAAGATAACTTTTTAACAATTTAAAATATATTCTGATCGAAATAGATGCCGAAACGAACGATTTTTGCTGTAGCATGATGCAGGGACGCAACTGATGCTGGGATTCTGTGTTCTTTGATGACACTCTTGACCACATGCAACACTACAACATTAAATTACACTAAGAATTTTGACGAAACGGACCGAGAGACTTTTAATTGACAGAGATAATTTTTATACGACTAACGTATACAATGGAACTTGCTGTAGAAATTTCTGACATTAATTTGATGAAAAGAGACAGAGAAAAGTAATTAATATAAGTCTTCCCCACGATTGTCGTTGGCTGGACTTATATGTGGACAATGTGAAATGCCAAGAAGAAATGTGAATATAACGCTGGTGGCAGCTAACGTCGTTGATGTTATTTGTAACATTACAATATATTGCCTTATATACGCTTATTTTAGTTTGTCTTGTTATTTCCTTACTATTTAGTAATAGATTTTATTTGCTTTAGCTATCCTGTTGTTTAATTCTACTTCATGTTTTCCTGTTTCCTCTAGTCCACACCACCACCAAGGTATTGGAATTGATATTCTCAATTCTCGTGGCATCTATTTGTATATTTATATCCTGCTTTTCTTTTGCGACTGCCACTATTTTTGTCTTCTCTTTGTTTATTTTCATCCCATACTTCGTAACCGTTTCGTTCCATATTTCCAAAGTGAACTGCAGATCATCTCTGCTATTCCTGCAAAAACACATGCAAAGATGTCTACTCTTTCTAGATTTCGATATCCTACAGATGTTATTTTCATTTTCTTTCATAGTGTCCTGAATAATCTCGTCCATAAAGGTTATAAACAAAAACCGGCTCAAACCACTTCCTTGTCTTAGTCCTTCTTTTGTGATAAATATTTCCAATCTCGTATTTTTATTTATTACACAGCTGAAAGTTTCCGCATATATACTTTTAATGACCCTAAGTAATTTACCTTCAATATTCTTTTTCTTTAAACATTTCCATAACTTCGACATGGGGACTTGGTGTCCATAAAAGCAAAATATATACTTTTCCCTTTGTTTATTGCCTTACTAATAATTTCGTTTAAAGTGAATATATGATCCTATATACTCCTACCCTTTCGGAAGCCGCTCTGTTCGCTTGCTAAAGTTGTCTCAATTACACATCTCAATTTTCTCTCTAATACTTGTTCGTATATTTTCACCACTGTGCTTATTAGTATAGTTGAGCTCCTTTAAAAATGGGAAATACCTATTTGCCAGTTCCACGGTATTCTTTCCTCTCTCCAGGCGTGATTACATATTTCTGTTAACAGTTGCGTGCCATTTTTCCCCATGTTGTTACTTTATCCTGCCCTGGTGCTTTTCCGTTCTTCAACTTTCTAATACCCTCCTTTATTTCCTCGTAGGTTATTCCTGCTTCTTCAGTTTCCATGTTGTTATACTCGTTTTCCTTTCTGCTGAGTTTTAGACATTCATTTATATTTTATGAATTCAGTAGCGTTTCAAAATATTCTTTTCAACAACCCACAAATTCATTTTCGTCTGTAAGTATTTAGCCGTTACTATTCTTGATTAACATTAATTTAGCATTCTACTCATTAGCTTTTGATTTGCTTTCCTATTTTTTTCCAATTTTTCCCCAAACTCTTTCCAAGACTTCTGTTTTGCCTCTATAACTATTTTTTTTACTTTATTCCTTTGTTCCTTGTACTTTTCTTACGTTGCTGGTTTTCTATTACTTAGGTATGTTTTCCAAGCATCCTTCTTTCTTTTAATTTGCTTTCTGTTTCCGTCCACCAAGAGGTTTGTTTCGATTATTCGATTCTCTTGTATGTACATACCGCACTTTTTTTGGGCAGACTCAAAAATACATTTTTTAAAGCTGTTCTATTTTACCTCTATACCCTCAGCCTTTACCTTTCCATCCATTTTCCCTATTTTCTTGGTTACTGTATTTTCGTACATCTTAGCTATTGTCCTGTTTCTCAACTAAGAGGACCTTATACTCCAATGAACTTGTTTCTTTTGTATTCTCGGTTTATTCTTCCAATCTTATAATTCGTCTTCTTTTGTTTTTGCCGCCAATAGATAATGATTAATTTATTGATTAGAAAATATAAAACAGATGATTCTTCTTCTTTACATTTACATTAAGTACGCATATACCGAAACGACAAGAAATCGCGTGGCGAAAATACGTTCGATATGAAGAATATCGTACCAAAATTGTAGGAAGGAAAATTGACGCGATTTCAAGATGATACCGCATCGTTTTAGATTCGGCACTGTTTTTCTTTTGAACTTTGAAAATTCACTCTCATGTTACCGCTTAACATGTATCATTAACAACAGATGTAGATATTTCAAACGCCTAATGGCATTTCATTAACGATATTTTCATTATTTTAGCTAAAATGAAGTACGAAATTGTATTTCGCTCGCCACAGTGGAAAGATATCGCCCGGCGATTAGTTTATTCGAGTACGAGAACCTTGGAACGTTTGACACCGTTCGGAGGCGATTCTAAGCGATTTAGAGACGAAACTAGATGAAAATCGTATAAAGCAAATATCTAGAACGTCATTTGTAAGAAAAATATTTCATGGACTGTAGTGTGTATTCGAAATGTTACTATCGCGCAGTATCCATCTGTCGCCTTAAAGAATTATCCGGATATGCAAACACCGCACTTTAAAGAAACAGATTGCAAGAATCAATAAGAAACTATCCCTAACCATGATTGAAGCAACAACCATTATCGTTCATATTTAGAGGGGCTAATAATACAGATCAAAAACACAAATACACTGTGTTAGGTGTAATTATATCCTTCCAATATAAAGCGGGTGAAATCTGTTAGAAAACTAATTGCTTCGCAAGAAATGAATCATAGTGTCAGCGTAGAAAAACCGATATTAAAAACAACCAATTTATAATTTATTTGCAGTCCATAGTGTAACTCGCGCTGAAAGTCACCGAAAGTTTTGATAATTTTAACACTGCCGATGGTGTTTAGCATTTGATGAATTAAATGTTATTCTGACGAATGTAGTAGACGTTTATGAGCTACTTAAGTCTGGTGTCGACAGAAAAAGTAAATTGATATCAACATTTTTAACCGCACCAGACTCAACCATTTGAGTATCAAGTGGCGCTATCGTAGTGTCCCGATTTTTAAAAGGAAATGTACTCAGTTGAGTGGCCCCACCGTAAGCGGGCATCTACCGCACGCGACTGACATATTCAGGGGCCTAAAATACAGTACATTATGCGCCGGGTTTCCACTCTAGCATTCAGGCGGCTAGCAGTGAGCTTAGGGTTGAAGCAGACTTCGTTTGGTATCCCTTTGTATAACTCTATATCTGTTCCTTTCCAAACCCTCGCGGTTTGGATTTTCATCTAGTTTTTGTATTATAATTGTTGTAGCTTGATGTAAGTTGGCATCCGCCGCAACGTCAACTGTGTATAAAAAATAATCAAACGCCATTATCCTTTGCTTAACAACATTAGTCGTGTATTTACTATTGGCTAAAATCCTGTGATAAAGCAACAATAACATTCACAAGCTAAGAATGAGATAGCAATGATGTGCTTAGCAATGAAAAGATGACATCAATACTCTCTTTAGCTTAAACGTATTTGCAAATGTTCTGAATGGAATAACTCTTCCAACTCCACCTGCGCCACATATCCTCACTTCTCGGCTTTCATGTGCGAGGTAGGAATAATCCTGTTGTACTTTGTCTGAGTTGAATGTTGTGTTCCGATCTTTCGTCGGCTGAAGTGGTTCGGTTCGATATGAGACTTCGGAAAGTTATTTACGCAAGAGCTCCCTGTCACGGCGTATTGGCTTTTCTCCTTACATACACCTATTTGTGTGATATAGAATATTTGCTCATACATGGAACGCTTTCAGTTTAGCTGCTTCACGTTCGTACAGCATTATCTTATAAAGTTTCTTTAAAGAGTGAAATAAATTTCGATAATAGCTCCTGATTTTCACAAGTGATACCGCATCCTTGAGATTTATTTCTGTACAATAAATTTTGCATTTGAGTTAAAGCGTATTTAGTATTCGAAAGCGGCAAACTGTCGCTCTGTGCTCTTTTATCTCACACTTTTCACTTCACATCAAAGTATTTCGGAATCTTTTAACTACAAGTTCTCTGCGGAACATTTAGAGCAAACAACATTTTAGAGTTAATTGGTTAACGTACATACGTTCAACTGTAAGTTCTTTCGAAGCTACTCGAAATCAGCGGCGAACCAGTGGTGTTTCCCTATAGGTTTGTCAATCATACACAAGACTTAGGAAATCATAAAAATTTAATTATGGACTTTGATTCTACACACCTACAGGCTTTTCACGGCAAGGCTTAAGGAGCAGTAAAAGGACCACTTTTATTGAATCTGTATATGTTGTTATTTCACACTCAGTACCGCGCTCAAAATAAACATGTACACGCTGTAAAGAAACTCATAGAAAAGATTGAAATGCAGCCAAATTTGTGTGATTGACCACGCACCATCAATGACCACGGTTTAATAAATTTTAACGTGCCTGAACATCTGTCTTTAATGAGGAGCGGCCTGGTCATCCCATTGAGGTGACTACAAAAGATATAATCAATGTTGTTCATCATAATAACGTTCCGGTATTAATCGGCAGATGCGACAAATTTTATCTTGACATTACGTTTGCTGTTAACTATATAAACACACGGATGTATTTCTTTAAAGTTGTGCGACCACAAACATTGAATTTACTTGCATTCGAGTCACCTTTTACATTATGGTAAGTATACTCCGCCATTTTGTAATCGAATAGAATTAATCTTTATTTTGAATGTTATACGTCTAATTAAAACAATCTCACTTTGCTTACATTTGGTGTTGTTTCTTCATCTTAAGTCCGTTCACCAAAATAATGCTAACATCATCAACGCCTAACCGGCGTCATTAGTGTATCATGATAAGCCTATCAAAGTCACTATCACACATGTGATTGACCGCGCTATCTCCTAATGAGCAGTCCAAGAACAGAGGTGGTTTGGCATCCCTACATCTTGAGCCTAGATGGCGTTAGGAAATATTTTTGTTGTTGCAATTAGCGGTGTGCAGTGATGAAGCATTCGTAGGAAAGCTGATGACGACCAATGGACAGAAACATGTTGGCTTTCTTCCCATTACTTTAGCCGTGGGTGAATCCATCAATACCATGAATTATTTTTTCACTATTTTGGTTATTGTTTCTAGCCACTTTTTTGTGTGTTCTTGAGTTCATGGTATATTTGAGTTATTGGAAAAGACCAAAGATTCCGATTCTGGCGGTTAAATCAGACAAAGAAAACTAGATGAGAATTTTACTCAATTGGCAATATCTATCAATGGATAACATCTTCAAATGGGCGGCTGTAATATTTGAACAATACCACAACTTGTCGCTAAATAGCTACTCTTCAAAACGTCTCCAGAAAATGAACGCGATTCTATCGCGATCTGAATTAAATATTGAAAAATATTTAGAATATACACAGGCAGCTGAGATGATACGCGATTTTAGGTCGCTAAGTTTCTTGCGTATTGCCAGTGACAGGATAATTTTGAATTCGAAAATCCATTATTTTTAATTTTGTAGACGAAATATTGCATATAAATTTTATAATTTTAAACATGACCGTATATACCTACAGCTTTAGTACATTTTGTAGAAAAGGAACGTTTTTTTTTTAAGTTTGGTAATACAATCTAAAACTTGTATTGAATTGGGCTAGGCAAACGGCGACGTTCTACCTACGCCTAACATGATATTACAGAGGCTTATTCATTTTCGACAGTCACCATGGGGAAAGTTTAAATTTGGTGAAGTTGCTAAATTTTGTGTTTGTCATGAACCTGAAAAGAAAATGTGATAAATGACAGTCGAGAGTTAAAAAGAAACAAAGAAAACTTATTTACATATCATTTATTTCGGTGTCTCTGTCCTACATATTATAAGAGTCAGTTAGTTCTTAAAAAAGTCTAGTCAACAACAATCATCGGGAAAATTGAAATTCACTGACGTAAAACAAAATTATGTTGCTTAAAATTACGTTTGTTGTGTATACGGAATACATTTTAGTGCACAAATTAATTTTTTGTTTTACAATATGAAGTGGACCACTTGTTTTAAAAACAACAAAAATAATAGAAAAGGAGATTTCAATATTTTTTGATTTAACGAAATTATCTAAGTTGATCGAACCGCTAAATTAAAATGTTTTGGAACTGATTTATTTCAAAAAGAAATGACGGCAAAGACAATTATTTTTGAAGTAGATTTGGGGGTATCGACAAGAGAGTAGTTTAAAAAAAAAGTTATATGTTACATCTAAACTAGTGTGAATAATAAGAAATTAATTAATTAGATATTTGAATTTGTAAAAAGAATGTAATTGTTTCGTTTTGGCACAAAAAGATTGTTTTAATTTAGCTTAAAGCCCATTAGTAAAAAAAAGCTCAAAATGTCTTAATTAATTTTTTATTTTGGTTATTGCTGAGAAAGAATATTTGTTAAAGGGTCTCATTAGAATTCTTACCACTTCTGAACATTTTCCTGTGACAATATTTGAAAATCAAAATCAATTTTTCTCGAAGATGAGATAATAGTTGTCGTTAATAACTTATAAGAAAAGTATTAAATTGTAGATGCGGTCTAGCGATTGCAGTGGACTGTAACAACAAACTTATGTATTTTTTGCGGAAAATAACTATTTTCAAACAAGTAGCAATAAATCACCGAATCATTTTTGTTTAGGGTACCTTGTCTTTAAATTCTAAGTCTTTAAATTTTAGCTACGGTTACAATGTTGGTTTCCCGAGATCTAATTGGTAATGCTTTAAAAGTTAGTAGATAATTGACTTAATAGTCGCCCTCTTACGTCTTTGAGTTTTATTGTTCTTAGGTTCTATTATAAAGCATCAGATACATTTCAGTACAAAATCCAACAAACTAACATTGGGTCTTCCACACAAGGTACAATAAATAACGTTGACTTTTTTTACTAAAATCTTCGACTATTCAAATTGTCACTAGTGTACTAGTGTATATTACGCAACACTTGCATATGTATATATGTTGTGGAAGCTCTTTTGGGCTACTCTGTATAAAGAAAACAGTTTACAACATGATAAATGGCTGATATTTAAATATTATAAAGTACGTCATTTATAAACGAAACAGCGGATGACAATCCAAAACATTGCCGGATATTTCTACATATTTATCTTCGTTCTCCATCCAACGTTATACAAAAGCAATTAAACACCATAATACCTATCCGATTCAAGTAATAGAGCCATAATCCAAATCTACGGTCGTACATACCAAAATTTACCTACAGAATCGATATCCTTTCGTGACCTCGTTGACAATGGTGTAAGATCTTATTTCAGTGACAATGCCGATATCAACAATTGAAGTCTCGGGGTAATCGGAGACGACAGTGACATCTATCTACGGAAAAGGGTCACTTCACAAAATCCTGCACCTTATTCAGTGAAATATCGTAGTTCTCAATACCGTCCAAGATTAACCGCATTTAACTTAATATTACCATCAACTCATTGTAATGTCGTATCCCGATATTGGCATTATTACAACCTCGTTGTGGAAATTAATTTCCCCTGGGTCGACATTACGGTCGTCTAAGAGTCTAATACTGGTACGGCGAGTATTGAAAAATTCCCTTCGATTTTATTCATACGGTTTCCCTTTAAAGAATCTTTAAAAACGATGAAAGTTGTTTCTAAACTTTATGCATTTATGGTTACGAGGTGAATTATTTACTCTCGGGGATACGATCCAGTGATTTAAAATATACAAAATGTTCAAATAAGAATAAAGCTTTATAATATTAAATAAAACTTTATAACAGTAGTAGTTCGCTAATGCTTTCTCCATACTTTGCTTTTGAAACCGTTACTCTCGTAAGTGCATAATTAAAAAACGCTCCCCTTTTTAATGTATTCTTATTAATATTCTTTTTACACTAGACATTTCATTCATTATATCAATTATGTTCGCACATTTTTGTATTCACGCTTTAGTAGAATAAAACTACGAATACTTGTGTTAGTATTATATTGGCTAGGAATTATGCAGTATTTTTAAAAGAATTTGCTATATGTGTATAAATCACATATGTTGTACATGAACGTAAAATAGCTCCTACTATAAGTTACTATATTCTATTTTTTAATTCCGAGAAGTAAAATGAAAAGACGCGTTTACCCAATGGAATTTTTCAAAGCTACTTTTTGGCGACAGTTTTAAGACTAGCTAGGATTTTATATAAGTTGTAGTTACGTATTTAATTACATATTCATTAGAAAAATAAGTAATTAATTAATTAAATATAGAAACCACTGCAGAATAATAATTATTGATCAAATACACACCATAGTAGATTTCAACTTTATATATGGTACTTTTTCTAATGGAAGTTTCTGAATGTTGGTCTATTCTTCTATAATTCTTATTTTTATATGATTATTTACAAGCGAACAACAATTTATTTTAGTATTAAATATAACGCATACATATGAAAAAAAACTTGAGCTTAAATATATGTTAATACATGATATTTCCTTCTAAAATAATTATTCGCTATCACTTTCCGTTTCACTTGAACTACTATCTTTGCCTACTGATATAATAAATGACTCGATTATATGATCGATTAATCCATCTAATTCTCACATTTTTCTTTCGTTTTTAATCACATATTCTACACATTTTTTCCAATTGTCCGTAGTGACACTCTGGATTACCTGTAGTAAAAGTACCCTTACATCTACTAATTCGAATGAGGTATTCTTAGTTGCCACTTCATTTCTTATTTAAGCCCACACTAACTCAATTGGGTTGGATTCGCAGTGATAAGATGGTAACCTTAACACAGTTTTGTTGCAACTTCTGGCCATCTCATCTATCATGTATATTATATTGGTCTTTATAAAGGCGAATTAAATGAAGAATTTCAGATCGAATCATCCCTTCATCGTACTATATTGTAACGAACCGCTAGTCGTTACAGATTCAAAGAACTTTTACTAAAAGAAAAAGACAATTTATTATTAAGTTAATAACTTTGTATTCATTCTTTGAATCATATTTGTAAATGTTTAATCAAATGTATTTATTTTCACGTGAACAAACTTTTGGACGACCCTATGTACTCCTTCTAGATGACGGTGCGCACGTGCATAATCTTTCAATTCATGTTTCCGACTTGTGTTTTTTGTACCGTACGTCATCCAAAAGAAGTCTCCACGTCATCGCCCGGAATGGTATATAAACCGCTCGAAAATCCTATTCGATAGGAGTCTACTCCTGCCCTTTCCGTATCGCTGTCGGTGCTAGACACTGGCCTAGGCGGAACCCTCTCCGTGTCGCTGTCGGTGCAAGACACTGGCCTAGGCGGATCCCTCCCCCGTATCGCTGTCGGCGCTAGACGCTGGCCTAGGCGGACACCCTCCGTATTGCTGTCGGCGCTAGAGGCTGGCCTTGACGGGACAATCTCTGTATCGCTGTCGGTGCTAGACACAGGCCTAGGCGGAACACCCTCCGTATCGCTGTCGGTGCTAGACACTGGCCTAGGCGGAGCCCTCCCCGTAACCGTGTTATTCTTTTCTTTGCAGCGTTAAATTAAATCTTGTTTAATTCACGTTAAAGTCCGTAACGTTTGTTCACCGTTATTATCAATCTGTACTTTGCCGAATTTTCCATTTACTGCTTAGATTGATAACCGATTTTTTTATTATTTATTTTAACACATTGAATATCAAAATACTGTTTCTAATTTATATATCTTTTGTACGTAAAAGTGTATCCGAACTTATTTTCCTTACTTGTTTTGTATATGAGATTGTCACCGACTTGAATTCTGTTTGATTTTATTTCTCTGAAGTTATTTGTTTATTTTCTTTTGTAAATAAAACAATTATTTTTCCTAAGTGTACTTACCTCTTTTATTTCCGATGAACCTTGGACATAAAGTTACCCAAAGGTTGATTTGTTAATGGAGGCACAAGCATCACGATACACTACTCACTTTAATTTAATAATCGGCAAAGTTAATTTAAAACTCCACGAGGTAATTACCATATAAGCAACATATGACAGCTATTCATCTATTGATGATAGACACAACTGCAAAGAATAAGCAAATACCGACCGCACAGATATCTTCTCGTTCTCATAAACTTGTCAAAGGTAGTAAAAGGCAAAATAAGGATAAATTATTTTATTTGTAGACAAGTTACTAATTTGCTAAAATTAATTAACCTTAATTTTCCGTATTTTCATAAAACCGAAATTTACCAGGACCGATACCCGAATTTCCGAGTTTGTGAGTAGGAGTAAAAACACTCGCCGAATTAATGCGTTACAATATATACTGATATTTTTTTAATTTCAACCAAGTCTGCATTTCGAGTTTTTTAGATCTTGTAGGAATTTTTTTTCAATTTTACGACTATGATATTATCCATAACAATAACAGCATTGTCTGGTAGCACTGTCAATATTTGATGAAACCATCTTTCAAACACCTCGGCATCCATTTCTTCATGATAATCGATTGTTTTTCTACCTTCGAAAAGCAATAAGCCTCTCTCCAGAAAACCAGCCTCAGATCCTATATGCAAAATAATGAGACATCTTCCTTTCCCTACAGGATTACGCAAGCCTGTAGTCAGTCTTTCATTCAACGCTTGCCGTCAACTTTTTATATTATCATCTACCCAAACTTTTTGTTTGGTATAACCTTCGTTTAGGCATGTTTCGTCTAAATAATAAATTGGCCGATTTTGATGATAACCTTTTATTATCACCAAATACCTTCTTCCCCACCTGATTATCAAAACACTTTTTCGATATCTCTTCATGTACCTGCAACAATAATTATATATTCTAACATATCAAAGTATGTAAAATATAAATTTGAGTACCTATATTCAAAATTTGTTCCATATTAATTAGAACATCGGCACTTACCTGAAGTATATCATTTTCATAAATTTGTACAACGTTGAGCGACTCAACTGTGACAAGTCATCACGCTGTTTTACTTCATTCAGCACTTTAGCAAGTGTAGGAAGTTCATTTTTATAAACAAACCTACGAATTAATTACCTTATAGAATTCTTAACAATTCCATCGTAATCAGCAATTAAAGAATGTCTTCCAGAAAATAAAATAATATTATAATGGTGTTACGTAACGGTATAACGATGGTAATGTATTATAACACCAACTTAGCATGCTTAACCTTCATTCTGGGGTTCAGTTCGAATTTTTTGAATATATTCAATATGTTCTGCTTCTCTATCAAAGATAGGTGTCCCAAGCTCAGACATTTTCGCCTTTTCGGCGGGAATAATTGACTTCTAGAAGTAGTTGCTACTTCCTTCATCACGAAAAACCCTATGAAAATGTTTTACACGGAGAACGTGTCAGCCGATCAGTTTTCAGAAGAACTTTTTTTATTATTACAACGGAAACTTAAGGTGAAAAATTAAATATAAACGCACTCAAAAAAATACACCAACCAGCTGTTGTAACAATATGGCGGCCGGCAGTATATCAAATTTCGCTAGTGTGATTGTTGCTGGAAACTGACCAATAGCAAGTCTACTTTTTAGCCCTTCAATTTAAAAATACTCCTCGGAAGTAAAAAATACAGCTTAAACATTATAAATAAATATGTCCTTATATGAATTAATCTGGAATGTTGACTATTAAATGTCTAAAAAACGTATCCGACTAAAAAAAAATTAAGACGGGATATTGTTCTGCACAGAAACATCGGCAATCCGAAAATTCAGATTTCTATGAATCTTTTTTAGCGACCGAATATCCTGATTTCGGGATAGAGACCTCTCAAAAGTGTTCAAGATTTCGAAATGTTTGTAAATATCTCGGAAACTGTGACAGATAATTTTTTTAGAACACGATTTGCAGTATAGTAGATAATATGAACAACGATGCAAACTATTTTCAGAAAAAAATATTTAATGAAGAATCAGATACTCCGTACCTACCATCTTTATTATATACTTTATTAATCAAAAATAAAGTCGAAAGTTGCTGCACAACAAATTTGGACAGTTAGTGATAATAAAGGAAATAATGAGTCGCAGTTCAGAAGGATGAAAAGTTCTAATAACATTTTGCTAGAGATTAAAACCAAACACATCTGGAGCTTTTTGCAATGAACCATAATTTATTCGTATGGATTTCAATTTCATTTCCTTTAAATTATTTTGGCGCATTTACAGTATTCTACAGATTTTATTTTGCAATTCAGGCTGATGGTTCAAATTTTTCTTCATCTTTTGCTACATCTTCCGCAAACTGTACTTTATATGGTTCTTCTAATCGTTCAAACTCCAATGGTATTACACATTCAAAAGAGGAAATATCTTCTTGTGGAGCACTTACAGTCGTATCTTCCAAGGAATTATGCAATTGAATTTTTTAAAACGCCATAGGAATGATAACGGTAACAAGTAACATGTTCGGTGCACGGCTAGATTAGTCGATGTCATTGTACGAAATTACAAATATAAACTGCGAGAAACGCATGTAATACATACATATATATTATATGCTTTACGACAACGGTCCACGAGACAAAACAATTGTATATTTTAAATTATAATGTTTGGCTGTTTAAATTTGTTATACAGCACCGTTTATCGTGTATAAGCGACTGTATTATTGGTAAATAAAAATAAAAAAATACGGGGACAAAGGCTCCCCGGTCATCCGTTATAAATGTTTCTGACAATTATGTTCTAAAAAAATTATAGTTGGATATTCACCAAAATTTAAAAATCATGCAAATTTTTAGTGGTTGGGGATGTTCCCTTGTTAGTAATAACACTCTCTATGCAGGATATCTCACCCGGGTACTGCATCGATCAATATATAAAGGAGTATGCATTAAAACATTCTGAAAACTAAAAATTAAACTAAAAGAATTTCAATAATTTAACACTTCCGATTATACCAGAAATAACTATCAACTTTGTCACTTCAAATAGAATATCTCATATATTATTACATATTAATTTTTAATTCAATTTTAAGGTGTGCTTGAGAAAACAACTATGTACCTAGCAACGAGAGTGTAGCCTTATGTAGTCTTTTAATATATCGTACTACTTTGGAGATATTCAAGTTTGTCAAACGTTAATTTTTCCATTCTAAATACGTGAGGTTTGAATTGCTCCAGTAATGAGAATTGTGCTTGTTTGGAAGTCCATTTCTTATAAATTTGCCTTCATTTGTCCAAATAATAAACTATGTTTTTGCATTTTTGTCTTGACCGATCCGTTTGAAGTTCTTCATATTCTGTGTTATTCGTTTAACGGTTTCTATTTTTGTGGGTACCGAGCAGCAGAGGTATCGTATGCTATTGATATCACTTTGTTGCATTCTCCATAAATGATAAACAAATTTAAATAATCCTCGTTCGTATAATTTAAACGTGGTAGCATTGCTTATAATTGGAAAGTAAGTGACATTTCCTCAATTCTGGAGTGTTTCGTAATGGTTGTGACTAACTTGGATATACAAAAGTTGAATGGTATTTTAATGAACTACGCGAGCTACATTCTTACATAGTTCATAGATTGGCGGGTACCTTTTATAAGGAAATTGTGCCACAATACACAGATTCCGCGGGATTTTAAGAGATATCAATTTTATATGCATAATGAATATGACATTTCTGTTGTATTTTTATAAGTAATTTAATAAGACAGGAACAAATATGTAATTGTATTTAAAAAAACTAAGTTATGACACTTTTCGATTTGAAAGCTTAGCACTCTACAATAGCTAGGGTAAACTCTTTAGCAGTAAAGCTGAATCGGTTCAACTGACAGCTAGACTAAATATTGTTGCTGTTTTTTTTTTTAACAATTTTACTTTAAAACGTTTTGATCCCATCAAATTGATTTTCGGTCCGTCCATTTATCGACGTCTATGGACCCTTTTCGAAATAAAATTGATAGTACAATGCATTAAAATGCATATTTAAATACTTTGTAATTTTAACACTACATTACCGTCAGCCGAGAGGAAGCCGATCGAACCTGGTTTTTCACATTTTTTGGTACATACAGCAACAATGCATAAACAATCAGCTATTTACTATTTACAATAATATAGCTGACCGACGAACTAAATATGAGCAGTAGATTTTCCATCACTTATTAAAGCAAAATGTTTTAATTTATGCAATATGAGAAATCAAAAATTTGCACAGCTGAATCTGTGAAAACTAGATCGGTTATAACCACTCAGGTGACAAAAAGTATATTCAAAAAAGGCTATCTACAAAAAAAATGGAAATTTACTATTTGTGTACATTGATGTGAAGTCTCTCGCCGAATTTGGTTAGGTTGATTGTATATGATTTTCTTAAGCGAATTATGTCTGCCGTGTTAATGAGGTGTACTGGTATTTTTCCACGCAATGCTTTGCATTTTATAAGAAATCGCCCTAGGATAATGTAATTTTTTTTGCATACGAAAGTAGCAAATATCGTACCCATACTAAACGATTATTCATTTTTTTTATAAACACCACGCAAATACACCTAGTACTCGTCGATAAAGAGCGAAATGTCGGTATATTGATGCGCACTTGGCGTGGCTTAAATCTGGAAACTCTATGCTTCTTTTTTGTTAATATGCATTTTATTGTAAAGTTTTGCCGAAGACGTTGCTATAATTTGTGAGTGTACATATATTGTAATGTGACAAGCAAACGTATAGGGGGTTGTAAGTCATCAGCGCCACCCTCGCATCTCTTCTTGGCATTTCACATTGTCCATCTATCAACAATAAAGGTCCATCTAATGGTAGAAAGCCCGATTCCTATAAGAAAATTCCTTCTTTTAGCCAAATATCTTCTGGGCGTAGAAATAATAAAATGAATATAAATCCAGCCAACGGCAATTGCAGGAAAGACTAACATTAACTGCTTTTCTAGTTAATCCTATCTTCCTTAATTAATGTGAAGTGTTTCTACAGCAAGCTTCATTGTAGATTTCAGTCCATTGAAAAGTCAATATCATTACTTAAAAATCTTTCAGTTCGTTTCTTCAACATTCTCAGTGTCATTTAACGTCGTAGTGTTATATGTGGTCAAGAACGTCATCAAAGAACACAGAATCCCAGCATCAGTTGCGTCCCTGCATCATGCTACAGCAAAAATCATTAGTTTCGGCATCTGTTTAGATAATCATATATTTTAAAATGGGAAAAATTAACATAGGTGACAATGAAATTAAAACAACGCAAATAAGCAATGGATTTAAATAACGCTAATTTTATTTGTGACTTTATGTTTAACTGTCTTCTAGCCATCTTGTGCCTCGATATTCTCCAGTTTTAAAAGTGTTTATTTAAATATTTCAAATCAAAAAGTAGAAGTGTGTTAGGGTAAGTAATACTAAGGTAGCTGAGTTCGCCAGAAGCACATAAACACAAAGTTTATCAGCCGGAAAAATTCGAATATTCAGGTTAGTTCTCTTTCAGAGTTTCACCTATTAGTTTAAATTGCCAAAAGAGTGTCTAGGGACACTCCCGAATTCACGATCCTAATTTCTGTAAATAAGACTTTTGAAAAATTTCGAATTTTTCTTAAATTTTTCCCCACGAAAACAGTACAATATATTTATTTGTTTCTGATTGATTCACTTCAACTTGTACCGCTTAGTCATCATGATTTCTTTCAATTCGCAGCGTAAACGGATTGTCCTCTTAGACGTATCGTTTTCTATGGAAATTGAAAACGTTAACCAGGAGACTCTGGATAACCTTAACGCAGATATATCCAAACGCAAACTTCAAAACTAAATTAAACACACCGTATTTTATTAGGCCACTTTAAACGTTGTTTAAACTAAAAAAATTGATAATGTAAGCTATGCCCGGATATCATTTATTTCTTCGCCACCGACATTTATCTTCCTTCAGGCACACTCCTTGAACCTGCAATGTATATCAACGTCTGTAAGGTTTTATGCGAACGTCCGCTGGTCAACGTTTCCATATATATTAAAGGGAAAGGTGTCGGGAACAAAGTCTATGGTAATTTAGCTCCGAACTCATAACCTCACATCTCGCATTTTCGCATATATATTCCGAAGGCGGTTTATGCAAACGAATGGATAGATGGCGATAGTGATGGATATGAAATGACATCCGACGTCGCAATAAATACCGCAATATGCAAAACAAGGAGCCCTCCTACGTGAAGGATATGCATTAATTTATTTTGTTGTTTAGCACAATACCCTACATCGATAAGCGATATCGACGTTAGTGGTCATAAACTAGTTTATAAACCGGACAAAATAGAAATGTAAATTGCTTGCAGGATTAATGACGACAATGAATATTCTAAGTTAAGTTTAATTTAGTATAAAAAGCATTAAAGTATCATTCAGTATAACCGAATATAAAGTTACACGTTACTCCGATACCGTGAAAGAATTACGTGTAATAGTTTAACGATATAGTTCTCCTTGAGAGGTTAAGTTTTTAAAGCTGTTGAAATGTTTATACCAAATTAAAGTATAAGCTCTACGTTTCGAACAGGATTGCCATCGTGCAGGTTTTTGCGTCACATGGTCATCCTTTTGAGGGAACTGTAAACTATGTCTTCACGAAGTTATAGCTCTCTGTTGTGAATAACATTGAAATTATAGTTTCTGAAGATTTAAATTGTTGATAGATCATTGATGTAGACTTTATCAAGTGCTCTCAAAGATAAAGACTTGAGTGGTGAGAAATTGTACGATTTAAGCGAATCGGTAGGTTGTAATGCCATCCTATTGTGAGTAAACACCGCCCACGTCTGTTTTGTCCAATTCAGGGAACAAAAAAGGCGTTAGGAACTTCAGTAAGGAACGCACTCGACTTGGCAAAAAAACGACACCGTCGCTCCACTTGACCACAAGTTAGACCATGATCTCATATGCTCCCGAGCTTCCTCGGCAGTTGTTGAAACAAGCCTAGCACCTGACGATGAATCTGCTACGTTGACAAGAATGGACTGTTGGGGTCCTGTCAACCAAAAAAAATTTTACTTACGGCATTTAAAGGAAGTCCAAATCTTCCTGTTGCGTATATGGGTTAAAATATGGCACGGGTTACAATGGGTGTCTTTCGAAAATGGTTCCATGATCTGAAATTAAGACAACAGTAATCGAAAAGACTCTGGCTCAATGCCAATGAACTGATCAAAACAACGTAGATTCTTAGATATTCGGGGTACTCAAGATCTGAATCGTATCAAGTTAAAGATTATGGATATTTTCAAGGATACCTTTCACACTAATATAACCGGCAATAAAATTGCACAATGACTCTGATTTTAGCTACAAATAATTAAATAATTGCATTATTAGCAATGGACCAAGCAAGCAATAAGAAAGAAGACGAGAAAGAAAGGATTCCATGTGATAAAATTGTGTCCCATAAAGAAGCCTTAAAGGGTTTTCAAGAGTGCGTCAAATGGAGTATAGGAAACGTTCCAGATCATCAACAGTTACTTCTACAGTAGAGTAAAAATCAAGGGTTATCACTCATGTAACGCTTTATTGATTTATATTTAAACATTTCGTAGTAAAGGTTTGTGTGAAATAAGATTTTGTTCTATACTTTTATTCAAGTATAAGTACAAAGAATTAGATTACATTTTGTGCTAGCTTTAAGGCATGTTCTACTACGATAAAATTGCTCCAATATTTTAATGAAAATTACTCTTAACGATGGTGCAGCTTTCTATAGTTATGTAAATTTTTGACACAAAGTCGTTCTTACAACATTGTAGCAATTACCTTCATAGAATTTTTTTCTGTTGACATTGTATCGGTCCCTCCATGATCCATAAACAGAAAACTTAGAATCGATTAATATGCATTACTTTTAAAGAATTTAGGTTTCCAAGTTGAAACCGCGTCGTAATTGCCGACGTTTCGCTTTCAATTGCATGGAGCTTCTTCTGGACTGCTACATGTTGTCTCGCTACTGTAAGAAGAATGGCCGTGGTTGCACGAGATCCGTTCTTTATAAGATTGGGTAGGTGGGCGGGCCGTCCGAGGCGGGTTATAATTGGCGAATTCGTATAAGAGAGATCTCCACTGAAAATGTAACAGGCAACCGTCGTCTCTGTTAGGATTGTTGGAATGTGATGATAGTTTCTCAGATTTTTCTAGAATAATAGTAGGGTTCACGGGACAGAGGTTTCCTATCGTTAAATAAAATCTGGCGACTAGTTTCCAGCTTGTGCTCGGCTAATACAGAATCGGATATCGCAACAATCTAGTGCAACGTTCGTCACACATGCGCTCACCGACCGCTTTGTTTCCCCGACGTATACACTATCACAAGGACAAGGGATACGGTAAACACCTTGAGTGTGCAAGCGAAAAGTTTTGTCTTTGACGGACGGTAGTAAGTCAGAGATTTTTGACGGGGTTTGAAAATTGTTTTGATGTTATGCCTATGGAGTTGCTTGCCTATTTTGTCGGTAAGCCTTGAATGTAGAGTAGAAAAACGCTGCTAACTGCGGGATCTTGCCTAGAAGCGGTATGCTGTTTGGGAGTACGATGACGTTTTTTGAATATCTCGTTTATTGAAATTGTTTTCGACGAGGGAGTTGGTCACACGTTTCAATTCTTGAGCAAAAGCGTCGGGCTAAGAAATGGAAAAGACCCGTTTAACTAATGTATTTATGAACGCTTGTTTTTGTGCCGGATGGTGGTGAGAAAGGACATTCAAATAGCGGTCCGTGTGGGTCAACTTTCGATAAACTGTATGTCCTAGTTTTCCGTTGGGGTAGCGAGATACGAGGACATCTGGAAATGGTCCATCTAATTCAACCTCCATGGTGAAACCTAGGTTGGAAGTTCAGAAATATTACAAACTCGAGTAGGGATTCCCGTCCATAAGACCAGTTGACGAAGGCGTCGTCGCCGTATCTAAATCAACATTTCCGTTTTAGATGGTAGGATAATAGGATTTGTCATTCTAACGCTTCCATGAAAATGTTAGCGACGATCTGGGATAAAACAAAACACATGGCAGGTTCAGAAACTTGTTTATAAAACTTACCACTGAATTGGAAGCCATCATAGTAGACATTCTCTTATATCGTCTTTACATTCAGTTCCTATCTATACATGTTGTTCTAATTTTTACTTTTATCTTCTGTAGAAATCTCAGGGTCTACTTTTCTGTAATTGTTCAAGATTCGCTTCCGTATATAAGAACGGTTTTCACCACTTCGACTTTTGTTTCTTTTTGGAATTTCTGCCTTCCCCAATGTATTACTTTTATGGTGGTTTCCTGTTTTTGCTGTTCTTTCGTTAGTTCATCTATTGTTTCCTTATGTTAGTACAATTCCTATGTATTTGCATGTTCTCGCTTGTTTCCAATTTTGCGATTTCTATCTTTATCTCAAGTTTTGTGTTATATATTTTTTCCTTCCTTACTCAGTGTTACGCATTCGTAGTGACTCGACAGTCTTCGGGCCTTGTCGAGTATCGAGAGAGGGGAATAAGTTTTGACAGTTTTTGTAGAGGCATAAAGAAGAGAGGTAGAGACGTTACAACGTGTATGCATTTATACAAATAAAACAAAATTCAAATACAGTCCACCGTTTTTATTCGAAATATACATGAAACACTCAGCCTTTGCACACTATATTGCAGATGTTGTTCTGTTTCTCCTATAAAATTCTACATAGCATATTTCTGTAATTTTAACCAGGTTTAATATTCAATTTCCTATTTTGTATGTTCATAAATCTTTCCTGCAGTTTTTCAAAACCTCGCCAAGAAATATGTTAAACTATAGGAGGTTCAGAATGCACCTGTTTTAATCTAGCTATGTAAGTAACTATTTGTTCGTTTCTTATCCTCGCATAACTTTCAATATCTTTGTAAAAAGTTCTAATTAATGTTACCTTCCTGAACACCTTTTACGATAAAATAAAGATACTTAATATCGATTAGTGAACTATCGCAGGCTATTGTCTGTAAAAAAACGCTTGTAAAGCAATTACAAATAAACGAGATATCAAATTTTTACAGAATGCACTGCAAATACAATTATTTTCCTTGAAATCCTTACAAATTTGCTTTATTTTTTTTCAAAGAAATAAAATAGAAAACAGTAATATACAGGTTTTTTTTTTTAATAAGCTTCAACAGCGTATCAGAAAAACTAAAGGGCCTGTATACTTCAACATAATTTACAGTCACAAATCACTTGACTTTAAGCAACATTTTTCCATTAAATGAGTAGATAAGCTGGAATTTACCGCATACCGATAGTTACCGCACTCGGTATATAAAATTACAAATAAAACATACAAAATCCACAAACCACAATATCGTAATTAAATTACTGTACAATACTGCACGGCCATTCAAACTTTAAAAACACAAAATCGGCAGACGTTATTTTCTAAACAGAAAAAACAGTTAAGTGCTCAGGGATGCAAGATCTACAATTCCGTAGGAATTCATCCAAACTATATAGAGGGCGCGCAGTAAAGCGCTCCAGACCTTTTTTAAAAGACCTAGGAGTGGAAATTGCATTTATGCATAATGGATTAATTTGTTGTGGCATCTTATGGCATTATAGTAAGTCTCATACAGCGCGGCCCTGTGAATGAGAATACTTTAGTTGGTATCACATCTAAACCGATATTCGTATTTCTTTTTAAAGCATAACTATTTCATAAATATATAGCGATGTAAATCTTGAAATTCTCAATACGATAAACAGTGGACGATAGAAAATAGCTAAGAACATGTAAATATTCGTGTTAAGTCGTAGGTTGAAACACGGCTACTCTGAGTTTCCAAAGATTAATCTCAATTTCCTTTCGGCGTCATGTTGATGTTTTAAATAGACAGACGACATATTAAAGAGAGTGTAACAAATTACAAAGATTTATTTGGAGTGTGCTACGTGTATTTGGTTTTACCATTGTTTGTTACTCTTTTAGAGAAAATTTACTCATTTGCCTGAGTGAACCTCGCATATATGTATGTACATCCTAATGAAAAAAATGAAAGATTCACATAATGCAAGCATTTTAATGGAATAACTGTGTATCTACATATACACACGTACATAACTATATTATTTATGCCCCCAATAGTGTATTTACCAAATTTTAATTGAAATTAATAACAAAGTATTAAAAAACACCATCCATTAAGAATATACGACGAACATCAAAATTAATAACGGTCACTGTTTAAATTAACGTAATACTACAAACAAACGTAAATTAACAACACGTGCCATCTTACAACTCAGCAAGGCAATTAAATAGCACCAGAAACCGTGGAAACTTTATTTAACTTTTAAGTTGCGTACTGCAAATCCCAACGGGATAGAATAATAATCTAAGCCGTGGCATATGACGTAGATAGATATGCAACAACAGTGAACCTTCAGTAATTAAAGGGAAATTATTTAAAACGAAAAGAAGATATTTTCATAAAAATCAATGTCTAAACAATTATAGTATATAGTACAGTAGTAATATCTACCTAACCACTATTCCCTTTTCAGGTGAACGGTACATGGGCTCTTCCTGGATTCGTCTGCGATTTCTACATAGCAATGGATGTAACATGCTCGACGTCATCCATTTTTAATTTAGTAGCAATATCAATAGATAGGTACGTAAAGAACAATTTATTTAATAATATTCTACCATATCTACTCCTAGATTCTTTATTTCTTTTGGAATTCTTGCTTTTATATAGCACCATACGTTCTTTCTGTAATCATCACGTAGAAAATTTATATTTAATGCTTTTGTATAATGATGCATATGTACTTTTAATATTCAAAATAAAAGAAATACTTACACTTTAGTGTAAGTCGGTCATTTGGATACTGCATCCAAGTGGTTTCTGGTATTAGTATTGTTTGGTAACCATGACAACAGTATATAAAACATACAAACGTTATTGTTCTTAACCGCAGTTAGAAATAATGCGAGTATTTTGGAATGCAGCAGTCAGTCTACTAAGAAAACAGCAGAAACGAAGGAATTTCGAACACCATAAATTGATGAACAGTAGATAGCAGTTATCGGAATAAAGATAACAATGAACGTTGTCAGGTTGTATTCATGATGTTTTCAGTTGTATTACGTTATTGTATTTTTTAGGTTTTCTGTTTTATATATTTATACATCATTATTAATTAGGCTATATGAACTTGTATTAAAATATCGTGTCGCTTGTTCTTTGTCGCATTAATACTATAATTATTTTCTTCGGTAAAAATCTCAACATTATCCACTTCTCTCAAATGCTTTAAGGATTTTATGGCAACTGATTGGTTCCCTATCTAAGTATTCTTCATTGACAAGGACACACAATTCTTACTCTGTTCTCTTGCGATCACCATACCCAACCACGGTTGCCATTCTTATTTTCTCAGTTTTTGTTAACCATCTATTACCATTGTGTTAATGTATAGCAGCTTCGAAATGATTTATTGGCACAATTAATAAATTACTACAACGTACAAATTAACAAAACACACTATGTAATATTTATAAGTACCTTTGCTCCTACTTATTTCAATAGCATCAAATCTTAGCTTTAATTTGCCAGGATTTATAGACATCGTCGGCCAGGAAAGAACAGCTTATGTAAGCTGATAATAAAAATACACCTTTCTTCACGTTTCTTTCTTCACGTTCCCTAAAATATAAATTATATCTATTTCATAACTTGTCTTTACTTAGGCTCGTAATTTGAATGGATGGTGTAAGATCGTCAATGTTAGTACGTTTGGTACGTCACGGTAACTAAACAATATTAATACCAGAAGTAACTTGGATGTAATTTTCAAATGCTAGGCTCGCCTTTGACTGCAAGCAACCACTTGGACTCAAAAGTTTGAATCGATACTTTGAAAACGTGAAGGTTAGTATCTTTTGTTTATTGTAGTCAAGGTAAACAAACAACACTAACGCTAGAAACCTGTTGGATGTAATATCCGAATGCAGGTCTTGAATTGATGCGTAAGTGTGTCTTTTACTATGGACAACGAACATCTACGTTATTACACAAGTGACTTTGTTTAAACAATAAAAATGGAAAGATGTCAGAAACAAATTTGAGAAGTACATCAAAAGCTATTTTTTAGAGATTTGAAAAATAAAGAAGTAATAAAAAATAGATAACTTGACAATGAGAAATGCACAAGGAGATATAATTTCTAAAGAAGTAGATATGTCTACATTTAGAGAAGTGAGGACAAAATTGTAATAATTTCGAAATAAATATATTAAATCCATATTATTTTTAGACGGAGAAACCAAAGAGATACTACACAGGGCATTCCATTTAAAATAAGAACGTGGAACCCTGGTTCGCTAGTTATCAATCATTCTGTGAAAATAGTATCTCCCACGTCTATTGTGTTATCGGACAATTTTGGCAACGTACTATTTACACAGTAAACGCAATTATACAGTTCCGGAAAGTTGAGACGCTCTGTATGTTTTATAATTTTCCGGAGTCGTGTATATTTAATGTCACATTGTAAAAGAGACATATCGCTGATAATATAAATTAACGTTCGCCTGTTTCTCATTTTATAATTTAACGTTATCTACGTGTGTCACGCGCGAGCTTTCCAAGAAATAGTTTAATTGCTAAAAGTATTTAAACGGAACGATACCGCATTATATCGTTCTAAGTCTTCAAATACGTTATGCAGCACGTAACCTAACTTTTTCTTTTGATAACTAAAATTATACCAACAAGCAGCCCTAGTCAATACGTTACCATCTCAGCCCGTATTCGAAGCTATAAACCTGCAATAAATTACAGTTACGGTCTTAAACACGAGGATTATCCAACGACGAGTTTCAGTAAACGGCTAATTTCGAATTTAAGCGAAGGACGAAAATGAGGAATTTAGTCCCTTCAGAGAATTGACGAAGTAGTATTAATTGCACCAGCGTAGTAAACTATCCTGTAGCGCCATCTCTAAACAAATTAACGGTTTCTGTTTACGAGTTAGCTCGTTTATGTCATCTGGTCAATGTGGTTTACAAAGGCAGATAGTTATTCTGTCGATATTAAATTAAATTTCCAAGAAGAAATTACAAATATTCAGCTACTTCGCTAAAGTGTAATTTTGTTGCAGTTTAAAGTTAAAGTTTCCTTTGGAACAAATACAAGTTGGTATCCCGCCAGTATTTACAAAAACGCTCCTTCTCTTTTGCAAGTAAAATTCAACACCTGAATATCTTCTGTAATGTTGGTTTTCGAATGTACATTTTTACGTTTTTCGAAAAGTTATGACGATATGCAAAATGTAAAAATATGTGTTACAAATCTTAAAGGAGATAGTATGATCCAAAATATATAGAAAACTCTTAATGAACATAGATCCTCAAATGGATGGTTTCGGAGTTACGGAGGATTATTCCTTATTGTAGCATTTGTACACCTTTTCTCAGATACTTGCATTTCCATAGTAGTTGACTTAAGTTATGTCATACATATACTTTCTATTTGATATTCACTGGTTAGTGCACAGTTTTACGAAGTTTCGCTATGCCTGTTTATTCTAACAATGAGTTAGCCGACATGTGTGCCTGAAATGCAGCATGAAGCATAATGTCTACATATCATCGCAAGCCCTAAATCTTTTCAGTTCGTGTTTTTGAAAGACTACATCAAAGATTGAGCGACGCCGGTTCGTTTGGAAAACAGTCTCATGATTCCCAAATCCCTAAGTCCACTAATTCCACCTACCAGTCCTCCTTCATATGGATTGCCAGCCAGTTCGGTGAAGACGGGAGATTCGTAACAAAGACGATGTCCGAAACTAGATTCGACCAAAAATTATCCGCACTTCGTATTGGCCAAACCGTAGTATGTTTACAACAAGCGCTCCTAAAATTAAACGCATTAAATTACTATCCCAAACAAACAGAAATCAAATAAATCTGTGAGAAATTTACTAAATGTCATACCGTTGACAAGAGAAGTGAAAGATGAATGATAAAAAAATTAGGAATATTACAATTTAAGAAGTTAGTTCTGACTGCAAAGTTCCATTAGAAAAGATGCTTTTCTACCCCGGTATCAAGTCCGATTCTACTTAGCGCTTCTACGATGTGCAATATGTTTCCACGATTTAATTTCCATATGTAGTCTTCAGCGTTCCTAAACAATTAATCAACCATATGATAAAAAACAGCAGAAATAGACAGGTATAAATAAGTTTGTATAAAAATAAAAAGATGAAAGATCAATAACTAGCACAAAATAAACCCTGGAAAATATGAAAGAATTAGCAAAAATACTTTGCTACGCCTTCTTGTCGGGAGAGTAGGGGGGGAAGAGGAGTTCCAAAGTTACTTATCGTTTAACTTTCACGCCCTTCTGGTGATGAAGAATTTTGAAGGACATTCGTGGCCGCTTGGCCAAAAAGGTTCTGGCTTCCGCGGCAGGAGCCACCTAATCAGGAAGGCGCCACCCACTCTGTACATTAATGTCCTTCGTGGACCCTGGTTGTGGGCAACCGAGGTTTACTGCCAGTAAAGACGCAGGAAAAAAAAACAATACTTCCAACAAGTGAAGTATGATAACTTCAAATATAAAATAAAGAATAAACTAAATAAATAAAGAAAAGAAATAGATTAAAAGTTGATTTAATGAAAAGTAAAGGAACAAAAACAAAAAAAAAAGAAATAAACTTTTATAAAAAAGGATAATGAGAAGTACGGGTAAATTTCCTTGTTTGAAATAAATTATAAAATTAGGTACCTCAAGTGGGTCCACCCATTTACCCCCCAAGATCTTGAAAAAGGAAGAATGGCAAAAGTTTTGATTCGAAATATTAAAACTATAGGTAAAGGTAAATTTCTGAATAATTAAAAAAAAAAAATATATATATAGCCTTTTTTTTTCCCCGCCTCCCCTATGGACGGTACGGAAGTTATTGAAGCACTTATCTGTACGTCGTTTCTAATGTAATGTCACCCTCGGCAACCTGGTCTCTCCAGCGGGGGGACGTCAGACGTGCTCCATACTCGGTACTTCGGTACTCAGATGTTAGGCCGGAATACACCCTGAAAAGAACAAAAGAACAAAAAGAATAATTCGGGTCTTGTGCCCTCCAAAAGTTCATTAAGACAGGTCGTGGATAAAATTCGCCCTCCAATAGAACACTAGGATGGGTCTTGGATAAAATGCGCCCTCCACAAGAACTCTAAGAACGGAGAAATTAACCGTGGGACGAAGATTTACACGAAAAAGGAGAAGCTCAAGTATGTACATACCTAATACAGGATTAGAGCTCTTCCGTACGCAAGGGTTGGGTCAATCGGCGAAGTTCGCACGCTAAGCCGTACAAAATTACGTCTACAACTACTATGTTCAACAAAAAACAACTCAAAAAAACTCAGTAAACTGAGTAAACTGTTCACTTTCTATGGGTAAATTTAAAGCCGCGATATTCACTTATATTGCGGCTTTAAATTCACCCAGAGAAGGTGAACAGTCCTTCAGGCCTTCCTCGAGGCAAAATTAAAGTTCACAAAATTATCAAAATACGGGGTAGGGTGACTGCAAAAACTGCACGTAACAACTTATGAATTCAAAAAATTGCAATACTATATCTGCTCGGATAGGACAGACACCAGATATGATATAAATTTGCAGGATCACGTTTCTCACGTGGTTCATAGCCATTTTCAATATCCCAGTAAAGGTCAAGTAAGAACCAACTTCCGAAATATCCAACGATCTTGCTTTAAGTACTTAAATCCGCTCAATGCATAAGAGATACCCACATAATTCAAATTTAAGTTTAGTTACACAACCTAATAGACGCACAACACAGGAGGAACCGTTTAAACTTGGCAAAAGTCGACAGAAAAATCGTAGATTTCCTTACGACAAATGGAACGAAGCCGAAATAAAAGGGGCGAATAGATCGGAATGAGAATTCCGAGGGGAGTTCGGAAACATGACGGCATGATACAGAGAGGGCGCAAATTACTACGCGATCTGCCAAATATGTCATCTAGTCAGACGTGCTACAAAGTTTCAGACGTGTGACTTTAATTGTTTCCGTGTAGTGATCGAATAAAGCGAACAAGATTCGTTGTTTTTGGAAAAACATATATTGTTTTATAGGGTTTATATTGTCCATGAAGCCAGATGACAAAGATGTCATCTATGTACTTGTACCAATACTTTGGCTTTAGATTGCGAGATAATAGGGCTTGTTCGAACGCTTCCATAAAGATGTTAGCGACGACAAGAGACAGAAGACAGTCCATAATACGCTTTGGACTTGGTCGTAGTATTTACCGTAAAACTGGAAATAGGTAGAAGAAAGACATGCTACAACCAAGCTAGCCGGATCACGCGATTGGCCATTGAAGATGAGGAACTCTCTAATAATGGATGGTGTATTTAGTATGGGAAAAGCTAACAAGTCAATCACGAAATGTTGGGAATTTTAGATGAAAGAGTCATTGTGTCCAGTGTAAGGTTTAGATAGATTCTTTGATAATTTGTTGTTAGTGCTGGCAATAGGACATAAGAGGATATTAGATTCGTGAATTTTAGGGAGACTGTATAGCTTAGGAGCTGAAGAATCACTAGGCAGAAGTGACCTCTGGGTATCGGTAGTGATAGATGAAATTTTAATTGAGCTAATAATAAAACGCTAAGAAGTTGATAGGTTCCACCTTGCAGTAAGTTAAGAACTTTCTACTCATACTCTTCGATGTTCAGGATCATCGCAACATTTCCCAGTTTGTCAACTTTTAGTACAGCAATTTTTGACTTCAAATTCGTTAAGGGCAGCATTTCTGACTTACGATGGTTTGATTTAGAAAGTTTGGCACGTGCGAGGATACTGAATGTTTCAAAGTAAATGGCGTCAACGGTTTCAGATGGAAGACCGATAAGAGCAGACGCTATGCCAATAATGGCGTCCTGGGTAGAGATAAGTTTAAGCGTAGCAGCAAAGTTAGGGCCTTTGAAGAGCACAGCAACCTCATCAAAATGAGGCGATGAATGGCATGACCCTAGAATTCTAGGATGGTTTAGGAATTAGAGAAAGGCAGGATATGCTGTTCCAGCGCGATGAAGCTCTAATGGAATTTGCGTTTACCTTTAGAGAGCATTTACGCGAAACTTTTAGATAGAGATGGATAGGAAGGGGGAATACCTTCATCGACGCGTGATTTAAACTCCTTTGATTTCTTTTTTTGGGGGTGTTTTGAAACACTGGTGTACGCCACATCTGTATAATGTAATGATCTCGAGAAGCTACAAAAACGAGTAAATGAAGGATGTCACCGAATCTAAGCCAACCCGGAGAGTTTGAGGGTCCTGCGGGGGAGATCTCGTGGCTGGTATGGAATGCCTTTGTTGTCTTTTCGTAAATTACATCGTTTATTTGTTTCTTATCTCTGTAACTGTCCATTTCCGGATATGCAATCCGCCTTCTAGGTTTGTGACTTTTTTTACCCTGGAACATTTATCGTATCACATACAGCCCACTCTAAATCCGCAATTGAGGAGTTTAATTAAAAAGATACATCCATTCTAAGTTCTATCTATAGTTATACTTTATTGAGCATCATTTATAGATACATATATTCACTCTAGAAAGGAGCTTGCGATGATGATATTGCAGACCAATATTTAAACAAATAAAGACTGAAACAAATAAAATATCTGCTCATGTCAGTAGATATTTTATTTAGATTCCCATAACTATATGGCTGCTTCGTTTTTCTTTTATGTTCAATAATGAAAAGTCCTGGTGCGTTATTTTAATGATGTATTACATACTTTTATAGCAAGTACTAAAAAGGTTTTATTCTTTACAGGTATATAGCTGTGACGCAACCAATAAAATACGCCAAACACAAGAATAATAGACGCGTTTGGCTGACAATAGCTTTAGTATGGGTAATATCAGCAGCCATAGGTTCGCCCATAGTCCTTGGTCTAAACAATACTCCAGATCGCGTCGCTGACGCATGCCTCTTCTACAACAGCGATTTTATCATATACTCTAGTCTATCATCTTTTTATATTCCCTGTATAATAATGGTATTCCTTTATTATAACATATTCAAGGTAAGTTTAATATTAGAGATTAAACGTTCTACTAGATTAAGCCATATGAAATTCACTGATAATACTACGAAATTGAAATCAAACTTGTTCATAACAACAATACATTTCCAACCCATACTGCCGAGTTTAGAGAAACTTGACAGACATGCAAACTTCATAAGGTTATGTAAAGAATCGTTTTCTGATCTGACTAATTACGAAGATGAATATCCTTCAAAGTTAGGATATTTTAAGTTTCTCGGAAATTGCTCTTTAGCAATCAACGCCCACCCCCTATCTACATAATTAATATTTCTCTCTTGTGTTTGTAAAATTCTCTTGGTTGTAACATTTGAAATTAGTTTCATACCTACAAGTTTTCACCAAACTATAAATGAAATATATAAATCAAGCAAACACTTGCTGGCAGCTTAAAAATATGTATACTTTTCTGTTTCGAAAAACTCATAGAATATATGGTGTAAGTGAAAGCGTTAAATATGATTACCTTAAACATACAATAAGTATGATAAGAGGTGCCAAACCGACACCTCCCAGATTATCGTTACTTTAAATTTGGGGAATGCTTATTCTTTGAAGTAAACTTTTTCTTACCTTAGAACCAATCCCTCTTACTTCTTTCATAATGCAGTAAGTAACTGAGGCACTGGTGGGCTTACTACTAGTATCAGTGATAGAATTGTAGTAATCAGTAAGGCGCATAGAGTAAAAGTGAAGTCGCTAATATAGACACATAGTTAATTTATAAAATAGACACGTTGAGATTACGGAATATAATGTCGACCAAATGGCTGCCGCGGCTGTGCTGACACGCTTTCTCTCATTTCATCAAATTTTTCAAGACTTTTCAAGGCCGTTGGCTCAATTTTAGCAACAACAAGTTGGGTTTCTCTTTTCAGTTAAATTGTTTCAAGAATTGCTTATAGTTTCGTAACATAGACCTTGGACGTAACAAAACCCCAAAGGAAAAAGATCGTATAGCGTAAAGTCGCACGATCAGAGCGGCCACACGACCAGCAAAATGTTGTCTTAACAAATTGATAGTTTCTCTTGCTGAATGGCGTGTGGCACCATGCTGATGAAACCGCATTTCCTCAAGATCATTATTGTTCGATTGCTCTCCCAAAGAGTTCCATATCTTGTTACGATATCATACTAACTCACAGCCCCAGTCCACAACTCGCATCAGGTCTTTATGGGCTCATCAAATTTTCATGAATAACATAATTTTGATTGCCCAAATCGTCCAAATAAAAATGAGCTTCGTCGCTAAATTGATATTTTAATGAAATTGTCATTAATTGTGTGAATTCCGTTCCGAAGGGTTTGGTGGCTTGAGGTCCTGGGTTAATTGAGTTTTGCGAGGATCGAAGTAAAGGCTGTTATTGAAAATTCGTTACAAACCGGTTCCGCGAATATTCAGATGAGAACGGTGACGTATTTTTTTCTGGATTGCCATTTACACTCTCTCTAATGACTGCCATGTTTTCGATCGACCGCACAGGACGAGAACACGGTAGAGTTTATTTGTTCATAGCCGAACCTGTTACCTCAAATTTTGAAACAAATCTTCGACTAGGGAATTCGTTAATTGAAATATGGTTGCCAAGAATTCCACGAACGTTTCGAACAGATTTCTTAAAACTTTCGCTAAATTTGTAATGTGTAAATGCGCTAAATGATTACAGATAACAAATGTCAAACATCGCCAAATTAAATATAAAAATTGTGGGAAATTTAAATGCGGCGTACCCGATGGGGCGCGCTTTATGTAATCAATTAGCATCATCTAAGCGCAGATATTTATTTACATATACCTGACACGAAATTAGTCATCTGGACGCCAAATTGAACGCTTCAAAAACCACGTTTTTTGATTTTTTGAAACAAATATGTAATCGTTTCTAAGCTGCCAGCGGCATCTTGACCAGATCACGAAAACAAACATCAGTGAGTACAGGTTGAGAATGTTTCCTTCAAGTATTGTGACATTTAATTTTTCGCCTTAATTCCAGATTAAAAGCAGGGGGTGGCGCGTATGCCACCTGTCTGAACACCTCCTTAAGGCTTGACAGGGGTTTGTCTGTTCCGTTTTTGGTGTTTGTTTTGTATATTTTAGTTAATTGTAAAACGTACTGAATAAAGACATATTATTTTAATTAATTAATTAATTTTAGAATTTTGTGCGTTAATGTATGGTTTATCAGAACAGAATATTATGTTTGATATGCTAACATATCTATTTGATCCAAAGGCTTTAAGACGTAGAGCAATGCAAGCGAAGCTGAGTCGCAAACCTATGCCTTACGAAATCAAGCCGGGGTCTGTGATAGAAAATGTGGCCAATGCCCGGAGACTTGCTGAAACTACTTTAGGGCCAACGGTGGAAGAACCAGCGACTAACACCGGTTCAGGTTCTGGCGATGAAGACGACGACATCGGAGAACAGGATTGCCAGGTCATATCGAATGACAAGAGTACCGAGTTTATCTTGGCAACAGTCAGCGAAGAAGCTACGTAAGTAAATTTAAGCAGTGCCTATACTTGTTGAAATTATTTTTACACATGTTACAATATCTCAGTGTTATTTTAAAAATTCACTCATTATTGAATAATTTTTATTCTGCCTTTGTCTTTAGATCTTTACTGTTGCTAACAAATGTTACTAGTCGCTTCTTATTTTTGAGAAAACAAATTCGTAATGTTTTTTCTACAGGTCTTTACTAAAGGAAGCAGAAAGCTTCTTTTCCTTAGATATATTTTATTTTGTTACGTTTCGTCGACATTCTCAAGCCTATCAATAATAATTCTACTACTTTACTACTTTACTACTTTATTTTATCTTTACTAAATACAGTACCTGTTTTGTAATTTGTAATAAAATAAAATAAAACAAAGAATAAAGTGATATTCAATAAATGTAAACTTTTAAAAAAGAACAAAAAATTGGAGATTGTTAACAAGTGAAATTATTATTTAGAGGCTTGAGAATGTCGTCGAAAATAACACGACGAAACGTAGCAAAATAAAATTAATACAGAGAAAGGAAGATTGCTGTTCTCGAAGAAACTAAAGCGCTTCGAGATTTACATTTTCAGTAAATTTAATTTACTTCAACACGACTTCATTTTTGCTTTAACCGAATGATTTGTGATATGAAGATGGGCTAAAAAATTTGAATTCAACGCTTTCTGCAGCTATAAAAAAATGAATAAAAGAATACTCTGTAGATCAATAAATAGCTGCATTATTAATAAACATGTCATATTTTCTATAAACTGAACTTATAAAGCAAACTGTGCGAGCTACAAAGTTATTACAGCATGTAATGGTAACGTTTATAAAAAAGTAATTAGGCGAAGATATTGCTTACAACGTGTACATCGTATAAACGCTGGTGTACCGTATATCCCGCATTGTGGCGTACTTTGTATTTCCTTTGCGGAGCAAAAGCTCATAGAATCTTCTAAATCCGGGCGCTTTTCGTTTCAATTTTATACTATACACATTGAGATAGACCAGAGAACTTTGGCAATGGTAATAATTAAATATAAGTAAAGGCCGAACTGAAAACTGCAAAAAGAAACCAAAATATGCACATAAATATGCAGGTTTTCTGGCCTAAATGTACATATTCTCATGGAAAATATACAAATAAAAAAATACTAGAAATAGAAAAAAATGCAATACCATAGAAAAAAATATTCTTTTGTATTTATTTACATTGTTACAGCATGATTAACTATAAAGAGAATCTACAACTAGAGCTTCTTATTGAGGAATTATGGCGCTTGTCTGAAAACATCTGCTTGTAGATTGAAAAATTTCTACCTACGCCGACGCTTTGTTACGTGAAATTTTTACAGTCATTCTGTATTTTGATAATCTTGCGAACCTTTCTCCCTCAATGCATTTCCAACTTATTTTATAGCTAGGCAACCGATTTCGCACCGTGCGAATTATCGTTATTAAGATTCTATTTGTCCGGATTTTGCAGCATTTTTACTTCATTTACTGCTTCGATAATACTCGGGAAGATTTTACAAAAGTGTCTTTGTCTCCATTTATCTTTACTTTCCTAAATTTCTAAGGAAATAATTTTTCGTGGTCTATTTTCCCATCTTCACAATAGAGGTCGTACCGTGTTCTATTTTAAGTAATTTATGACAGTTTCTCCGATTGGTCCGTTTGTGTGATGTTTTATCACAAAAACTATTTTATTGTAGAACGTGAGAATTAACAATTTTGAAGCTCTCTTTCCGTTAAGTCATCTTACGAGTTGGGTGTGTTCCCTCTGGCGTAGAAACTTAGTTTTGCCTCGAGGAAGGCCTTTCGCTTATATTGCGGCTCTAAATTCACCCAGAGAAAGTGAACAGTTTACTCAGTTTGAGTTTTTCGAGTTTCGAAACACAGTGGGTGCAGATGTAATTTTGTACGGCTTAGTGTGCGAACTTCGTCGTTTGACCCAACCCTTGGGTACGGAAGAACTCTAATCCTGTATTAGGTATATATACATACATACTTGAGCTTTTCCTTTTTCGTGTAAATCTTCGTCTTACGGTTAATTTCTCCGTTCTTAGAGTTCTTGTGAAGGGCGCATTTTATCCAAGACCCGTCCTAGTGTTCTTGTGGAGGGCGAATTTTATCCAAGACCTGTCTTAATGAACTTTTGGAGGACACAAGACCCGAATTATTGTTCTTTTGAGGGCGTATTCCGGCCTAACATCCGAGTACCGAATACGGAGCACGTCTGACGTCCCCCCGCTGGAGAGACCAGGTTGCCGAGGGTGACATTACATTAGAACGACGTACAGAGAAGTGCTTCAATAACTTCCGTACCGTCCCTAGGGGAGACGGAAAAAAAAAGACTATATTTTTTTTTAGAAATTTACCTTTACCTATAGTTTTAATATTTCAAATCAAAACTTTTGCCATTCTCCTTTTTTTTTTAATTTTGTTTAACGACATTCAATAACTTAAGAAAAACCAAAATTTGTAAAATCTGTAAACCCACAAAATCTTGGGGGGTAAATGGGTGGATCCACTTGAGATACCTAAGTTTATAATTTATTTCAAACAAGGAAATTACATACCCGTACTTCTCATTGTCCTTTTTTATAAAAGTTTATTTCTTTTTTTTTGTGTTTTTGTTCCTTGACGATTCATTAAATCAACTTTCAATTTTCTTTTTTTATTTATTTAGTTTATTCTTTATTTTATATTTGAAGTTATCATACTTCACTTGTTGGAAGTATTGTTTTTTTTCTGCGTCTTTACTGGCAGCAAACCTTGGTTGCCCACGACCAGGGTCTACGAAGGAGATTAGTGTTCAAAGTGGGTGGTGCCTTCCTGATTAGGTGGCTCATGCCGGAGCCAGAATATTTTTTTTCCTCCTGATATACCGCGACCTACGACCGCCGCCGACTTGGCTAAGCGGCCACGAATGTCCTTTAAAGTTCTCCATCACCAAAAGAGCGTGAAAGTTAATCGATAAGTAACATAGGATTCTGGCAATATCCTCCAACTTCTTCAAACGCTCACTCTTTTCTTGTACATGCATAGATTTCCCATATACGATGTTTCCCACGATTCCTGACTTTTCAAATTTGTTTATGACCTCAACGCTCCCGATTGTTTTTCCAGTTGCAATATAGAATTCAAAATGAAATGGTAATTGACTTTAATAAACGCCAACTGATAGGGTACTCTTTTATCCGAATATGCGTATCGTATACTGTGCGTCGGCAATAAGATCCAGTTTATTATTTTTTCCTAATGCGTTGCATAAAAAGTGAAGCACCTTCCGATTACTGGCTGAAAAGGAAGCGGAACGCCTGGTAATGGTACCCTAAAAAATACTATTTTAACACTATTGATAAAGGTCTTTACTAAAGGAAAATGATTTCTGAGAGAAGTACTTAATATTCTTATAAACTAAATCATTGCTTTATTGGCAAACATCTAGTGCTACAATTAGCGGCGGTTATGCATGAAAAAATTCGCGCGTGAAACTTTGGCACTGTTTTAGTCAAAAGTGTTGAAACTGAACTTTAATGGGTGGGTTCCAGTCCTTCTATGTTTGTACTCTTTCTGCAGTTTAAATTAGTAAGTTGACAACAATGACTTTGACGAATGATAAATTAATCGCAGAAAAGACTACACCTTTCATTTACGTGCTCTGCATGTGCCGTGTAATAAATTCGGCGTTCTTTTAAATGTTTCAATTTGATTCAAATTTGAAGTTGTGAATTAAGTTTAAACGGTTTTAACACTGGAATTGCTTTGAAAATGTAGTACATTTCTCTCTAAGACAATTCGAGCTAAGAAGCTTCGACTGTCTCGGCGTCTCTTCGTTTCTATTAATTGTCGCCCACGGTCAACTACGATACATTTTTGATTTGATTTTCATTATTACACTATTTACTACTATGTTTACAACAAAATCACATTTCATTTATCCTATTTTTTTGATATATTTTTATTAAGGCTATAGTATTCTACCACGGTATGCGATCCAAGATTTGTGTGTACCGTCAACTATAAGATAGGCACGCGCTCTAGCGAAACTTGGCAACACAGTAGTGACATTTCTGTAAATCAATTAAAACAGAGTCGCTGAAATAAACATAAAGAGATGTGTTTAGTGAAGGAAGTTTCAATAAAAACGAAAAATAAAGACCAAAAGGAATGAAAGGCAAGAGCAACTATGTTGCCGTTTCATCAAGATTATCGTCGACTGAAACAACACCAATTAATGTATGTCAATTTGCGGATTTCATAACTCACGTTTTCATCCGCTTTGTTCTCGACGCCACCCCATTTGCAAATCTACGCATTATCAGATCTATTCTATGTGACTCTTAGTCGAAACCAATAACATTGACATTAAACATGAAACGGATGTTCTATTATTGCTATTTTCGCGTAAAGCGAATTAACGGTTATAGGTTTGTTCCAGCCACCTATTTCTGTCTGGTACACGTATCACTTCACACATCGATTATTGCGCGCCAGAATTAGTAAATTATGTCGCAGGTGTTGGAACGCTTTGTGGAGTCGATTCTGTATCGATATTGAGGAAGAAAATAAGAGATAGGATGTAACATGCAATATGAATGTTTTCTCTGTTGGTGCAGATGCACATTCCGTATGTCAGTACAAACGGCTCTTGCTTGATACGATGTACCGATACGACCGTACAGTACAAAGTTATGTTGGAACGTTATTATTTATCGGTACATACTGTAAGTGGAACACCTCGTTTGTACTCCACAGGTACCGGATGGTTTTACAAGCGCATTGGGACGAACCTTTACCTATCGATCTGCGCCATAGTACATCAATATTACAAACAACAAATAATACTAAATGTCGTCTAAATTGGACAGTATTATGCACTGTGCAATAATAGTTGTATGTATGTACATATTATATTCAGAAGTTGTATTACATTGAAAAATTGAGAGAATTACTTTTAGTGGGAAAAATGAAGAATAAAGATCACAAAATTGGATACTCCATACGAGGAGTATAAACCAGATATATGTTGCAAAACAGTGGACAAAAAGGAAATAAACGTTCGTTACTTCAATTGAACGTTAAGTTTTCCTTGTAAAACAAAAAAGTGATAAAGAAGAATTACACGGTGACTACCATAAAGTTTGCAGCAATGGGAAAGTTCTTTCCATCGTATAATAAATGATAATATCACGGATTATCATTCGGTCGTAGCATTGCCAATGGTAATCCACGAATTCTACCAAAATAGTTGTTCCCCAACCTCTGTGGTGGTACTTCAGTATTTATCTTTCTTTCGCTGTTTTTCTAAAAACAATCATCAACGACGTGTTACGCTTTTCTTTCTTATTTCTTCTTGTTTTCCGTTTAAATTTCTCATTGTTTGGAAGATTTCACTTTTAGGCTAGATGTTGTTTTCTGTTTTCTGTTTCTGGCAGAAGACCTCGCGTCGCACCGTTCCCGCTGGCTGACTTCGTCGCGTTTAACCGGTTTAATTTTTGGATGTACTCGATCTGTGTGCCGTCATAATTTTCTTGTGTGTATGCGTATTTTCCTTATAGTTTTGGTAATTTTTGAGTGCCGTTTTCTCCCACTTATTCTGCGTATCGTTTTCGAGAGAAAGGTAGTGCGTACAAAGACAAATCTTCTGCGAGTTCTCACTGATGATATTAGTGAGAGAATTCATGTCCTCAGAAACCTATACAGCAATTATCTGCACAATCTGGTAACAATCCAGTTTAACCAATATGTGAATATGCAAGTAAAATGTACTTTCTTTTCTTTAGGTGTATCGACTGCTGCCGCAAAGCATTAAAGAAGGTGCTACATATGCATACATATATGGTTTCGGTTGTACAGGAACTTTTATCAGTTGATTATGAAAGACATTTAAATGACTATATGTACTTAGTTTTTAAAAATCGGAGATCTAACTTCTCAACTGAGTATGACTACTATTAACATTTTCAGATACAACAATACAATAATCCAAGAGCATCCTTAAGTTATCTATGCAAAGTGATTTATTTTGCAAAATATACCTTCGTGTAATAAACGTCCTTTTAGGCAGACAATGGTGGCCCTGGCTTGCGGACCCTTGGTGATGGTGACCAGTTTCTTAATAACGGCTTTTTACAACACACTGTAACTACTATTACGCCTTTCTTGGATTGCTTACTCTTTACCTCTTTTTCTAGTCACTTGTGGCTTTTTACAGCCAGCCGCTGTTTTATATGAACGCTAGTCACACGTCCGTCCGCCTTCGTCATGTAACCGCTAATAGTCTAATAAAGATGCTGAGGTTGATGATATCACTACTATTTCGCGTATTTTTCCCCAAATACCGTCGCTCTCGACATCTCATACCAATCACGAGCCGCACAACAAATCACAGGAGCGAAAAATACTTTAACCGAAACAAACACTCTACACCGTATATGGATATAGCACAAAACTATCAACAAATATATGCGCTACTTACGTACAGTGGTGAATAAAATAATAATACATTTTTAAACATAACTATATTCAGCAAAATACATAAACGAAATCAATTCTATTTGGTAGCGATAAATAAATGCAAATGAAATACTGGACAGGGGCGTCCCGTTACAATATTTTTAATAAAATGTAAGAAAAACAAAAGCTGATATTTTTGAATAACAGAATCCCTAGATAGATGGAGACAACCTTCTGTTATGACGTTTGTTCATACTTGCCCAAATAATGACATTTTTGAACGTTTTGAATGTTTAAATGACGTATTGATGCGAATACGATGTAACAAATATTTTGGAACGTTTTTTGATTTCTAATGATGTACAGACAAACTACAAACACAGTTACTTCGAAACTAAAAAATTAATGAGAAAATGTTCCCATATAGTGCAGACTTTTTCGCGGACACTGTGCTCTGTTAAAAGAAGAGGCGACAGGAAAGTCATTTAATCAGTTATATTAGTAAATTTTTTAACCACTTGATAAGTACCCCATTCCTAGAGTCACTAAATTAATGTATACAGCGAACATCTTATATTTGGCTAAAATATATTACACTAATACAGTATGCCACTATTATCTACTGTCAAGGAACGAAATTAAAATAAATGAGTTTTCTTTGAAACAAGTAATCTAGCTTATGGAATAACATTTATGTCGATAAATCAATAGATTAGTGTTGAGACGTTCGCGTTCGTAAACGCGTGGCTGAAAGCGTTCATTCAATGAGGCGGGAACAAGCAACTCTCAACGCTCAGTACCTGACGAACGAGAATCGATGAACGAAACAATTCGGCGTGACGTTCACTTGGGATAGGAAAAAGATCTATGATACATACATCGTTCATGCGTTCACAGACGGCCAGGCGATCACTAGTCAAAATACTCGCAATTGCGGAATAATACGATACCACAAAATTTGTATTAAATTTAGGTTGCGCTTCAAGATCTATAGTTTGCTTTATACCTTTACTAAAACTTACTTGGTTGTAGCAACAAATGGTAAAGTTGATGAAATTTAATAACTCGTAACGTAATGTTTCGATTAATAGAATGAGTCAAAATTCGAATTATCTTAAATGCTCATCCTGGTGTTGTTGACTTAATTAAAATTAAAAGTAATTTTATATATTATATATTATATATTTAGTACGTATAATGCTAACCGTATATACACTTGGAAAAGCCCATGCCGCTTCTAAGCTGGATGATGTTGAATTCTGGGTTTCGTACATTCATTCCTCTGTCTGCGTTCTTCTGCGAATGAACGCGGACGGGAGAATGAATGTGCGCATATACGCAACGCTAAGTTTAGTATACTGTACTGATACAACGCCCTAGATGAACTGTGAATGCGCTACCAAAGAGCGCATCGCACAAACTTCGTTCACTCAGTCTTTCAGTGTGTTCTCCAAACGACGTTCAAACCGAGGCCGGCGAATTAGACAAATCGGCAAAATTTATGGCAGAACGTAAATTTTTGGCATGTATCTGATATGTATTTTTATGAAATTAATTGAGAGTAGTAGTAGAGTTTAAAACAACTCGTTTTAGTAAACCAGCAAAAGCCTACCTTATGATAATCGATACCGTCTTTCAGGTAAAACTTACTCTCAACGACAGCTAAATTGTCTTAATTTCAGTAGCAGCTGGTCTATGCTGAGCACACGCTACCCTTTAAGTTTCATCTTAATGTAGGCCTACATATTTTCATTACGTAGATAGACAGATGTTAATGGTAATGGCAGGTCCAACACGTTAATGATAGTTTTGACCTTTTCAGGCGCACCAGTTGGAAGTTTGTCGACGAATATGTTACGACAGTTCGAAATTCAAGGAACTTGATGAGCGCGAAAGTGCCTTAATCGTAGGTAGCTTTCTAGGAAAATGAATTAGGCGTTTAGTGTTTAATACGATGTAATTATTATGAAACGTATTCGACCATACTTGTATCTTTTCCCTCCAGATATAAATACATTGGTAGCTAGAATAAAAACAAAATAATCTATCTTCCATTGAAGCTGGAATACACAAACCTAAAAAACAATATATCCTTTCATAATAAAGTTTAATGATATCAAGTCCATTTGAAAAAACTCGTTTTGAAATACGATTTGCTGATGAAAAATTGCTTGTTTCAAAGTAATGTATTTCTGATTAAACAAGTTCACAATTATTTATATTAAAATGTACTATACAACGATTCTAATTTATAGCAGAAACTACTACGTCATCAGAAGTAGTTAAGCGAAGTTCGTAAAATTAATTAAAGTCTACATAGCGCGTATTTATATCTTTGCAGCTTATATTAAAACTGGAATCTGCTCTAAGTAATCTAAAACTGGTATTAAAGCTATTTCTCCGCATAGTTGAGATACAAAAACAATTCTCTTTTTCCTGCATAACTGGCATTTCATAACCTTTTTTTTAATTTAGTCTGAATTAAAAATAGCGTTTCTTCTTTGTCTTTTTGTTATTTTTAACACTCGTAGCATTCTACGGCACGGTTTTTGAGAGTGGATTTAGGGTAAGTTAAGGCTACTGAACGAAAATTATATCAGATTTGATAAATTGGTCTTAGTTTACCAACTTACCGATGAATTTATTCAAATATATTTTACTGATTATATTAGTTCCAAATTTTCTTAACATATTGACGACTATCTCTCAGTAGTCTTCAGCTTTATGGTAACAGTTTTTCATCACCAAGCCAGAGCTTGTCCAGGCACCAATTTCTACTTGTAACATGTGGCTTGTTGTCATCATTTATCAGGGTATGAATTTGGGAACCATCGAAAATTCAAGCTTTGTTTTTCTGTAATCAATACAGTAATAGCTTCACAAGCCTATCTAAAGCATCTCCTGTTCTCATGTAAAGCCTTGACGAACTTCTTCAAGTCCAAGCTTAATGCGAAGTGGTGGAAGAATGATTCTCTTTCTCTCTATCAACCGTTCGTGATGTTGTCATTTCCTGCAGCCATACATTCTCTTAGTGGCCAAACAATCCTAGACCAGTGTTCTTTTTTTACACGAATATGGGGAATAGGGATATTTAGTGTAGCCAATTTGTTAACCCGGTTTACCATCTCCGAATCCACAGAAACCGACTATTGATGCTAAACAAGCGACATCTTATCTGAAACATGTTTTGGCACTGTTGCTTTACCTTTGCTCTATAGCATCGATACTCTTTACTTTGCACTCACGCTGAATATTGTTTTATGCATGTTATTTATTAATTTTTTCGAATAGATATGTATTTTTCTTACGCATGTTCCTTGTTATAAAAGCAAATTTATATCTGAACCTAATGAGGGACGTAATGTTGCCATAAATGTTGAATGAGATATTAATTCCTTGGCAATAGATGCCTGACAATGACCCAAGACATATAGCTTGACGTGTTAAGATCTTATTAAAAGAACTAAAATTAACTTAATATCGTAGTCTCTTTGGATAGGTTTTACCAAAGATGTAAAACATATTAAATTGTCCAATATACAAAATTGTGTAACGTGGTTTAAAGTATGCTTCCGATATCTTGTGAAATCTACATCCCATTCCGAATACTTAATCATTAGCGACAGGTACCGCACAACAAAACAGTAATTTGTGAAGGTTTTTAAACAAGTAAGCCTTCAATTTATTTTCCAAAGGACAATTCACAGCATGCTTTATTTAAAATAATTAATTCATATCTATTTTAAATTTCAAGAGCGTTACGAATCTAAGAAGATGAACCTTTATTTATAATATTGCTGGGTTAAATTTCAAATAGGTATTTTTGTTACATGTTGGAGAGGAATGCCTGAAACTCTTAAAACAAAACGATATTTTTAACCTTACAGAACAATTAATTTAACCAGAATATTAAAAATAATTGGAATTATTTGTATTTGCTTGAAGTAGCTGTCCAAGTTTTATCAATGTGAACTTTTTCATTAATTTTCCTTTAAGGTTCGCACAAATGTCTAAACGTCTAAATGTCTTTCTAATAATAGCCCTGTTCCCATTCCACGCTCCCCATCAAAAGCAACGTATTTAGAGACTTCCGAAAAATCATTTCAAGAAATAAGTGCAGGGAAATCAAACTCTTCCGGAAGTCAAGAAACCTTCAGGGTGTATATAGAACCTAATTTGTTAACACAAAACGATCTAAATGATTTGGCTAGACTGGAACACTTCACTATTACCCATTTACTACAAATACTTCACTGAAACTGTACGCACGTTTCGATAGCTAAGCTATCATCTTCAGCAGCAATACTGAAAGTTCAGCTATTGAAACGTGCGCACAGTTTCAGTGAAATTTTTGTGGTAAAGGAGTAATAGTGAAGTGTTTCAGTGTTCCAATACCACAGTATTCGAGTACGTGATTTAGATTTGGCTAGAGATTTAAGCTTAACAAAAAGTCGACTTACTAGGCTCTCGTTAGAGTCAATGAAACACAAAACTTGCACATCTTCAGTTTTTCAAAAAGATTCTTGCAATTTTCAAACAATTTTTCTGTGGAGGGTAGGATCTACTATTGTTCGGATGTCAGTGGCTTATCTAATAAAATTCAACAACAAATCTACGATTCCATTTAAAGCTTAAGTATCGGTGGTAGGTTTACAACGATTTTAAAATTATGGGTTTCTACAAATGTTCCTGCTTCTTATTCCGTTAGAAAACTAGACCGGTCAATGAGTACTAGATTAAGAGGGTTAATGGCTTGCTGAATGAATCGATAGGTGTCAAATACACATCCCTCCATTTCAGGCCAAATTTTGTGCTATCGGTGTTTGTAGAATTAAAACGACTTCTACAATAAGATAAAAATATTAAAGAAATCACGTGCTAAAAGTTTAGGAGTACACATCCAGCAATATCAAATAGTATATTGAACACTTTTATTTGCACAACAAATATTCACAAATATTACAATACAATATCAAAACACAAAAGTATCAGTAACATTTAATGGTGGATTTTCTTTGATCTTCTTCAGCAATCATTTTTTCTTCTATATTCATAGGATGCTGACACACATTCACCCAATCTTCTACAATGTTCACCTAAAAATGTTCTTCTTGCAGACTGCGGATGTCATTTAATTTTAATGTTATATTTCTTACAGCCGCATTGTTCTTTGTCACTCTAGATTTTTCTATTGGATTTAATTCCGAATGATTGTGAAGTAGTTACTATACTACGTGCTATTTCTTTGTAAGGATGCTATCCATTGCATACAGATTTGCCTTCGTCTATTGCGAACTTACCAAAATGTTCCGTGCATTAAGCCATCCCGTCATTTGTTTCCTTTGTATTTGACATTGGATGTCCGTACGTTACATTAAGTAGCATTGTTCAATTACTGATCAAAGTGGAAGATTTGATTTTAGTTGTTCTTCGAGTCGTCTTTTATAATTTACTAAATTCATTATTTGGTCTGATTCAAATGTCACCTACAATACTTATATTAATTAATAAATTATTTGCAAAACATTATTGTTAGATTTTGCTTGATTTTACACCATAAGACCTTTAAGACCCAGGTTAAAGCCATGAGCATTTTCATACAGCTTGGTATGGCTAGCATAAAAATGAATTTCATCTAACAATTTCCATATAGATATATGTATTTCTTTAAATACATCTTCAAGTACCTACTTGTGTATAGGAGGGTGGTTCAAGAAGCTCTTAGAAAATCTAAGAGATGATGCTCGTAGTATTGAAAATTGTTTGTTGGGTGAAGTTCATGGGACACCTGTGTTAGCAACTGTTTACAATTGGGTAAATGAGTTTAAACATGGCCGTACATCCACAAAAGATGAACATCGTTTTGGATGCCCAGTGGAAGTGACTACTTCCGAAATGACTGACAAAATCCACGATATGGTTTTGAATGATCGACGAATCAAGGTGCGCCAAATAATTGAGGCCACAGGCATATCGCGAGGTACAGTGTTTTCAATTGTGCATGAAAAATTGGAAGTGAAAAAATCTCGGCAAGATGGGTGCCACGTTTGCTTTCAGTGGAGAATAAACGTAATCATGTGGTCAATTTTAGAGCTGTTTTGACGCTTTTTCGTTGTAATTCTGAGGAATCTCTCCGTCGACGCATAACTGTGGACAAAACATGGATACACTACTACACTTCGGAGACAAAGGAACAGTCAAATCAGTGAGTTTTTGAAGCCAAACGGACTCCGAAGAAAGCGAAGACGGTGAAATCGGCCGGCAAGGTGAATGCCTCGGTTTTTCTGGATGGATGCAGAATCATCTACATCGATTGCTTGCAAAAAGAACAAACAATAACTGGAAAGTATTATGCGTCGTTACTGGACCGGTTGAGCAAAGAAGTCGAGAAACAACGTCCTCATTTCAAAAAGATTCTCTTCCATCAAGACAATGCAGGGATGCACACCTGCGCAGTTTCGATGGCTAAAATTATGGAATTAAAGTTAGTACAACATCCACCGTATTCACCGGATTTAGTTTCCAATGACTTTTTTTATTTCCAAATTTGAAGGAATGGCTCGGCAGACAACGGTTCACGTCGAACGAAGAAGTCATCGCCCAACCATATTCCTATTTTGAGGGCCTTCCGAAATCTTATTTTTGGGAGGGCTTAGAAAGCTGGATACCTATTCCGAAATTCTGCTTTTTGGAGGACTTAAAAGAGCTGGAGAAACGCTTGGGAAAGTGCATAGAGTTAAATGAAGATTATGTTAATCTACAGAAAATACTTTGTTTTTCTCTTTTACTAAGGACTCATTGAATGGCCCTCGTAGGTCTACCCTCCAAACGACACTGTGTAACTGCTTGTACATACCTTGAATATTACTTCTTTGCTTCAGAATGTTTCGATTTTCTAAATATGTAGAAAATTATAGACAAACCAACATCAATCAAGAATGAACAGCTGATCGACAATTGTAGGCAAAGCTTTATACGAGAAAAGTTTTCACTAGACTTCATGAACTACATCTTTTTTTAGTGGTTTCTTGTACCTTCCGATTCTAATCCTACTAAAAGAGCGTATGAATTCAAAATACAGGGATCTAATAATGCAACAAAGTATTCCATGGAGAACGCCATGAAACGGGCCACGATTGGGCCACCGTATTCTTTACTGGAATAATGTTTCTAGTCGACCTGTATTCTTTTGTTGGGAAACGCTTTATTATTTAATTTTACCTACACTCCAGTATGTAGCGCGATTTCGGTTTCAGAGTTATTGATTTTTTACAATTTAATTTTGAAGCTTAATCCAAAATATTTTCGTCTGAAAACCAACAATTAATATTTAATATTAACTACATGGAACGGTATTTTGTAACTGCTGATCTTTATGCAACCAAGCATACATTCCTAAGTGACTTGCCTACTCGAAATAGCCAGGAAAAACGTGCTTATAAAGAGATAACATTTTATTACCAACTCTGCAAAAAATTATGATTCGTTGTCAAGGTTTTAGATGTGACAGCTATTCAATATATTACATATTTGGCATTTTCGCTAGTCTACAAAGTAGAAAAACATTAAGATGTGAGGAATGACGAAAAAAATGTCACCAGTAAAAAAAAAGGTGCCCGGGTTGCTTTCCATAACATTGCCGCCAGTTTTCTCGGTAATCACAGAAGTTTAAAGTATTCAGAATCTTTTACAAACCTACAAATTAATGGGATGTTAAATATCCTTAAAGCATTATTCTTTTACACTCCTATTTGAAGTTTTGTAGAGCTAATAATTTAGGCAGTGTAAGTGAAGATTGCGATGAAATATTTCACCAAAACATTGAGAATTTAGTGAAACAATACCAGGAAAAATTAGAGGAAAAAATTAATGTTAGACTTACATCTTCCACTAGTAAATGCAAATGATAAATCATGTAATCTGTAATATGGTTACACGGTTATGAATTACACAACCAGTATTGAAAAAAATTACCACAATGAAGTTGCAGCAGTTACCTTATAGTTTAACTGTTTAATTAGTGGGACGTACAGCTGTATTTTAATAATCTATAATATTTATTTATGTCACAATATGATTTCCTATCTCACTTTTATCTTCACTATCTGTTGTGGTAGATTCTTCATCTGAAATTATTAAAACATTAGAATGTTCATCACCATTTGTAAAGAGGGAAGCTCTGGTTGACTTCATCAACTCAGAGCCGAAACTATCGAAATCACAAACACGAAATTTGGAACATTCTTTTTGTGTGTAGACACCCAATGATTTTTTTAAATGTAGCCCTTAGGGGTGTAAAATAAGGGGAGCTTTATTATTTTTTTAATATAAAAAGATGAAATTCGGTACATAGGCTCCCGGTTAGAAACAAAAAGAAGAAAACGAATTTCAAAACCTGCTTATACAATTTTTTTTCCAAAAATTATCAAATATGTTTTTTCTAACTGGGAGCTTGTATGGGCTTGGGATTATTAATTTTAAATATGTTTATAATTCCGAAACAAAATTCCAGTACCCATTTACCACATAATTCTTCAAAAACACTAAAACAATTTTTTTTATTTATAATCAAAAGCCTAAGTAATAATCCATGTTCCCTGCTTGAAGAATTGACGACAAGTCGACGAACCTTCGACAGTACTTCTTGAAGCTTTCAAAGCATTTACTGTATCTCGCGCATGTCAAATATGCAATGCTCCGAAAGTAATCTACGTTTTGATGGAGATAATACCTTTTAACCTTTCGGAAATGTAGTGAAAGGAAACTACGAGTGGTGTTTAACTACGGTGAAGTCGACACGAGTACTTCTCTGACTGCTTAACACGAGATGGCGACGCTGGTAGCGCTTTGGGAAACCGCACATGTGAATATTCCGACAGGCTTACCATGATGTATATAAACAGAACACATTGGAAAATGCCTAGAAACAATAACCAAAAAATATAATGCTAAGATAGCTTAGCTTCCTTATGGTATTAATGGACTAATTCATGGCAAATGCAACAAAAGGAGAGAAAAAAAATATACTAACATGTTGGACATGTTTCTGCCTGCCCGGCATTATCAGCGTGGTTTCGAGAGTATTTTTTATCTCTACCTTCTGATGTGTTCTGTTTATCTGCATCATGGCCTGTCGGAATATTCACATGTGCGGTTTTCCAAAGCGCTACCAGCGTCGCCATCTCGTGTTAAGCAGTCAGAGAACTGCTCGAGGGATGGTTTGGGAAACAATACCCGGTTTATGTCGCTGCTTCCTGAACGGCAGGCATGCGTTTCTTTTGCACTAGAGGGCGCCAAGAAATGTCCAGTTTGTCGTTTTGAAAGTTGTGGCATTAACTGTGAGGCAACAGCGATAGAAGGTGGAGATAAAAAATGCTCTTGAAACTACGCTGATGACGCCGGGTAGGCAGAAACATGTCCGTGTGTTAGTGTATTTATTTCTCTCCTTTTGTTGCGTTTGCCGTAAATTAGTCCATCAATACCATGAGGCAGCTAAGCTATCTTAGCATTATATTTTTTGGTTATTGTTTCTAGGCATTTTCTGATGTGTTCTATTCAAAATATAATTAAAGTTTTATTGATCGTCTAGTTGAACACATTTTCCGCATCTGAAATTCGGGTGTTACATACACAGGGGCACATTGCATGTTTGGCAAGTGTAATTGGTTTCCCTATCATTATTTCTAGGACACACGGAACATCTCTGACGATATTTCAATCGTTTTAAGGGTTGCCCTAACTGCTCGGGCTAGATCTCGCGCAGGACTTTTTGTAATCGTGAATTTTGTCTTATTTCTTCTATTGCGAAATAAGCTGTACAGCAAATTCCTTTAGAAACTTATATCTGTTAACAATGGCAAACTTATTACTGTTTTTGTATATAACTTGTGCTTTCACTCCGGTAGTACTTAAAAAAGAAAAGATAAAATTAAAGGCCAACGACGACTATTTCTGGATACATTACAATTGGCGGATAGTTCATCCAACGTATCGACTCCTCCTTTTGTTGAATTGTAAAAATCGATAATTTTAGGTGATTTCTTTTCGCCGGTGGACTCAACAATAGCATCATCGTCATGAAGAGTAGAAAAAATAATAACATTTTTAGATTTCTTAGGGACATAGGATACCGCCGTAATATCATCTTGGAATGTAAATTTATCTAATTGCAGACGTTGAGGCCTACTTTCTATATTATCAAATCTGAGGCACTGTAATAAAATATTGAAACGTTGCAAAGACATTGTAGTACAAATTAATTCAATTTCACTGCCACCTGTACTCCATAGATCTTTCACATTTTGTCTGTTTGGCTTATATGACCCAGACAAGTATAATAGGCCTATGAGGGCTTTTAATTCTCATATCAGTTTCTTTCAAGAATATCGGTAGGCATCATTATATATCAAGGCTTTAGCCCCTAACTTTGTATTTATATAAAGTACAATGTCTTCCAGCATATTATCGGAAAAGAACAAGAGCCAACAGTCAAGAGGGCTTGCTCTCGTTTTCATCAATCCTTTCGATCCAGGCAGATGTATTACTGTATTTTTTCATCTAGTTCTTTTTTTTTTCACTTGCTTTGACCATTTCGATTTATCTTCATCAAAATAATATTTACTATTACAGCCTTCTTCTTCTTCCGTCTCCTCCAATTCACTATTATTGTCACTATTTTCTTCGTTTTGAGGTTGAGCGATTAGTTGATTGGTTGCTTCTTCTGCATCTTCCACCTCTGACTCGCTCTCAATGAAAGATTCATTATCAGAGATTCCTCTCTCAATTGATATTCCAGAAATACATTAATGGCAGAAGGTGGTCATAATGTATATTTCATCAACTTCTGCCAGACGATGAAATCATTTAAAAATTACTGCCACTAGCTCCCTAACTATTTATAAAAACATTAAAAATAAGATATTTTGTACACTAAGCGAATTCACATTATACATTTTATTTTTATCTTGTTACTTCCTAATTCAATGTTAATTAAGTAACGTATATAGACTCGCACAGTGTAAAAAAACTGTCTTGTACACGCAAGTCAGGCCCATAGAGGAAATAAAAGTAAAACCAAACCTATTTTTGCACACTAATTAAGATGAATAAAGACTGTTATGTAATTTTACCACTGTTATTGTCCACAGAATACCCACCGTAGTGGCCACACTGACATCGCCCGCCCCATTAGCAGATCCGAACGGCAATAACGATTCCGGTTACGCACCCAGTCAGCCGGAAACAATAATCTCGGAAAGCCCGAGGAGGGTGAAGCACCAGGCAAAAAGGAACGGTGCCACCTTAGATACAGAACTTAGGTAAATCGAGCTTTCTCTTACTTTGCCGAACTTTTGATAGTTGTTGTTATTCTTCTTCCTTTGCTTCCTTTAGGTTTTCTCATACAAGAGCAAGGGAACCGAGTAAAGTGCTTTGAACAAATGAACAGTTTAGCGAAAATAATCTGCTTTCTTCTTATGGATTTTGCGAGTTTTTTTTTTTGCTAGCTTCGCCTACATATTTAAATTCTTTATGTCAGAAATATAAATGGATACATGAATTTCTATGGACAAAATTCGGATTAATGGATAAGAAAACCAAAAAAAAAAATTGTAAGTTACTTAATTGCCTGTATTTTTGCAATCACTATTGCCTATATCCGTGTGAGTTATGCGAGAGTACACCGTAAGCGGTAGGGAGGGATTAGCAACCAAACTTTCAAATGTACAGCAGGAATTTTACTAATCAATTTGGACGCCATCAACAAAAAACGTTGGAATTTTTGAGCATTTGATTAAATTTATTGTTACAAATCATTCGTTTCAAATTCTGATTTTACGTACGAAGCAAGCTTTTCTTCGTTATTTATTGGCTCTTTCGAATAACAGTTCCATTTATTGTTTTTAATCTGTAAACGATGTAGTTCGATTTAAATTTAATTTTCATTTTAGAACCCAGTTTTTATTTGAAATATTTAGTTTCCTACTCTAGATGGTAAGAGCCCTTTTATATGATGCATAATTTCTTATTAAATCTTGTTCCAAATTTGTTTCATAATTTAATACTAAATTTAAAAACCTGTAAAACGCAAAACTTAGAATACATGTTGGATTCATAAAATTAGACACAAAAGTTTTGAGAACGCGTCCCACTTTTCCTTCTAAATCGACGTGTTATTCTGCGCAGAAGATTCAACAAGAGCTTCCACCGTAACGTTTATGTTTGACGTTATGCTTATGTTCGTAAGTTATTACTAATAACTTATTAGTTCGCGCTCACAGATATGTTTTCACTCTGTTAAGTAATTTATTCGCATTTTTACGACTTAATTTGCCTGTTTCTTAAGGAAAGTTAAAAGATAATATCATGGTCTAGGAACAAGTGGACTGCTTGGAATTTCACATGTCGATTTAATGTAAAAAAAATTGTACCACAAAAAACATGCAAAAAATTCGCGCGCTGAAAGAAATTCTGGATCTTGTAAAACATTTGTACAATTCAAGATAGATATAAGTGGAATGATATATAAAAACCGGCTAAGATTCGGCAGCAAACTCTATTAAAGAAATAGCAAATGTAAAAAAAAATAGGAGCATAACAGAAGGGACTGAAAAAGCTCTAGCAACAAAATATATCCTGAATGTTTTATTTCAAAATCAAATGTAATTCCGGATCCTAATATTTTGTTAGGATTCCAAGGAAATATAAGTTCAATTTTATTTAATAATAATATAAATAAAACGATGAGGCAATCAGTAATTATTATTAGTAACAAATGAATAATATGTAGTTAAAAAAAGGACTGTTGGCTGAGAGTGACAACCTTTATTGTTTTACTTTGATAAATAAATAGGTAGATTGCTTTTTTTTCTTTGTTTATGCAATCTAAAGAATTATGTTTTTTTGTTTATTTCTGAAATGTAAAAATGTCTTTGTTTAATATTTGATGAAACAAATACATATTTGCCTTTTATTTTTATTTATTGATGAGTCCTACCATAACATTTGGAGAATTTCTCAATTATTTTTGCTGTTAGCCCAAAAAAAGCTTTTGTTTTTGGGGATGTCTGTAGAGAAATGCAATCCACTTTAAATTTATTTATTACATAAAAATCGTTCATTATAATAATTTTACATTTCTTATGTGAAATTGTTAACAAAATATAAATTTACGATCTATGTCTGTAAAATCTTCTCCCCATGACACCTTTCAAACGTCTAAATTAAAATAATTTTTCTTATGTGACGTCTCTGGGGACATGTAATAATTTGTTACTACTTTTCTGCTGATATTTTAATAGTCCGCACGACATCTTCTTTTCATCATATAGATACAGCGTTCTTTTTTCCGCTCATAAATAATTGTGTAATAAAACATAAGTTAATGTTGTTTAATCGAACTTTTCTGAAGCAAGATGAACAGGATTTAGTCATAACTCATAAGGTAGTGGAAAGACATCATCACCAATGAAAATATAAAGGAATGTTTTTTGTCGTTCTGTTATAATTTAAAGAATTATTCATCACTGATTCATCCTTTAACTCCGACATTAAATTTATAATTTTCGTCTACTAATCCTAGTAGTACTATAATATTTGTGCCCTTATAGTTAAAATAATAAGAGCCATCATACGTAAAAAGGCTAATCGTTGTCTGACGATCATGTGCACCCAGTCGATTAGAGAACTGCCAAATAGTTTCAAAATCTTTAGCGATCTCCTTCCATTCTGCTACTATACTGGGAACCTTCAAATATTTACTACATCCGAAAGCGTTAGTCAATCCTTCGCACAGTAACGGTACAAAAAATAAACGGCTTTTCATGTATTTTGCTGCGATACATTAGCGACCTAAGTGACTCCCCGATAGCCAAAAATCGTAACGGAATCCATAATCTACTCATAAACAACACATAAGTATCGGCAACCTCCGCACCACATACGTTTAATTAATTAATCCGGGACGGCCGTTTCGAAGACACGAATTGTCCTCATCATCAACCGGTAACGGGAACGATTCGATTACTCCGGTAACCAAATGATTCCGGTTACCGGTTAATGATGAGGACCATTCGTGTCCTCGAAACGACCGTCCCGGATTAATTATTATATTATTAATTAAACTTGGTTGCCGATACTTTGTATGTTGTTTACCATACTACACCACAGTCACATTGTCGCAATCAAAGGAAACTCTCTATCGCGCCTTTGCAACCAAATCCGACATTAAATTTGTCTAATTTTTTTTCTTTTGCTTCCTTTTTCTTGAAAGCATATACAAACAAACTGCAGCACTAGCTAATAAATCTTCGACATCCATTGACAAAATTAGATTGTTAAAATTTACAACAATATTTATAAACAAATTTAGAATGTGTGTAAAACAGATTTTTTTATTCAAGATTTTTTATAAAGTTTGTTCATATTCTTTAGTATTATCAAATTTAGTATTAAATTATGAAACAAATTTAGAACTAAATTTAGTAAAAAATACATTTTTAAATTCACAGGACAATAACTTTACAGAGCGACCCAACTTAATTATTTTCACGTAGAACATCCTACATATTACGTTCCACCTTTTACGCTATTATGTATGTTTTTGCAGGAGTACACCACAATCCCTTTTTAAATTTCCTGTTTCGCAAGTATTTATAGAATCATTTATATTTCATAGTTAATGTTAAGCGTTTTGTGTACGCTAATATTCAGAATATTATCTGATTGATACTGTCGAACGGCTGATAATATGGAATTTTCTCCACTGCACAAATACGATATCTCAACGAACTTCTTAAACTAGTTTTTTGTCTTCAACAAGAAGCTATAGAATCTTCTACATCTCATACATGCAAAATACAAATCAGCAGTAATAGAAAACTTCTCCTATAAGTGTCATCATAAATTAATTTAGTTCAGTAACTATCCTAAAAAGGAAACTCAAACGCTTTCGCTATCTGAACTGAAAATCCATTAATCACTTTTGTTATTGTTTCAGAACTGTCAGCACGATAAATTCTGGTTTAAATACTGGTTCTGGCAGATCTATGGGATCAAAAAAGGAAAAGAAAGCTACAGCGGCAGCGAGGTTTACAATATACAAAGTAAATAAAGCCAGCAGGAAGAAGCGGGAGAAGTCATCTGCTAGGAAAGAAAGGAAAGCTACAAAAACGCTTGCTATTGTACTTGGTAAGTTACATTACACTTACATTATCAACTAGAAAGATATTACTTGGGTGAACGTGTTCTGTGTAAGAAGTAATCCCTGTACATCATAACTTTATACACTAAGTATAATCTATTTCGAAAGGGGACATTTTATTGAACAAAGTCTGATAACAATGTATTCATACTACGCCTTTTTTGAGATTAAAATTACATTTATTAGTAAGTGATATTTCGATAAAACACTTTTCGAATCTGTTTGACTCTTAATTATATTGATAAAGCCAAAGAAAGAATAATTTATATCTGAATTTTGCAAAATACACAGAAAGGATGTTACACAACTTCCGGTCTACTTCAAAGCTTATTATCAACAAAATTTGAGTGTCTTTACAGTTAAAATAATAACACTCTGTAACTTTCTTATTACTCCAGGTAAAAATTTGAATGTTGAGAGGTTTATACCTGATTTTGGGATGATGATGGAATGATTTTTTGGGATAATATGGAATGTCCAAGTTACTTCCGGTTTGACCGGAAGAGCCTCTAGCTTTTGAATTTTAAATGGAACACTGTATTTTTTACATTTTTCGAGTCAGGCTATCTCTAAAAGTTCTTGTTGGAAATAAATATTTTTCATACAAATCGCTTGGATCGTCATTATAGGAAGTAGTAATAATAAAAATGTTTATTGTCTACTAGACCTTTACAAAGAGGCATAAGACAAGTCAAAATAAAAATCTAGACAGAGTGGAACAAAAACAGTAACAGAATACTAAATTAATACAAAACGTAACTTCTATTAGAGAGCTTTTGAGTGCTTTCTCGAAGTTTCTAATGTTTGCGGTCTTTCTAATAAATTGGGGAGTGCTATTATATAATTTAATTCCCACGAAGAAATTCATTAGGTTAAAGTTGGATATATTGCGTATAGCATATAGAAGAACTTCGATAATGTAGATAGAAAATTTTGCAGTAAAAATTGGCATAGTAATAAGTAAGCAAAATGTCCACATTCGTCATCTGGCGAAATCGATATATAGCATAGCAGGTAGAAGATAGCTTAGGAGAGAGATGGAGAACGTGCGTTCCCCAATTTAGTGTATTCCCAACATAAAGTCGTAAAAGTTTAATTGATTGAACTTATGTTACTGACGCCAGGAGTGAAATTAATGAAGCAGGTAAATTGAGACGTAGCTTACTCCTACTACACTAGTTCTAAAGGTTGGAGAACATTTCTTCGCACTCTACGATCACTGCTGCTCTGGAAAGATAACTAATATCATCCGCATATAAAACTATATTATTCAACTATGACAGTTGTGGTAGATCATTTACAAATAAGGTGAACATTAATGGACCGTTTATAGACCCTTGTGGTATACCACGAGTCAATTTTACTTCCGTGAACTTGATACTTTGAAATTCAACGGTCCTGCAAATACGACTTTATCCATTTCCAGGCTCGTTTGTCCAGCAAAATGGTATCATCCACCATATCAAAAGCTTTACTTAAATCCATGAACACAGCAATGCATTTGTTGTTCATATTCAAATTTTTATACAGCTCACTAATAAGTTGGAATGTTGCAGTTTTTGTGGATTTGTTCTTCGTGAACCCATATTGCGTTGCAGACAATACATCATACTCATTTAAAAAGCGAACAATTTTGTCACTTTTTGTAGTACTTTTGAGATCGCTGACAATGTAGAGATCGGACGATAATTTTGTAGCTCTTCTGTATCACCCTTCTTCAATATCAGTATAATCCTTATTTTCTTCAAAACCCTTAGAAATATACCATCTAATATAGATCTGTTACTCCTACTAAACAGGTTGGAGGTCGCAGTGTTGAATGTATTGATCCTTTTCGTATATCCGAGCTAATGTTATCAACTTCCATAACATTTGAAGGCCTGGGTTCCTGAATGACATTAAAAATCTCTGTAGTGGAAACGCTTTCGATACAAATGGGTTAGGGTTAGGGTTATATTATATATATTTGATATGGAATTTGTCGTATCTATTTACCTGAACGAAGAATCTATTAGATGTGTCTGCAATATCGTTTGGGTTCCTTAAGACATCATCTCTACAGCGAATTTGTTTTAAAGATTCTCCCGAATGTTTACTGAATGGATATTAATACTCCATGCAGCTTTACTTTTGTTAGCAACAGCATAATACTGTTCTAACATAATTGTTTCGTAGATTTAATCATTGATCAGTAATTTTTCTTCTATTTTTTATAATGTAACAAATCTTGATTCTTAGCAAATGCTGCATGTTTACAAAGTGATTTCATTGTTTTGGAGGACTCCAGCAGGCTTCTCCCGACTTACTAAACTGTTGGAAAAGCAGAGCCACTATAGTATTGGAGAAGATTGAAGTAATGAAACTTTTTTCAGTAGTAGGACTGTAATAAACATCAGACCAATCATCATGTGAAAGGAGATGAGAGAAATTTGTTATCGTTGAATTTCCTTGCAAGTTTGAATCATTTAGACGTCTTCATGGTATTGTTAGTATAAATGACGCTTGTAATTATTCCTGAAGGATTCGACAATTCATTATGAGCAACTCTACATTAGGAAAGTTGCAAGATATTAAGTCGATAAATGAGCTAGTACAATGTGTCATTCCAGTGGGTTCGTTAATGTTTATATTCATCCAAAATCCATGCAGAAGGTTAACTTTGTTTATCATTGGAATCATTTAATATGTTGATATTGCCGTTCCCTACGATGATTACGTTCGTTTTTTCATGTTGACATAACTTGCATAATACCACAGATACTGCGTCATAAAATTCCGCGAGATTCGTTCTGTAAACAGTTACTAGTTTAAAATTGTCACCGCTTACAATACCAATTTTTAACATCGAATGAATTATTCTTACACAAAATAATATACTACAGTTTTCAAGGGTCAACACATCAAATTTAATTAAATTTTAGCCAATATTCTGACACATAAAACTGTAAGGATTGTTATATAACATTAACACCAACTCCGTATATTTGTTTTTAACACTCTGAACTCTAGGATTCGTGCCCCCCTGTAGTAATTGCTATTTGTCGTAGTCAACACTTTTTATTTTTCTAACAACTAACACTAAATATTGAATGATCAGTAAAGTTCACCACTTTCCGTGCGTTTCACGAAATTAGCAGAGATTAAACAGACTCGTGTTTTGTCGACTCTCGAAGAAACCGGTACGTTATGTAGCTAAATTAGTTAATGCTAAATCAAAATATCAGCATGGTCGAAAAGATCTTCGCTTTGTTTAGACACGTTGATATTTCGACAAATTAAGCAATAAGAATGTGGAATAATTAAAGCATTATACTTTGCTCACAACAATAAACAGTAACATATTAATAATATTATGTGCGTAACTTTTGTAACATGCTTTCACATTTTAATGACGATATCTTGCATTATACTCCCAAGCACGCAAGCTTTGGTGTAGTTATACGTAACGCAAATATTCACGAATATTTATCTGCTTCGTGACAACCATTGCGGGAAAACGACACATTCTACTAAAATATCTCCCCTACAAAATATTGTGCTTGTCCTTAAAATGAATAGTAAATTTACTTAGACATGTTAATAATAAAACTTAGCCCGAAAGAAGAAAATTATCGTCAACACCAACAAGAATAATAATGTATGTATATGATGAAGTACATATATCTGACACAATAGTTTTTATAGAGTGAAACAACCAAACAATGATCATTGAAGTGCTACATATACACCGTAAAAGGATACATAAATTTACATTAGATATCGTGAGAAACCTGTTGGGAGGTGCAGAAGAAAATATTTAGTGGCAAGAACATTAGGTGTTCTTACTGAAAAAAAAAAGAATAAGGGGAACGAGACGAAAATAACAGTATGACGGAAGGGATCAATGTTAGAGAAGAAAATTTACTGACTGAAGAAAATACCAGTGAAGAAGAAATACATTTAAACACAAAGAAATTAATAAAGATTAAAAGCGCTGGTGAAAACCGCATAGCAGCAGAAGTTTTGAAATGGAGAGAGAAAGAAAGACGATAATTACTTGATTCAAAACTAGTATTACGTTTGGAGAGTGCCACAGGATACTGGAAAGGAGCTGGGGTATGTCTCCCAGAATAATGATGTGGGTTTACACTACAGTCGACAGTGCTAGCATATGACACGGTCGCTTGGTGGCCTAGAGTATGCAGCCGAAAACCTAATGGACAGCCAGCCAAGTATCACAGACGCATTAATATCCACGCCCCTGCCGGCTATGGAGGTCATGGTTTACGTGTCGCCTCTTGACTTACAATTAGTTGTTGAGGTGGCATTGACTACCATGATCCAGCTACTAGGCAGCGGTATCAAACAGAACTACGTTGTAAGAAATGGATCGATAAGGCAGAATCGAAAGTAAATACGTAAGAGGAGCACGAGACAATCTTCTAAAGAACCTGACAGCTGATCAGAGAAACGTCAGGAGTAAGCTCAACGAGAGTGCTACCCGGAAGATGACACAGAATTGCTCATTAAATGAATTGGTTCTTAATATTAGGAAAACTAAAGTATTGCAAGAGTGGAGGGGAAGCAAATTTATGCAGATACAAAAATAACTTTAGTATTAAGATTACATCCCAATACAAGCTGTTGGTATTAACTCTTCGTAATAAATTAAAGTGATACATAGATACATGCTAATACAATCATCTCTAAATTAAACAAAGCCTTTATTTTTCTGGGGTACAAATAAAAATTTTAATGCTATCCTACGTTAACTTAATACCAACAGCAACCTGTACACTATCCTTTCAAGAACTTGGTGTTCTAACCGTACATATTCCATGAAGCATTCTACGTGCGTAATAATCTCGAAAACTTCAAAACCAAAGCCGGCGTACGCAATTACGTTGTGATGTAGCAAACTTTAACAAGCTCTATAATTCTTATATGCGTTTGGGTATAAAAAGATAAAAAGATCTTATTACAAATTCTAAGTCGCTTGATATAAGAATATATTTATTAATCTATTTGTTTTAACAATAACACTTGAAAATTATATATTTATTATGAATTTATTGCGTAGCATAATACATTAGCATTCCACAGCATACGAAACAACAGCCAGTTTTACGCTGTTCAGTATTCGCTCTTCAACAGCTGCTACTGTTTGAGGAAGTAAGTTAGGTAGTTTAAATACACAAGTAAGATCAGTAATTGCCACTTCAGTGAGAGCAAAGATACTATGATATCCTCGAATTTCCCGGTATCTTTCGAAGTAATTAACTATTTCAAAAATGTCCCGCAGTAAAGGATGAACCTGATATATCCCACTTGCTAGACTTGTTCCTTTCCTCCGTTTCTGCTGTCAGAAACGAGGCATTTTCATAATTTACCGATGGAAGCCAAATTATATTATGTAATGTTATTAAAAACGACGAGGTTAGCTGTCATCAGCGCCGTAGTCACTTCTTCTTTGCTAAGTTCACAGGGCATACGTTAGTGGTACAAAGGATATAAATGTCAATTAGATGTCCTTCGGTTCGTATCATCTAAATTCTCAGTACAATTTAACGTTATAGTGTTGCATGTGTTCAAATATGTCTTCACAGAACACAGAATCCCGGCAGCAGTTGCGTCCTTGTGTCACACTACAGCAAAATCGTTCGATTCGGAATCCAATTCAGTAATCGTATATTTTAAATTGTTAAGAATTGTCATAGGTACCTATGATATATCAATAATTATTTATTTTTTGTAACTTTATGTCGAGATATCATTCAGACATAATATATTGAGAAGTTGTTCCAATTTTTCCTAGTTTCGATCTACTATTTAAAAGTTATTCAAAAGTGCATTTGAAGAATATTGTGTTTATGTAGAAGAAGGCTACAACATTTAAGGTTAGTGGTCATTTCATTTCTCGTTTCCGTTTTGAAACTATCCCCAAACAAAAACTTTCATTTGCCGAAAGAGTGTCTAAGGACATTCCCGGATTCACGACCTCCAATTTTAGTAAATTTCTGACATTTGTAAATATTTCGAAAATTTCTTTAAATTACCCTATCAAAAATATTAATTATATTAATTATTATAATTGTAATATTTTTGATAGGGTAATTTAAAGAAATTTATGTATATTTCGACGGATATTTTTATTCTTAAGTGCCAACACTTAAGAATAAAAATATCCGTCGAAATATTGTATTTACAAACAATAACGTCTAGATATTAAAAACTGCACGTTCCTGACAGGTCCCCGTGGTGTAATGGTTAACACGCTCGCCTGGCAAACGGTAGGTATCAGATTCCATGCTTTAATCAATTATGCCAGAGGAAATTCCAGATTTTCATAATTTGCCAACGGGAGCCAGATCATATTAATTATGATACTCGTTTCAATCTCCTGCGTATCGGAAATAGTATGTAGAATTGATTCATTTGGGTAACAATGAGAATTACAATCATCGTTCCTCTGGTTGTAGGTATCCCTCTTCGTTTTATAATTTTTATAAACGACTTGCCCGCAAATATGCTACAAAAAACTATAGTATTTGCAGACGATACAAATATGATAATAAATAATTGGTCAAAACGCGAATCGTGCAAAGAATCATTCGCATATTTATATATACCAACTATTTCCCATTTATTATAATAGTTATGTAGTTTAGTTTCAATAGTTATATATTATAAAAGCTGATAGCTGCCTTTCATCGGTCGATCCTGTTCTTATTAAAGCGTAAATAGAAGAAAAAATAGCTCAGACGGGAACGAGCATCAATAGTACAATGAAAGCGAGAAGCACCATCCTTGGTGTGTGCCCTGCATGGTTTCGATTACCCTTATTTTCATGAAGATACGCTTCCTCTTCTTAGGCCTCTGCTCCTATACAAAACAATCCATACCGTCCGCCATCCTACAGATGCAATATATAGATTCGGCTCACAGAACTCTTATTCACATCCGGCCCTACCGCTGAAATACTGTTGATATGCAAAGGATCTTAGGGGTAGTTTATTTACCATCCTTACAGAAAATAATTCATATCGTCGGTCGTCTAAAAACTATCGCATTCAGCTTCGGCAGACACAACACTAATTCACATGCAGTTCTACTAGCGAAATACGATTGACATACAAAGAATCTCAGGGATGATTTATCCACAACCCTTACACAAAATAATTCCCAAAAAACATTACATTCAGATTCGACACGTGTAAGACCAACTCATACCCAGATCTACAAACGAAATACGGTTGACCTGCAAAAAGTCATATCGTCAGTCGTCTAAGAACCGCCACATCCAGATTTAGCATATCTAATTCACACGGGTTATTACCAGAGCCCGTACTTTTTTATCGTCATTAAAATACGACTGTTGCGCCAGCAAATTGAGGCAGTAGAACTACTCCAAAACAGCGGCAAATTTGACTTGTTTTATATATGAATGGTTTCTTGTGGTAATAGTATTACACACCGATCACAGCATACGTTCTGATAGAACGTAAGCTATGTATTGAATATTCGATCGTTTATTCCAGGAATAAATAAGGATTAAAAAGAAAACTCCTACAATTCAATAATACCTACTTATATAGGGTGATTCACGGATTAAAAGTTCTTGAATTTGCAATGATATCTAAATTTTTAAACAAGGGTCTGATGATGATCTATTAGGCAAAATAACTTCATCAATGTCGCAAGTCATTTTGAACTAGGCATTTTGAAACCAATTTTATAAAATATCTTGTTACCTATCGCTTACCGTTTTAGAGTTATTTTGAGTTTTATGAAAATAATTAAATGACCTCAGTTCGCTTGCAAACTTGCTCGTCACTTTAGTTCTGCTTTGGTCTGTACTGTGACCGAATACATCAATGATTTTATGTCTCCATAAATAAAAATCTAAGGACGTTAAATCAGGAGATCTTGGTGGGCAAGTCCAAGGTCCGTTACGTCCAATCATTAAATATTGTACTCGGTAAACGATCTACCTCATAAGAAGTATGAGCTGGTGCCCCATCCATTTAATACTAGCAGTCCCTCCGATCTAATAGAGTCAACTCATCGAGAAGGTCTACTACGCATTGCCCTAGAATTAGTGTAATCGCTCACTGCTTAAGGTGCCACCATAAATTTAAAAACGGATTCTCCCATTCAGTATTAAATAAAATATTGTCCGTCTAGAAAATATCCGGAATTTATTATTTTTCCTAATTTTAATATATTTCTTTTTTGTTACATCCTAAGACAAAAGTAATGCATCAAGTATGTTGTGCCGACTGTAGGCCATGGCAAAAATCATATAACAACACCAGCTGTCAAATATTGTTGATTATCAACAGGCTTAATATTTGTGAAATAATGTCGCAAGTAGAAAGAAGAAAGTTGATGGAATATTTGTATAGAAAAGGTGGTCAAACCGTTAAAAAATTAGTGCAAATGACTGAACTCGGAAAAAGTGCAGTATACGAGACAATAAAGAGGATAAAAAATAGGAGAGATATGAGCCATGGACCAGCTTCTGGAAGACCGCGTAAGATTAGCGGAAACAATCTAAACGCTTTAGCGACTTTAGGACGACAAAACCCGCGCCTAGGGCTTCGAAAACTGGCTAACAGATTTGGAAATCAACGTCAAATAAGAGTGTGTCCAGAAACTGTCCGCATTTCACTGAGAAGACAAGGTTACTTATCAAGGAAACCAAAAAAAATCCCTGCAATGACACCTCTACAAAAGCAACAAAGAATAGATTTTTGCCAACGATTTCGAGACGATAATTTTAGTGATGTTTTTATATCTGACGAAAGTTGTTTTCAGCTTGGTGCAAATCATTTAAAAATCCTATCAAGAGAAAATGTTACCGTTCAAATTTCCCACAAAAATAATGGTTTTGGGAGCAATCTCTCAGCGTGGTGCTACACCTCTCTGTATAATTGATGGCACCGTTAATAGTGCAAAGTATTGTGAAATTCTTAATGGCTTTCTTCTTGAAACGGCTCGTGCTTTATATCCCCAACAGGATAATGCAAGATGCCATACTTCTGCCTACACTAAAGCTTGGATGCTAGAACAAAACTTGGCAACAATTCCATGGCCAGCAGCTTCCTCAGATCTTAGTCCCATCGAAAACATATGGGGACTAATGAAAATTGAAGTAGAATGAGCAGCACCACGAAATAAAGAAGATTCGATTCGGTCAGTTTTACAAGCCTGAACCACTATCACCGAAAAGTGTAGCGTTGACCTCGTTTCTGGATTACCTGAACGTTTGGTTAAGTGTTAAATAGGCATTATATAAGTAAATGAGATGAATTATTTGTTGTGATTTTATATTCAAGTAATAAAAATATATACCGTCAAATTATAGTTGTGCTTTTTGTTTTCCGAATACTTTCTAGACGGACTATACGTTAAAACTGAATGCATTGTAGAAGGTAGCTGCACGAGCGAAGCAAGGGTTTTGTGATCCCCAGCAGTTGCGCCTATTAACAACCCTCTTTGGTAAATTTAGATTCATCCGTCCAAATAATTTTTTGTAAAAACTCTGGATCTTCCTGGAGACGTATTAATATTCGCTAGCAAAAAGCCAGATGGCAAGCCTCATCGCTAGAATTAAACGCTTGCGTGATGTTAAAGACGTATGCGTGCATTTAATATATTGACAGAATGCGCTGACTGGGAAAACAAGCTAATACCATTATTTCGTGGTTCTCATGCTCTGTTATAGGTTTTGTAAGTAGCAAGTAAAAAGTTTTCTTCAATTCTTCGGAAATGTGTTCTTCTAATAGGCAGCAAATGAGCATATTGCTCATTAAACACTCGCCAAGTTATGCATTCTCTGCTTCGACGTAACCGGAAGTGCGGCATTGATGAAGTTATTTTTCCTAAATAAATTATAGCTAACTATGCTTAACTTCGAAGTTTGAAAATCGAGATGTCATTGCAAATTCAAGAAATTTTAATGGACATGTGAAAAACGTGAAAATGTTTCTTTCATGAGAAATATGGGGAAACACAAAGAGCAGATTCTGCAAATGCAAACATGATATTGAAGGGAGGTGTAATTCGCAGAATAAACTGATATGATCAACGCCATGAGTTTGGCAATATGTACATCAATGAATATTATCAGCACAAATATCACGTTGTATGAACATTATTTTTTTCTATAATTACATTATTTATATTCCAAACCGAATCTAGTTCTATAATACCTAATTCATTACCGTAGCGAGTTGTGTATACATACATGTAAGTGCGCTGAACCAAAATGTTTTTGGCATATTTTACGTGTCTTGTGGACTTGGTGAACAATTCTGGATATCCTGTTACTGTAACGCTGTAAACCAATTCAAAAATCAGGAAATCTCCATTGCTGAACTTGTAAATAAGTAGAGGGACTGTTTATATGCTGTACATACAGGATGAACTACTGAAACTGATGCATGCAAATAACGAAGAAAGCAATTATTGCAAATTCTGAGCAGGTTTTATGCACGGTAGGAGTCACATTTCTACCACAACAAACTATCTTAATTATTTGGCATTACGTCACACGAAACACAACCTACATTTTTGTATATTTTGTTTGTGCCTTTATTGAAAGAGGCCGTTATTTGGAATACATTGTGCATTTTACGTTAATTTTTACTGTAAAAGTTTTTTTCCTAAATTCATTCAAAATGTGAATATTTTTATTCCCACCGTTTAAAACATGCTATTCGGTTTACACAATTTTGACGCAAAATATTATGCTACACCACCAACCTTAGATAAACGAAACCCCCATAATAATACAATGAAATACGGCGCCTGAGCAGGCACGTTGATAATGACAATTCCATTTAATTTTGTATCTAAACATGCTATTTAATCCTTTTCCTACATTATCTTACTCACCTTTAACGTAAAACGGTTGTACTAAGAGAGCAGTGAAAAGTACTGGTTTAAATTCTAAACAAAGAAAATAGACTAACAATATCAAACGGGTACATAAACGAAGCTAAACAACATTCAAAGAAAATACAATAGACGCTCAATACCATGAACAAAATGAAACGGAGAGTTTCCACTAACGATTTGTTCACATTAAAGGGAGTGACTGATTTTATACTTAAAATAATAGGTATTGCTGCTTCAATAACTGTTTATCTATTTGTAATTGCACTGTTTCTCTTATTTCTTTTAATATAGAACATAGTCCATTTCCTTCTGCAAATCGGATTGATGTGTCCAATATATTTATCGCACTGTCTGAAGTAATTTTCTTTTGCGGTTTTTCTTCAGTTTTCTCATCTTTAGTTTCATCTTCTTCTCTTTCTTCGTCAAAATTGTCTAATTGCGCATCAATCTCATTCCATGCCATTACGTCTGTCTCATCCAATTCAATCTAGAAATAGATGTACACTATGTTAAGAATTAAATTCGAAGGAATGTGCATAATAACCCGAGGAACAAAATAATTATGGAATCAATTCTTAAAAATATACTCTTCAAACTGATTTAGAGTAGTCATAGTCCACAGGAAGAGAAGAAATGTTAAAAGCCCCAGGATTTTTTGCCTTACCAATGGCTTATCTTTATGACTTCCACTGGCATTAGTACATGCCAAAAATGTTAGTCGTTGTTTCTCATATAAGGTTTTCTCTAGTAGAAGCTTCCAATAGAGAACTGATTCATCAGCATTATATAACTGGTCAGGTGTAATTCACAGTTGCTGTATTTTATTTTTTAACTGAGCTTTAAATGGATGGTTCTGGTTGAGATGATAATTTTTGTCCAGCAGTTTTTAAATATTGAATTGCGAATCTTCTTTTAAACCTTTGCAGCCAACCGTCATTAGCAGTAAATTCTTCAAGAGAATTTTCTTTCGTCTCCGAATTGAATGCTTTTGGTTTTCACACTTTTACCACTGACCATAACGTTTTTATTTCCTTGATTAAACAATCATTTATAAATTTTCTTCGCCACAGGATGCTTAGATCCCTTTAAAGTTTTTCTTTGTCCTGGTGTTGCATAAGTATAAGCCACCGCACAAATCGTGGATTTGGCAACATCCTATTTTTTTGATAAATAAATGGCATGATAAGTCGTGATAGAACGCTGCTCCAGTCAAACAAGTACTATAAGAAGTGTTAAGACATCAAGCTGTATTGCGTAAACAACGCGTATCATACAACCCAGGGGTGTACAACAGCATTAAAGCATGCGGTGCGTACCGATACGGGGAAATCCCGTCGCATGTTGCGTTTTACGCATTTTACGCGTCCGATAAAAAACATTGGAGGCATATTTAAAAGTTATCGATTTTTAATGATAGCAAGGACTGTGACGTAGTATGGTATACAACACATAAGTATCGGCACCCTTCGCACCACACAAGTTTAATTTATTATATAATAATATAATAAATTCATTCGGTCACCGGTTGATGATGAGGACCATTCGTGTCCTCGAAACGGCCGTCCCGGACTATTTATTATATTACTATATAATAAATTAAACTTGTGTGGTGCGGAGGGTGCCGATACTTATGTGTTGTTATCGATTTTTATTTTTTATTATTAAATATTACGGTTTATGCTAAGGTACTCATAGAAATACGTAGATTTTAATAAATGCACAATAAAACATACATTCCATTTAAAAATGTAGGTTGCATTTCGTGTGACATAATGCTAAATAATTATGATGTTAATGTTGTAGTAGAAATGTGGTCCCTCTCCGTGCATAATAACTCTACTTGCTCAGAATTTGCACAGTCTACTTGGGCAATATCTAACTCGGTACAGAATGCAGGTATACGAATTAAGTATAGCCCAGCTCAGCACAGAGCTAGGCAGATCCATCTTTTCAGACGTCCCAAGTCAGCACGCACGTTTACATTGTGCATCTAGCGAGTTATAGTGAAATTGCCCCTTACGGTGTGCGCCTAAGAAAGGGATCGTCGCAAACCAATTAAATATTACCGGATTATTTTGTGCCAAGTTGGGTATGACTCGTTTGCTTTCTCTCCTTGTTATTTGCGCGTATCAATTTAAGTGGTTCAGCCTGTACATACAATGACTATAAATATTCACGTTGTTACGAACTTGTTTAATCGGCAGGGCAACCTTTGGTTTTACTTACTGAAGAAATAACTCCTTTATCCTCTAATTCTCATAAATAGAGTGGGCAAATTCGGGTGCGCACCATCGGCGTAGCTAACGAATGGACTCTTGCATGCAAAGGGAGTCAGCATGCAGAAATATATTATCGCGAACGGTGCCGTTCCGGTGCTAGTTTTTAAGTTAAGTTTTTAAGGTGGTTTTAGTAGATTACGAACCGATCTCGATAAATTATCTCTATGTTACTGAATGAACACGGGAAATTGCCATCTCTAGTCATATGTGTAAAAAATAAAATCGAGAGAGTATTTAATTTGATGATTAAAAAAAAACTTACCGTCTTAAGCGTCTTCCGTGACTTGAAAAGCTGGAGAAGCGAGATTAAATATAACATAAGGTGCGCTTCCAAAGTTATTTCTGCAAAACGCGTACGCCATGAGGAAAATATGTTCTTGTATAAAGAAAACGATCGCTCTACATCTAGTGATGTTATATTCGCATAATTAAAAAATCTTTGAAACAACTTAATGCATCTGTAGACGAACCTTCACGAATTTGTCTAAATTTAGGAAAATCTGAATCTTTGTCACACACACAATTAGAACACGTTCATTTGTTGCGTCTTCTACCGAACAAAGCTGTGCGTGTACATCTTTCACAATTTGCAGTGATTCCTCTAACGCTATTGCTTGCACTACTTCGATGTAATTGCCGTGAATAGTTTGTAAATCACTTTTACCGTGACTATCTTCAAATTTTTTCTGACTTGTTTCGATAGCTGCACATTCTTTCTTCTTTATTCTTTCAAAATATTTATGATAGTAAAATGCCGCTTGTAACCATGTTCCGCAACGTGTAAGGATCGGTTGTGGTGGTTCAGGGGTATGAGAATACAGTCTGTGAAATTCGCGAATACGTTTTGGGGATTTCGGAAACACTACTTTTGTACTCGCAATTAGCGCATCCACCTGTGGATAACGTCTACGAATTGTCTCTGCCACAAGATGTAGAGCATGAATTTTATATGTAATATGTAAAAAGTTACCACTCTGGATATTTCAAATGTTTCCAATATGCTTAACACCACTTTTGAAATTACTTGGGCAGTACATCCTTCTATTCGTCTAGAGGCTAATAAAATTAAAGATGACGATTGATGTGGTTCCATTTTGCGCACCATATCCTCAAGTACAGTTTTTTTTTTTTCAATAAGGTGTGTAATCCACACACAAGCACACTTTTTTATGTTTCAGTTCAGCCTTGATTTTATTTTGTAAATGTACACGCACAGATGGTAAATAATTTCGTAACGTGGTCCTGCTCGGTAATGTAATACTGGCGTATTTGTACCAAAATGAAATAAATTAATCGTTGTTTAACAAAGTAAACGCCAGATTACACTGAATCATGGCGACACCGGTTTTGATATTATTATGGTTTGCACTTTGCACATGCCGTTTACAATGTGTTTGTGACCAACACGTTAGATAAATATCGCACACTAAACATTTAATTTTTACGCCGTCGTAAGTCAAATCCGGATAATCCTTACTGAACCTATTCACTGTCTTTAATGATAGCTATCTTCTCAATCTACGTACCTTCGACATTATTAAAAACAAAACACAGGGTACTTCGCTGATACTATTACGTACGCTCCAGGCGGCAGTGTGTAAGAATCACAAACACCTATACTCAATTATAAAAAGAAAACCGTCAACGCATGGAAAGTAAATGTATATGTTGAGTGGCAAAAAGCAGCACGGTATAATAAATAATATCGACTGATATAGACTGCTCTGCACGACAATATATGGAACCATATAAGATGCCTTCTACTTACAGCTGACGTACTAACATGAAAATCAACAATACTCATTCTCATTCGGCATTAACCACAGTTCTATACCAAATATTGGTAGTAAACACAACTAAAATAGCGCCGCCGTCCTCACGTGGCAACATTGTATGTACCACGTGATTGTGATGACCCGATAAGAGCTCGGCGAAAATTCGCCCATTTAATATTGCAGGCCCTGGGTATTACCAGCGAAATAGGGTTGACACGCAAAGAATTCTGGGGTGATACAAAATAATTCATGTCATCGATCGTCCAACTACTTACAGATTCGAAGCTGAACAAAACCAAACGTAATTGAAAGAAACCGGAGCGAAAATAACCAAACGGAACCAAATGGAATTGAACAGAACGGAATATAATCGAAGATAACCGAATGAAGTCGAACAAAATGGAATATAGCCGAACATCTCCGAATATAGCCGAATGGAACTGGTCATAACCGAATACAAATGAAATCAAATGTAGCTGAACGAAACTATACAAAATCGAATATAGCGGAATGGAACAGAACAGAAGCGAACATAGCCGAATGGAACCGAACAGGACGACACCGAACAAAATCAAGTACGGCCAAATGGAACCGAGTAGAACCGTGTATAATCGAACGCATCCAACCGAAATTGAAAATGGTTAAACATTTAAACGGCACTGATACGACTACAGAACCAAACGAATTCAAACGGAGTCAATCGGAACTCAAAGAATTATTTTCCAATCGCGTTCTATGCGTATGTACAAATAGAACGCATCCTTTGTAATTGAAGAAAACGTTCGTGTTATTGCGTATGCGAATTCGTTTGCGTACGATTTCGCTTTTGTTTTTTTTTTTCATTGCTAGGAAGCAGAAGTAAGTGGCAACCTAAGGTAGCATGAAATTCTGATGTTGGTTTGCTGGTTTGCAGGATGCATTAGACATTTCTAAAAAAAAATAAATTCCTTCTTCATATTTACAAAATAATTTTAATTGATTAAGAGACGTTGCAATTGCCAAAACATGAACACTGGCAGGCTACTTCCGAAAACGAAAACCAAATCGCAACTCTAACGCTGTGTATAATGGGGGTACATAGATGCGGGGGTCGCCCAAAATGTATGCGATCGAATGCTCCGTATGCTACTTCTGTATTACGATTTACATTTATTACATTTAGTATCGTAACATAGTGTCGCTCACTGAGGGGATGAACGCCTAAATATAGAAAAGATGATAATGTTGAGCGCTGTTTAATATTATAAATAAATAATTTCATAAGGTTGGTATATCCAAACTGTTGTGAATTGTCATGTAGTTATTTCTATTGTCTGTGCAGGTCGTGAACGCGATACGAAAGCGAAGCCGGAGCATTATATATTATGTATTATTTGCGTCTTGTTATATACTCGAGAACAAAGAGAAGTACGTTGTTAACGCTGACGTTCATCAATACGAAAGTCGTAATCTCCATTTTATTGGGCATGATCTTATGCGAAGTAATAAAATATACAATTCATTGGTAAGTGTAGATATTACCCATTATAATCTATTGCCAAGTATTATTAAAAATTATAATAACAATATAAATCGTGCGTGAAAAAGTATTTGGATAATAAATATTGCTATTCATTCGAGGAACTTTTGGAAACTCCAGGTGGGTCCGAATGTTAAGATGTGTGTATTATGTTGTTATAGTGTACAATATGTAAAATTTACATTATTATATTTTGCATTTCGTATCTTATATTCTACACCTCTGGTAATTAAAATAAATTCTATTTTATCCCTTGTTGCTACCAGTCCTCTTAAAATACTTGCTTATGAACTTATGATAATGCCACAAAAGTTTTATAAGACGCGATACAGTGGATATCATAATTCAATGTGGCAGATCCTCATCAGCATCTGTACCGCCGACAACGCCGAAGCTAACGAAAGATATCGCGTGATATTGAAGGAAGCATTGAATTATGATTCCAACTAAGATGAAGTAGAAGGAAAGTAAGAAAGTGAAGATAGGTAAGGGAGTAGGGAAGAGTTAGGAATTAGAAGTAGTAGATGAAAAAAGTAAGAGTAAGGGAGTAATCATGATAGTCGGAAAAAGTTTTTTTTTTCAATAGAGTAGAGAACTATAATAATTAAAATAATAATAAAGCATAGTGAAATAACTTGAATTATATAGTGAGTCCTGTTATAAACATTTTTTAAATCGTTAACCTATTCCCAAAGAAATTTTTCATTTTGATCTACGCGTTTCAGTAATTTCGTTGTCGTATCTAATGTTGATTTTATAAGAGACGTCTGATTCTTCAAAATCTCGCCCTCACTTAATTGTCTTTTCGAAAGATCACTAAAATTAATTTAACTTCTTTCTGGGTAGTAAAAGTGTTATTGGAAATTTCTTTTAATAGCACATACTCTGGATTTCTTTGTAAAACCGCCTTAATTTTGTTCCGCATCTTTACGCCAATCGATCCCTCTATACTTTTTAAATTACTAAAGAATGATTCTAAGTGTTGAAAGGATTCAGTTAATTTAAATTTTTGTTTTCTAGAAACTTGATCATTTTTGTTACGCTTGAGAAATGGAAAACTGGAAGCATCTCGTTTTAACTTTAGTACAAAAGTGTTGGGTATACAAAAATGCGGCTTCTAACCATGTACCATATCGTGTTAATATAGGTTCTGGCGGCAAAGGTATATTCGGGCACATTTCTTTATATAACTTTATCCTAGTTGGTGCTTTCAATAAAATCTTTTTAAATAAGCTAATAAATAAAATAACGTTGGGAAATTCTTCACGTCGTCACTAGCTACATTTTTTGCCGCTGTAAGTGATAATGTCAGTAATATCGTTTGCAGTGACACGTAATCTGATTTTTGTAGCTTCTAAAAATGACATTGGAGGATTTTTCGTATGCAATGTGCCAACCATTATATTAACAACGCACCTTCCTTTAATGTCTGTCGTTTCATCTGCGCTTATCCAGAGATAATTTTCACCTAGTTTTGAGCTGATTTGATTTATTGTTTTGTCGAATTACTTAGGTACATGATATTTTCTAATTGTTGATGGAGGGGGAATATCTTGGTTGGTATATTTTTTAAGAAACCCACGGAAAAGTGGATTCTGCAATTTATTTAATGCGATATTGGCACCAAAAAAAGCTGCGCATAAATCAATTATGTGGAATACCTCTTTGGTATTCAATATGCCTCGTATTTTTCAGATGCCGCTCAAGAGTATATTTGCCTCTGAATCCTAATTTCGCAGAACAACTTTTTTGCTAATGACATTGAAAATGGTGCCATATTCTGAAACAATGCTCGACATTCTCGGCATTGTTGGCAAATGATAAACTAAAAACTACTAAAATAAAACGAAAGAATATGACACAAGTAAATATTAAATAAGGATCAAATGTATTATAAAATTATAAAACGAAATATAAACTCTAAAGAATACTTCAAAAAGATGAGAGTACCTAACACAATAAACCGAAAATGAAACTTCTAAAAAAGGGCAGTGGCAAAATAAACGAAAAAAGACACTTCTAAAACAGTACAGTAACAATATAAACCGAAACCAAAACTTCTAAAGTAGGGCAGTAATGAAATAAATGAAAAAAGCACTCTTCAGCACAGTAACAGAATATACCAAAAAGGACAGGTATAAAATGAAATGCTTAGATATTTTTAGCTGTTCGGTTACTAATTACGTACTGGCAAGTACTGGCGTCGCTCTCTGCCTATCTCCTACGTGGCGAGTTACACACATGCGAGACTTAGCCTGCTACCGAACGTAACGCTAATGACAAACTACACGCAACGTCGCCACTCAAATTATAAGAGAACACGCAATGTGGTAGTATAGCGCTGTAGTAAAACTACTCTCAATGCCTAACAATTTTACGACCTATTATATGTTCTACAATAAACTTAGCGACTCGCTGCGCCTTCCTACTGGATATAGCGTTTGCTTCTACCCAGCGCGTTGTATAATCTGTTGCTACAATTATAAAGGTCTTACCTGATGAACTTGGGCAAAACGGTCCCAATAAATCGATTCTCACTTTTTTAAAGTTGTCCTACTTCAATAAACTGCGAGGTTTTCTGTTCGTCGATCCGCTTCCATTAGCGCAATATGCAATTCCATTTCCGCTTCTTAACGATTTTATATTGTAGTTCACTCATTTATTGATAAGTTGTTTCATTAAATATCTCTTTCTTATATAACTTCTAGTCCCCTTTCTTTGTCCCTGGTATTGTATTAGGTAAATTTATTCCCAGCCAGCGATAATTCCGGGGAAACGGATAAATAATTTGTTTTCGCTCCATATTTGTCAGGTCCTAAAAGTTGATTTTTAATATAACTTCCTCTTACAAATACGTAAAGAATAAATTCTATAATATCTTGCAATCGTTTCGCAAATGAAATGTCACTTGGTATAAAGTAATCAAATTCGGTAGGAAATGTCCATTCGCAATTAGAGTACAATTAACTGCACTTTACCCTTTACGGCGACGAGGGAACAGTAACAAAGTCATGGAAGTCTACACACACAATTTACATACTAAAGGCTGCTGACCTTTAAGAAGCTTGTACACCCTGTTAGATCGGCACTAGATATTAAAGAAAAACAAACGAGCGAGTATGCGCTAGGAAAATCTGTTCGTTCTAGCCCGTGTTTGAAAGTGAACATATTTGACTAAATGGTCAAATTTTAAAGCAATTCCATTTGTAGTAGTGTTAACTTATAGTATCTGAAGAGCAACATAAATTCAAATTCCATAATTCAAAATATTTTTTTTAAGAATTATTTTTGCAATTTGCTTTTTTAAACTACCGAAAAAGTACGATGCACTGAAATCTACGGGCTGAAAATTATCGTTTAATTAGGATTTATTCATTTCGTGTAACCTAGCTAATTACAGAAATCCCAACAACTCCCGAGAACTTTATACAGAAACTCTTGCAACGATATAAATTTGCCCACCAGATAGTGTTTCCAAGTTGTAAATGAAAAACGCTATGCAATGTATGAGAAACACAATATAAAACTTGGACACTGGCAGAGTACAAACTAAACTATAACGGTAATCGAACCTAATAAAAATCTAAATTTAATAATTAATATATGTTGGAAGGTAGCGTCCGTTGTTCCACTGCCCAAGTAATCCTCTGTTAAACATGTAAGTGATTTATGACCAATTAGCATTTTACCAGTTCTAGGTAAAATTTTAGAAAGAGTTTTGGAAACACAATTGAAAGTATATTCAGTCAATAATGGTTTGCTTCCTGACATACAGTCGAGATTTAGACAAGGTCATATCTGTACAACGGCACTCCTTAACGTAACAGATGATATATTTACAACAACAAATCAGGGTTTTATTATAATTCTTGTACTTCTGGATTACTCAAAGGCATCCGATTAATTATCAAACGCTACTTAATACAATATCATCGGGTTTGGTGAGGATTCGATGCGTACGGTAGCATATTTTCTTTCTAATTGGTCGCAACGTGTTCGTTCATATCTGGGGCATTACCGATCAGACCGGGCATGCCACAGGGATCAATTATGAGTGCTATATATGTGCTTCCTTTATACTTGCCGTTTTGCAGATGTAATAAACCATTCCAAAATCCACTTTTCTGCTGACTATACTCAATTGTATTGCTCCTTTCGGCCTTCTGAATAGAGGGCCGAGGTTGCAAATTTAACTAATCACCAAATCACAGTTTTTGCTTACTCGGGAAAGACCAAACTTAAGTAACCCTGTTAAAGTGTCACCGGGAGGACCAATTAAATCAAAGATGAAGTTTTTGCCATTTATTGACAGGTTTATCAATTAAAATTACATTTGATGTTTGTTAACTTACTTTACAAATAAATTTAAAGCATATCACCAAACATCTATCATTATCATTAAATGGAGAAAACCAACGGAGGGATGATGATGATATTCTATGCAAGTATATATGGATGAGTTTCTTCTTTGGTTAAATTTAGCGAAACTGGTGTAGTAAGTCGTAAACCCAATAGAAGTATTGGTAAGTAAAGTAAAGGAAGTATGAAACGATTGAATGCGAGGAGACGTCCAGATTATCTAATTAGAAAGCTTTCACATTAAATTATATTATCATATGGTACTTGGCAGCATATTCTAAAAAAAGGTCTCGAAAAATATCGATCCAGTAAAGATCCTATCGGTCCATTATTTTTCATGAAACGATAAACGCAGAAAGATATCTAAATAACTACTTGCAATCTTTTCTAAACCAGTTGCGCAATGACGAACTAAGGGATGGATACTTCCAGCAAATCGGCAGCTCACAAAGGACTACAAGCAATAATCCTCTTATACGAATGTTTTAGCAACCGGGAAGTAGATTTTCCTTCATGTTTTCCTGATCTAACTATTTTAGATTATTTTAACAATATGAAACGACGGGTAAGGAGGATTCATAATTAAGCCGAAGGAGATCACTTTGAGCATTTACAGCTCCTATTTTTTGCTAAATTGTTCGTTTACAATTTTGTTATGATAGCTTATTTTCGACTTATATAACCATATATAGCCATATATGCTTTAAACAGAAATTTATTTGCATCATTATTGTCAAATACATCATACGTAATCTGTAGTTTTCATTTTGTTTAGATTTAACTATCAATTGTAGTTCTAACCAACATACAAAATTATTTAAAAAAAAAACACGATCTTCTCTATTACGTCTCTTTTTAAATCCGTTTAGATCTTTTGCAGCCACACTTCTTTTTTGAAATTGAATATTAGTTTTAAATATATCTGTTTCAAAGCCCCAAATGAATATCGATATATCAAAAAAGAGAACCAAGGATCATCTTATTTACGTACAAAGAAGAATCACTACGGAAAGTAATAGAAATTCAAGCACAACAGAGGAGCTGTGTATGTGTTACACAAAGAACACTCGATAAAATAAATATCAAACTACACAAGAACACAAAGGCAAGGAAAAAGGGCATTTGAATTTAAGAGTAGAAAGATTGTATTGACAGAAATATACACAAATAGTGAGTACAGAAGCAATAAATCAGCATAATGCCACACTCAATCGAATAGAAAATTAGGTTTTAGTAGCTCCAAAAGAACACTAAAAGAATATAATCAGAAACAGAACAATATCTGGAGGGGAAGCGAGGGTAATGCAGAATTACGCATCGTCGCATCTAACGGAAACGCTGAAGCACTGTAGCAATCGTTAGACGAAAAAGACAATTTAGCCACGGCATTTTCACCGGACAAGGGAGTGCGGCCCTAATATCGGTAGAAATAAGATAAAAAAAAAATAAACGGAAGAATGTGTTTTATATTGAGAAATTCCAACATTACCGATATTCGCTTTGGCAATTTCTGAGTACCAATCTAAAAATCAATTAGGTCATTCCTGTTAAAATTAAGAATCATGGAACATGTTACTTCTAAGGTATTGTTAATATATTAAACTCCTCAAATAGAAAGAACAATGAAGAAGAAGCAATTATTGATTGTTGCTTAAGTGTAGCTATTGATTGGTTTTCAACTACCCTGTGTCATCCAATCATTAGTATTACAACTCAGTTTTCTCCAAGCAAATTTTTAACCATGCACCCATCGAAGAAAGACAGACAGCAATACAATCCAATACAGGGTGCCCCAATCCTTTGGCGTTGTAGAAATTTTGTAATAGACACCATAACCTATCTTTCAAAAATATTTCTGGATTTACAAGGCGATCGATAAATAGCGAACCAAAGACTTACATTGTTATTTTAAATTCTATGATTTCTTACGTTTTTAGCTTCTTTGCTTACAGACAAACCGATGTAATATAGATTTCACAGTTTTTGAAATATTTATAATTTTGCTTTTAATCACTTAAATGTATAAAAATCTTTACGAGATTAATTACGGACTTGACTCTATCTAGATGCGGTATTAAAGCGCCTTCGCAGTATACAGAGTGTTCGGTACTTATTTCTGCATCAGTTAAATTAATGTTCCCAGTGGCGGCAAATCTTGGCTTGAATTTGACAAATTTTCTCGGTTGTGGACATCGTCGGTCAGAGTAACGCAGCTTATACATAGTGCTAGCTAAAATACACCAATTCTTTCACTTTTTCCTAATACATAAATTATAACTATTATCTAACACTTCTTTACCTACATAGGTTAAAAATTTCAAATCAAGTCTAAGATAGTCAACGTCAGTATGTTTCGTTTACCGTTGTCATGGTAACCAAACTATATTAACACCAGGAACTACTTGGATATAATTTTCAAATGCAAAACTCCTCTTTGACTGCAAGTCAGTAGGGGTCAAAAGTTTCAATCAACCGTTTAAAAATATGAGTATATATATACGTACATTTTTACTATCGTCATGCTAACTAAACAATCCTAACGTCAGAAATTGCTCGGATATAACATCCAATATCAGGACTCGCGTTTAACTGTAAATATTGTTTTTACTTTCAATATTGGAGACATGCACCATTATATAAAAACGTTAGAGATATTCAACGGATGCAGAAAAAAATTCTTGGTCGATTATCCTAGTAAGTGTGTCGGGCTGTTCTCTGTTGATCCCCCTTTCATAGCTACCACCTCTTCCAGTCTCTGGCACAATTCTTCGTTTCTTTTACCCTCTTGCCTCTTGTTTGTCCTATTTCAGTGATATGATCTGTTAATTTCGGTCTACCTCTTTTCCTTCTTATAATATTCTTTAATTCTTATAATAGTTTTTCTGTTGGCGTTCCTTTGAGGTGACCAAACCATTGTAAATGTTTCCTTTCGATTTTCTTGCATATTAGTTCTTGGTGTAGCGTAAATGGGATGTCGTAGTTTGTCTTATTTGCAATTTTTCTTAGAACCTTCGTTTCAGAGGCTATTAAATTGAATTTGTGATTACGTTGATTACGCTGCAAGGTTCATATTTCACGGAAGTGTAGAGCATTATTCGAGCTGCTATGCTGTTATATTTTATATTAGTAGTTCATTTCTTCGACCAAATTCTTCTTTTTTCGACATTGTTTTATTAATTTTTGTTTTTTTTTGTTGGCTATTTCTATTTCTATTTTATCATCATGAGGAAAAGTAGTTCCTAAATAGTCTATCATTGTTACTTCCTCTAAACTTTTTCTATTGTAATTTAGGGTATATTTCTCATCTGTTGATGTTTTGTTGCAAATTTTTGTCTTGCTTTTGTCTGTATTTGGATCTGGTGGCGCAGTGCCTAGCACGCTGTACCCATTTTTGTTAAGTAAATGCAAATAAACGCGGTCCTATGCTTTTATTTGCACAACCTAAGTACTTGGCCTCGCCACGCGGAAGTTGGTATCGATATTTCGTCGTTGGAAGGGGAGACAAAAAATAAACCGGTCACTGTACATATACGTCCTCGCATCTAATAGTGTTTGTATATGCAGACCCACATCAAATACAAAATAAAATGCATAGGCCGTACAGTACGTTTAGTGATCCTTGTATCCAAAATTTGAAGGTAACAGTCGTGACATCACGTGCTGGTATACGTTGGTTACTAGATCCAAACAAACGTTTTGATTGTGATGTAATATATATGTGGAAGCAAATTTAATGTTATTTTCTTTTATTCGCTGGAGAATAGAAAGTAAATATACGATTAAATCTCTAAGAAAAATCTAATCTCACTTTTCAACATAATATTTTGGGCTTTCACAGCCGCAGTCAATATCCTTGAGCTCCGTTTGACTTTGTAAACTTGTTCGGTCTCATCCGAACGTGTCTGGCAATGTTGTAATACACAGGGTACGATATTTCGCAATCGGAAATTTATTATGTACAGGTTGTGGTGTTGATTTGTAACCTTAAATTCTAATGTACAGCATTTAAATTCAGAAATTGTAAATTTTAATGTACAGGGTGTTATTTAAATTTAAAAATTGTAAATTTTAATGTACAGGGTGTTATTTTAATTCATAATCGTAAATCTTAACGTACAGATGTATGATTTTAGTTCATAATCGCAAATTTTAATATACAATGTTGAATTTTCATTCAAAATCGTAAATTTGATTTTACAGGGTGGACACCGTATATTGAAATTTACGGCGACGAATTAAAACCACAGCCTCTATATCACAATTTAGGGTTATGAACTAAAATCACTACCTGTATAACAACATTTACTATTTCAAATCATACGCCGTGTATTAAAATTTACGGTTATGAATGCAAATCATCCCCTGTATACTAAAATTTACGATCATGAATTAAACACAATGTATAATAAAATTTACCATTATGAATTAAAATGACGGCCTGTATACTAAAATTTGCGATTTTAAATTGAAATCACACCCTATATATTCATATTTACTATTATGAATTAAACTCACACCCACACACAACACAATAAGCTCTTCGATTTGTTTGAAGCCAGAATAATAGGTTACCATTTACCGCTTAGAACAGTTAGTTTTCATTTGATACGTATTCGTAAACAAAAACGATATGAAATGGTGTAGAGCCTGTACACTATTTTTCTGTTAACGTTATATTCTTTGTGTATGCGCGCCGCAACTTTGTAAAACAAGGATAACATTGTTTTTTTAATGCGAAAGTTCGCGAATATTTTCAGCAGTCTACAGAGCCTCACATTGACATGCCATACCTTACAGTTCCTAACGTATGCATTTACATTTTTTAGTCAACAACGAATACTATGTCATCAGTTCCGTGCGCGTCCCGGAATTAGCCGAGACTAGTTCTGTCGAGTCTCGGGGAAACCAATAGGCAGCACGAATCCATTCTTGTAAGACAAATAAACACGAGTCTGTCTAGTTTTTGCTAATTTCGTGACGCGCACGGAAAGTGGCGAACATTAGTCGTCAGCATATAGAAGGGAATGTATCTGTACTGGAATCAGATTCGTACTACCTAATAGTCTTTGTGTCTTTCCCTTACATTTTTCAATATTCTCTACATAACTATTCTAAATAGCAGTTGACTTAACCCGTCGCCTTGTTTGATACCTCTTGTTTCAGTGGGGGCTATTTAGTCTATTTGATTCACTTTAGCATTTCTATACACTGAATTGACAAGTTGTATTAGTTTTCCAGGGCTGGAAGAACAAAAAATAATAAATGATAAAATCAGAGTATTTGGAAAAATAGTAGGAAATATTCTAATTACAAAAATGTAACTTACTGCTTTTACTTAAAAAAAAACCATTGAAAGTCGACTTACTTTGAGTTCGCTTTTTGTTAAACGTCGGCTCTAAACATGAATGCTGTATATAGGCAATATAATGTTAAAAATACTGCTTGTAAAATCACTATCATTAGTGCCACGAGGAATAACGCTTTGGCAACACCTTTTTAAATACGGCAGCGGCTTATGTAGCCGTTAGGTTCCCCCACTCTGTTTCTCGGGTTTTATTGGGTAAATATATCTCCAGCCAAAGACAATTTCTGGAAAACGATAGCATAAGTTCTTTCGCTCCATATTTTTCTTTTCATTGATTCTCATCTTTAGTGTAACTTGTTCCTATAAACACATGAAAAATAAATTCTATTTTTTCTTCACTTATTTTCGCAAATTAAAGATTACTGTTATAATAAGTCGTCAAATCGCTTAGGACATGTCCATACTTTACGATTGCCGAGGCTCGCTCATATCAATTCGTTCGAAGCTAGATCCTAGACTTGAACATATTACAAACTGAAATATGGTATTGTTAAGGAAAATAAATTTATGATTAGCGAAACGTGTACCGTGGTTCACCTTGATTAATATTTAACAAAAACTATCGGAAACAAAGAAGAAAAGTGCTGCCAACACAGACGACGCTTTTTAGCTCGAGATACCTTTGATGGAAGACTTTCGAAGCTTTTAGCACTTCAAGTGCTACAGTGAAAAAAATTAATTTCAGGTCCCAGATTAATTCAAATTCCATGATTTAAAAAAACGCAGAATTGCTTACGTGACGCGCTAGTATAGAAAGAGCGTGTCAACGCCAAATTTTTAAGATTATTTTATTTTTTTCAATTCAACTTTCATAAACATTATTGTAGCGTTTAGATTCATATAAAACAAAGAATGTATAAATAACCCAAGCTCATCCATAATTCGTGTCACAAAATTTGCGGTGCGAACACAAAACAATATGCGGTAACTTAATTATTTAAATGCGACGACGTAAACATCCTCCCGGCCTGAAAGTGATGCAATCAATTTCAAACAGCACAAGATACAATAATTTTGAAAAAATTACTGAGACTAAACAAAGTGTTCTCAAGTGATTCAAAATCTTTCAAATTGTGAAGGCAAAGGGCACAATACTGGCGTTTCATAAACCGCGTTTTTTTGTTATAACTTTTGCTACTTTCACGATACCATCAGCACCAGGAACACCTCTTCAATTACCCTCAAGGACCACTGAAGAGGAGCGATCCTGTTTAAGTAGTACAACCATCCCTGCGTTAACAGGGCATGTAAAGTATTCCATTTTGGCGAACCTGCAATATATTCAAATATTCTAAATACCATCACTTCCAAATCGATTGAACTAATTTATCTAAGAATTCTTTACGCATAAGACGGTTTATCGGTTGATTTAAAACATCTATAGCCGGAAAAAACAGTAATCGGAAATAAACCAGCAAAGTGGGCGAAAATTTAGCAAAACTTCAATTTGCGTTAATTACAGTTGCAAATTCTTCAAACGTCAAGATTTTCGTACCAACAGCCTTAGATAAATGCGTTTTTGCACTTTTGTTCTTGCTTCATTAGAACCATTCGCAGTAAAAACTTTTCGGCCTTGCTCAAGTCCTTCATAGTAAAAGGGCCTTTACTGCGTTATTGTGCCAAGAATCGACCAATATATACAGTGGCATTCAACAATTTGGGCCAAAATTATCCTACAATTTAAGTCGTAAAGTGGGTGTTCATACCTTCTGTTTTTGCGTAAAAAACATTTGGCTTTTCTTCTACTGCAGTTTCAAATTCTTTGATAGGCCATATCTCTTCTCTTGCAGAAAGGCAATGCTTTCACAGTGAGTGATTTACTAAAGCTGTAATGCTCCAATGTGATTCCAGAACTGCGGTTCTATAATGTTTTGAATGTTAGAAACATAATTTGCGACAAGATTGTTCCAACGGTGCGGAGAATCCTTTATCCAACCAAAGAATCAGAAGATGCGTAAGTCTTTCCAATAGTAATGCGCATGTTATAGGTATTTATCACTAAATTCAACAACTTAGCTGATAAATAAACAAATTCATTGGCCATTGATAACTATTACACAAAATATAATACAAAATGTAATACAAGGTGCAAACAAGGTGTAACACAGCTGTAAGCCGACAAGACAATATCGCCGCTCCAAATTCACAAGGTCTTCTACCTATAAGCCTATTAATGCGCAATTATAACTGACAAAATATCTGCATGTATAGAAAAGTAAAAAGTGAAAAGAAGAAAAATAAATTAAAAAGCAAAAACTAAACGGAATACATTATTAATAAACTAATGGAAATCTAGGTGAAAAGGTACAAGATCAGTTAGGTCGTCTAAATGGGTGAGTACAAACATTGATTCTGCAATAATTTATCTTCTATTCCTGAACTCGTAAAAACACTTTCTTTTAAGTATAATAAGTTTAGAAATCTTTCTAAACGCTAAGCATGTCTTTCTTGGATTATCACTTGCATCTCAATGTAATGTGTAATTCGTAGTAATAAAACCCACCAGCTATTTTCAAGCACTTTATCAGAATTCCACATAAACGTAATGCATAGCATCAATATTCCTATTCATATATCAAAATTCACATCAAGTGGTTAATACTGTCGCGATGACGATAAAATATGTAACTCTTTTAAATTACACCAATATGTCGCTTCTATCTTTAATAATAATAATAATAATAATAATAATAATAATAATAATAATGTTTATCCATCCAACGGGTATAAATCCCTAGGAGGACACGAGAGAATACATACAATACAATAAGAAAAAGATATTGTGTAAAAAATTATAGCTAATAATATAATTCCAACCAGTTTTATGTCTTAAAAACACCACCTACGGTGTTCCCCAATTTAATCATCACTGCAATGTGTGATCGCTTCATTATATTTGTTTTGGCTTGCGGTGATGTAAAGATGGTCTCATTCCTGGAAATTACGCGGGAGACGTGAAATATGATGTTCCCCAAAAGACAATATGTCTTATTGTTGATCAGATTTCGTAAGGATTCACTACATAGTTTATCTCGGTGTTCCGAAAAGGATACCATGCCGTGTCGCTCTAGCAAGTCCAACTGAGTTGTGCTAAACTCCGGATAAATTCTATCTAGTTCATACGACAAGAACTTAAGAAACTTGGAATCAGATACATAAAATGGATATTATACCAACGGCACATATTCCAGCTGATGTACTTTGCAAGCTAACATCGACGGAGTAACGTGATATACGGATCGGGAATCAAATCCGGAATCTTTAATCAAAAAACCCGGTATCATATCATATACTGATGTAACTTTACTACAAAAAGTAGACATTAATTTAAACTGTTGCAACTATGAGAGCACAAGGCAGGGTGTTGCATACTCTATTGTCAGGATGTATCACTATCAGTATTAGAAAGATCATTTAAAACGTCATCGGGATCATAAATGAGTTAAGCAGATAGTCAGGTATGCACATTCAAAAATTCGATAGAGTACATTGTAGGAGTTCTGAATGATAAATCGTAGCTCTTAACATATACATCATTTGTTGTTGGAACAGGTGTGGTAGGACTAATTACCATCTTAAAATGCCTACAGGACTCCGTACCAACCTATTTCAAGCAGAGATCTCTGCTCTGAACTCCGCGTCTGAAAGAACTTCGAGACAAGAATACGACGCGTAACCATAACTAGATTCAATGACAATCAGTCAGTTCTAAAGACTATCAAAGCCTACACATACGAATCTGGTCTGATTTGCGAATGTATACACAATTTAAGGCAATTGGGACACAAAAACCACGTTACTTTGCGGTGGGTCCCAAGCCATCAAGTAATCGAAGGTAACGAAAAGGCAGACAAGTTGGCCAGATAGGCAGCGAATATGCCCTTCATCGATCCTAACCCCTTCTGTGACCTACAAAGAAGCCACATGAAACAAATAATTAAAATATGGGAAGACAATCAGAAGACCTTGTACTGGGAAAATGTGCCAGGACAAAAACAGGTGAAAGCATATCAGGCTCGCCCAAGCTAGCAAAAATGGTGCTATCGTTCAGCAAAAGGGACCTTAGGTTACTGGCAGGATTTCTGACAGGTCATGCAGCCCTAAAATATCACCTATTCAATCTAGAAGAAGGTGAAGATAAAATCTGTCTATCCCAAGAAGATCTGGAGACGGTAGAACACATTCTATGCAAATGTGTCGCCATCAATCTCACTTAACAACATTTCAGTAAACCATTTCTAACATCTACTGAATTGAGAGAAGAAGATCCTAGAGCAGTATTAAGGTTTGTCGAGAGGCTTCACCTATTCTAACACACAAGGGCATTTTGTTACAATAGATCTATAAAGGTCGCAGTGACTAAAAGCATTTGTGCCATAGCCAAATGATACTAATACTATAATACATATACATCATTGATTATTAATTTAATTTTATTAATTAAATTTCCAAACCTGGCTATATACTTAAACTTATTTATGACCCTGATGAAGTTTTAGAAATAAAATTGGTGAAATTTAAAGGAGTTACATTTTTTTAAACTGGTCGTCATCCGGACAGTGTTAACCACGTATTAGTTAATAACGTCCCCCATACTCCTTGGTGTTTTAAAATTCACAGCGACATAGAAACCAAAGTAAACAATCACCGAAGAAATCAAGACACGAAAATATGGAAACCGTTGGATAATATCCCTGTTGATAGAAGTAAACAAACATACAAACTAAAAACAAACATATGAAATCGTTTTAAAATCAAATTTAAACACAATAGCAACGCAATCATAAAATAATCGCTACATCAGCTTTAGCCTGGTTTTTAAACCAACGAGGAAATTTGAAATGTTAATAGTTGGAGCAAGGGCCGAAGATGATTTTAAGCGCACACAATAAGAAGGAATGTTTTCTAAATTGCATATAGAAAACAAAACAATCAGGTATCTTGTAACATTTTAATACATTTAAATGCTGCAATGTGCAATATAAGACCAGTTTTACGTAAGCGATTAAAACACGTCAGTTGAAACAACGCTCATGTTTTTGAAAAATACTTAGCATTACAAGCACTACAAAGTCGGGGTGTTTGAATCGTTTCATAGCTACTATGCAAATATTTCAACGGCGTAATTCCACAATCTGTTGCGTTTTAAAAGAGAAGTTATTGAAATTGGGTGTTATACTGAACTTTTATTGAACAGTTAAATGACAAATAAAAACAGAAAGCGCAATAGCGGATTCATCTAGCCCGTCTTTTGTCTAGAAGTTCGTTTTATAAACGGTGATTATTTATCAAATCTTTGATAACGAACGAGACTGAAACTATCGGGATTTTGCATTGTAATTTCCATATAATACTACTCCAAGGATACCAAAAGAAATTATAGTAAATTCTAGGAAACCCACGCATGAGTCACTTTTTTAAGAAAACTATTTAAAACAAGAGGAACTTCAAAACCATTGGGGTATTGTATTTAAATTTTATGGTAATGGGGCACAATATGTCAGTGCTTGGGATCTCAGAAATACAATAAAAGATACATGCCAAAAGATTCCAATCTCCATTTTGACTTTGTTCAGACCGCAGACAACACTTCCATACCCTCGTGTAATTTCGTCGCATCGTGTACGTTTTACTTGACAGTCACTACTGCTGTCAGTCTTAATGTTTATGAATCATTACAGACCTCTTTGTCAGTGTTATGCTAAATTGAGAACAATATAGCAACCGTACATAGGCATCATAAGTTCTTTAGTAATTAATACAAGATCGCGTATTGGTACCTTCCACTCTCTTACTATTACAATTAAGAAATAAGATTCTCTAATAATATCTTTGCACAATACACAAACATTATAAAAGATGCAGATGAACTGAAAGCAATAATATGTTCCTTCGACATAAATTCTGCCAGAATTCAAACAAAAAGATATTCGCCCCATTAGTATCTTTCCCACGCTTTCCAACGTTTTGGAGAGGGTTATGGAACATCAGTTAAAACCGTTTTGTTTAGAGAATGATATTCGCGACGGATCACAATTGTGCTACTGCTTTGGTGAATATCACTGACGATGTATTTAATTCTCTTGATCAAGGAATGGTATTGATCTTAGTATTTGACTTCAGCAGAGCATTTGATACCATAAAAAAATATATAACTCCATTCGACCGTACTTAAAGACTCTGTCTCCACAAGTTTTCACAAATTCGTTGCACAACATTGTGCTAACATCCTCTGGTGTGTTGATCTAATCTCGTATGCGTACCTCTTTAATATAAACTCTTTTTTTTGGTTATAAACTACTTTCTTTTTTCTTTTTGATTTTCTTGTATCTATCTTTTAATTGTAGTATTCGTTGCAAAATTTCTGTTACTAATCAGAATATACTCACTAGCTTTATTTCTATTTGTGCTTTTTTTTCTTCAGTTAACTAGATCAGCATTAGCTGGATTTCGCCAATTGATGTATTGTATTTTTCTCTTTTTGTATAAATATATGTATGTATATTATTATTAAATATACTAGATAATACCAACAATACTGTGTAATTACTAAAATACACACGTACAAACTCTACTAAATGCGCCACTGCCAATAAACGCAACCCCGCAAGTGTTGATTTGCGCAAACAGCTGATTAATTAACTAGCTAAGCTAACTGACGAAACATACTCTCATTACTATCTGCCAACAAAACTGTATACCACGTATTACTTCAGTATAATTCAATCGATGAAAATACGGAACTTGAACTTTATCTAATATTTTTGAAAGGATAAAAATAATATTAAATGATGGTACTAAGATTGATGTTTAAAATGAGATTAAATGAAATTGATAGCACACTATACTGTTGAACCTGCACTTATTGCTTCTATCTCTTTCCTAAAGTAATTTCATCCACGGGATATTACACAACAAAGCTGTCGGAAACGTGAAATGCGATATTATATTCGTGCTAAGTATATATGATGGGTGCGAAGAAAACCAAAGAAATTGGAGCAGTCCGTTTATTTTATGTTAACCTGAATTTCTTGGCGTTTGTTATATTGCATTGTGTTGTAGATAAATTGAAATATTACTTTTTGAACCATATTTCTAAAGAAATTTAGAACAAAAAACAAAGAATAAAATTCACGTAATATAATCAAGGTGTCTAGCAAAACATGATTATTCAAAAATATCAACTGCAATAAGTAGTCGTGATTCGTCGTGGAAAGGATTACTAACTATGTTGAAATACGTAGGATACTACATTTTGCCGGATATTGAATTATTTTTCAAACGTAACTCATTATTTCTATCCGTAGTATGCACAGATAATTTTGTAAAATTTACAATTGTATTTACTTGCACGAGGTGCTACAAATACTTCATTCTTAAAGCATTTTTTATGCTGAATTCAATCAAAATTTGAACATAATTCGCACCGTAAATGAGCTTAAATGTGACAATGCAATCAAAGTGTTCCCGTAACAAAAGTAACAATTAGGAAAACAAACAAAACTACTATATTGAGATATTAATGTAACTTGTTGTGTTCAAATTACATCTTGCAGGATATCTTCGTTTTTATCAAGCGAATAAAAAAAATATCTAATTCAGCGTAAAAAGTGCTTTAAAATAATAAAGTTATAATCGAAAATTTAAAGCTAGAATTGTTAATGTTAGAGGTTTGAAGATTGGGAAGGGTGGTGAAAAATATCACCTACAGCCAACTAAAAACGAAAATATAATAAATATAAATAATAAACGATTAATTGAGCTTATTTGTAAAATTTTAGGGACATGCTGTAGGGTTCTTAAACATAGTATCTATTACCTACTGGAAATGTTCTCTTATCAAGTCACAGATCGTTGTTTTTTATAAACAGTATTGCCAGTACGAAAAATATGTTTGAACTAACTTTTACTTTTAAACGTTCTAGATTTGACTACTTGTGTAATAAATTTGTCTACCTGCGTACTAAATAGCGCTACATTACTAGAGTTTATTGTATCGACAGCGGCAATACAACAGGTGACTTTCAAAGGAAACAAAATCGGCCTGCTTTTTCGATAATTATAATTTCATGTAACAAATTAAAAGAAATGGCTGCAAAAATATTCCAATTAGGTAAGTGGTGATTATACCGTTTTCAAAAATGTATCAAAATTAAGTCCTTTAGTTCTTGTACTTAATTTTATCTTTCATTTACAATTCACTTAGCTCTTGGAGGCGTACATTTAAATTGATGCCACATTTTGAACTTTCCTTGGTAAAGTTTTCTACCTTTCGCAGTAAATCTGAGAATTTAACCTACAAAGTTTGTTTTTATTCCCTATGTTTCTCTACTTGAACAATGAAAACCTCCTCCCACCATATTTTGTTTTTAGTTGATTTCTCACCAAACATAAGTTGCTACTTAAGCATAATATGAATACTTAACCTAAGTAACACCACAAACCACACAAAAGTTCCACATGATAATTAAACCATAACTGAAACCATCTAAAACAAATGCTGCTGGTAAGTACGTACCAATTTTCATTTTCAATGTACCAGATTTTGCAATTTGCTTACGAGATGGCACTACATTTTTTGCATATAAAAATAATCTATTTCAATAGGTATCTAATTGTCACAACTGTAAAATATTAATCAAAAGTTAAGCTTGCCATCCAAAACCGAGCTAACGCTGTAGTTTTGTTTCATTTCGTGGATTAAATGAAAGAAAATAAAAATATTTTCTATAAACTGCACGTACTAGAAAAATGCTCTTGCGTACTAACGTATAAAGCGAGATGTAACCCTGGATGCAAATAACACACTTTATACTTAAAACACAATTGTTACTAAAAGTTTAAAAACACAAGAAAAGTGCCTAGAAACATTTACCAAAATGGTAAATGGATGGTCATAGTTCAGTGTTGAAACCTCATGGCAAAAGCAATGTGAGGGAAAGCACTATCCACCGGACATTTTCTGCATACCCGGTGTCATCGACTTTGCTTCAAGTGCTTGTCTTGAGATCATCGTTGGTTGCCTGAACCTTAGTCCTCCTTCCTCCAGTACAATTATCTTCGTAATCTTGCTGGGGTCTTCTCTTCTACGTGTGTGGGCCTCGGAGTCTTCGTTATGGACTCCTTTCTCTGCTGTGCTCCTAAAAAGAAAGATATGCGTTACTATACTATATTCATTATGAATGATGATACTTGTGCCAGCCTACTAAGATAAGCTTGTGTCTCGCTCTGCAGTTCTTCGGACGGTAACGTACTTCATGGCGGAGTCTCGCGCGTTTGCGTGTTCTCGAAAAAGTTTCTGTTGAGCCTTGTAAGGAATTCCTGCAACTCCTCAGGCTAGCTTAGGTATGTCGGTGTGGTAAGGGAGGTAATGTAAGTGGGTGCTGCCGTGACCCAGATAGGACTAGCGTAGGTAAGTATCGGGCGTATGTGTATCTTATATCCCTTTGAGGGTTGAGGCGGAAATAGCTGTCCGACCACTTGTTTCTAGCTCTTCTGAGATACTCCGCAAAATTCACCCATTTGCCAAAGATCATTCCAAGATACTTGACCTTGTTGTTCCAGTCCATCTCCGTTGCTCTGACGTTGATCTTGGGAAGCGGACCGTGATGTAGGCGAGTGCATTCACTTGTGCCTTCCCGGGATTGATCGTCAGTCCCTGGGCATCCAAGAAATTATTAACGAAATTATAACTTGGCGTTCCGCGATGTTGCCACGATTACTGTGCCATCTGCGTAGATCGTGTTTAGCACTCGTTGATCATCTGATTTTGAAATGTTCATGAGAACATGTTCTTCTCTGAAGATTCCGTCTCATTAACCGTGGCGTGAAATGTTCGATCCTTGAGGTACGCTCTGATAGTTTTAAGGAGCCTCGGCGAAAAGCTGACCCACTTCATCTTGAGTAGTCCTTCATGTCGGATCTTGTCGAATGCCTTATCCTGGGCCAGGAATACCATGACAGTGGCCTGGTTCCTATTAAAGGCAGTAGTGACCTGATCCGTAATCCGATACAACTGAAGAGTTGTGAAGCGGTCTGTAACCAAACTGGTTGCTATACATGAGTTGGTTATTTACAAGATGTTCCTTGATTCTGAGCAAGAGCAGAGATTCTAGGTCAGCTTCCTGTACAGATTCCAGTTGGGTTTCCTGTTCACTGTACTCGGTGAGGGAGTCGGTAGTGTCAGGTACGTCTCGGTGATCATTGGGTAGTGATCTGAGCATAGTTCCTGCAACGTATGACACCTCCGAGAAAACGTCTAGTTATTGAAGGTCGTGTCCGGCACATCCGGGTCGTAATAACTCTGAGTGGAGTAGTGGGTGGGTCTGCTCAGCGAGGCAACTTCGAAGTCTGCCGCTGTTGATATCAACTCTGGAGTTCCGTGAACGGTGTTTACTGTTCAAGTCTCCCGAGATGGAAACGTGGTGGGTAAGGTCAACAATCCTTCCCAATTCTCAGGCGTTCACGGTTTGCGAAGATTTGTTGTAGCAGCCTACGAACATCACTCGCACCTACCCTTTTCATAGCGATCGCTCTCACTTCCTTGCTGTTAGTAGGGAGGCAGTTTTGCGAATGCATGATATACCTTTTCCTGGGAGGAAACCATAGGTTCCTCATCAGATTCGTTACTCGTGGTAGCCGCAAGTTCCGGGACACTTCTTGGAGGTTTCGTTCCCTTCTTTCGCCGGAGAAGAGTTAGCTCCGGCTTCTCGCTCTTCTTTGGGATTTTTTTCGCCGATGTTTCTTCCTTCTTGCTAGGCGGTTTGGAAGCAGGACCTTTACGGAAGCAACCTTGGCCTGCTTTTGGGCTCCGCTAGCAACCGCAACGTAGATGGCTGGATTAACCTCTGACCGCTCCTTTTTCTGCGCCCATTTGCGCACATTCTGAAAGCTCAAGAGCTCGCCGTCCTGTGTGCTAAGTGACAGCAATTTGGGTACTTGCTGGCGACGGCTTGGGTTTGGGAGCCTGTAGCATTTGCCGCGTCAAATGTCAGTTTTTGGCATACCATAAAGCCCCTGTATATGGCTGGGTGCGCAATCCCGCAGTTAATACACTTGTGTGCGCCATCCTGGTATATTCCACAATTGTCAGCCAACTGCTAGCATCCCTAGCACTAGGGTGGTTCTTTGCAGGCCTTGAAGGGGACGATCAAGACTTTCGTCACGAAAAGTTCATTGTCCTGGTAGACTCTCAATGTTCGCCACTGATGTCACCGTCAAACCTTGACTTAGAAATTCCGCCTTAATCGTCTCTGCGTTCAACGTGGGCGGCAGGTACTTAACGACAACCTTTACAGGGCGATAGCTTTGCAAGGTATGTGCGTAGTGCTGCTTACTCTCCGTTGTAAGTGCGCTCGTCACTTTCTTGCAGTCATCCTCGTTAGCGGTTTTCACCACCAGTTGGTTAACTTTCAGTAGAAAGGTGGCTTTTTCGCAGCACAAGGCCTTGATACTTCTCGCCGCCTGAACGAAATTTACCTTGTAGAGGATACTTGAGACACTTGTTTGCCTCTTGGCTTATATCACTACCCTTCGGCATAGCTAACGCTATATTGCCAGCGCCATCTAATACCAAGAGATGCATGTCTGTCGCTTAGGAGGTAGAGACAACAGCTGGGTACGGACCCCAAACTAGTTCTCGAGCAATTCTTGTACTGTGTCCCGAGATGGCGCAGCGCATAAACACACTAGCACCTGGACATGTAAATCACTCCGGCAGGCTTACCATTAATTAAAAATTAAATATCTAGAAATAATAATCAAAATAAGCGCAATGTTTTATACTGTTATACAAATATTGAAATTGAAAAAAAAAAAAAATTCTCATTGAATTGTGTGATAGAAAGTATTTGTAATAAAGTGTTAGAAACCTGAAAATTATTGAATGTTTGATATAAGTATTATACAGGAACGTAATTTATCGTTTTTCTTTGAGTTTATAAGAATGTGTCATTATTATTTGTTTATTGGCAAGTTCTCTTTTCTACGAAAGTCACTATTTTGCTTAACCTTCAAACTAACTAGTGCTTAAGGAGTTTAGTTTGGAAGTCTAGCAAAATAAGATATTTACTAACACTACTGTAACATGTGCTGTAACTAATATTTTCATAGAAAGAACGACTTGTAATCCAATTTAATAGCTTACAGTGTGAAAATGTATGTAAATTTACAAAGCAATCGCATCGACCAGTCTTATAATGTGTGTAAAAGCTAATGTGATATAAACGATCGATTTATTAGTATTATATCTGTCTTAATTAGCATTCAAAAACACGTATGACGTTGAGCGTCGTAGTGTATTAAAAAACTCTTTCCCCTGAAAAAAAATTCTCTTATTGTTGAAATTCTCCATGACAGACACATCTATGTTTGTTAATGTAGGTGTAAGAAAAGAATTTCTTAGTTTTAGCCATTAAAAAGTATGTTCACAATTCTTATGAGAAATATGTTACAAGTTGTAAATATAGCTTAGAAGACATTATGATCATAAGATAATACAAAAAAGTATTAAAGTTGTTAAACAAGTTGAAATAAAACTTTTAATTGCGTTTCTACCAAAAGTTTCTTTTTATTATTAGTTTCAAAGAATGTGTGCGGAAATATTATTAGAAACTTGACCTGTTTTCTCTTGTCTCCATTTTGGCTTTTATTCATTATAAAAAAATGTTTACAGACTCTCTTTCCTCTTAATTTATAAGTGAACTCAATAGATCCCACCTCCCTTTCTCCACACACATTTTTTTTAAATTAATAACAAAAAATAAATTACTTAGATTTTCTCTTTGTTGTAAATTTGACAAATTTTTAATGTGTTTACGTAATCCGATATACATATTCTTTAATAACAAATATCAAAAAAAATCTTGTCTTACACATACTTTAATTTTTTTGTTATTTTAATAACTTAACTTGGAAATAAAGAAGAATGAGAAAGGAATTTCTTAATATAAATGTGTGAATTCTAAAAAAAAATGATTTTTTTTCTATTCAACAATTAAGAATTCTACTTCATTGTAACTCTCCTTGCATGCCTTTTAGCTGTGGAGGACGGGTTCTATATAACACGAAACCAGTCGCCCTTATTATTAAACGTAGAATTTTTTGAGACCAGAACCTTTTCATTACCACTCCTTCAATTTAATTTATAGGACAACTAAAACTAAATTACTAAAACTTGAAATAATTTACATGAAATAAGAAATATTGCGTAAACTGTTTCTCCTTACTAAACAGTGTAACTCTTGATGATGTATTGAACTATACTTTCTAGTAGACGTGGTTGTAGACTCCCGGGGTCGTTGTTTTCTTTTGATGAATCTTGGTTTCCGGGTTGAAACCGCGTCGTAATCGTATAAGTCAGCCGACGTTTCGCTTTGAGTTGCATGGGGCCTCTTCTAGACTCCTGCATGTTGGACCGCTGCTGTGAGAGGAATGATCATTCTGCTCACACCAGTGGCTCCAACCCGGGAACCAAGACACCTTCTAGTATTTGAAAAACTTGTAACCGTTCTCAATCACAATTCCTAGTTATTAGAAAACCATTATTCTCTCAAACGGATGTATGTGAACACTAACGCGCTACAAGGATAATTAGGATCATTTTATCAACATATATTTTGTGTTAGTGTTAAATTTTTCAAGAAGCTTATCCTATCGATTGTTTCAGGTGTCTTTCTGGTTTGTTGGGTACCATTCTTCACCTGCAATATCATGGACGCCATGTGCAGCAAGCTGGGTCTTAGCTGTCAGCCTGGAGTTGCAGCTTTCTTACTAACGACTTGGCTAGGCTACATGAACAGCTTCGTTAATCCGGTGATATATACGATATTTAATCCAGAATTTCGAAAAGCGTTTAAAAAGATTATGTCTCGAGGTCACTAATACTCTGTATTTGTACTACTGCATATTAGCAAAAGTTCGTTGCTCAAGAAGAAGAAAATAAAACGTAAAATAGTTTTTTGTTGCGTTAAAAGTTTGAATTGTCCGTTAAAAATTGAAACCAGAAATTCTTACTACCATACGGATCTTTCACTATTTTTAGGAATATACAATTAAATGTACAAAGTATGTATTTATAGCAGTAGGTCAATCTTTAAAATGTGGAAACGAATTTATTGCAAACATATCATTTCATAGAAAATGAAATGTTACATTACGAAACGCTTTCTTTGAAGTAAAAAAAATCTCTTAAAAAAATTTCTTAACAAAAGTAGCGAGATTACTTCAAATTTTCGACAACACTGTATATAATATCTTTACTCTCTGATATACATATATATATATACATACATAAATCATTATACCAAGAGGACTGTAAATCGTAATGCATATTTTGTAAATATCTTATGTATGACATAGTCATTGTGTGTAAATGTACACTTCTCTGTATTAGGTAGGATAAATGATTTTATAAAGAAATAACTACATATGTATTACTGTATCTGTCCAAGAAAGAGTGCGTATTGTAAAAATCCGTTAGTTGACAGATAAGTATTTCTGTCATCTTAACGACGAGCCCCCTTTTTTGCAATACGCTACTCGCAATCTTCGAATAATGTAAAAATCAAGGCAAAAGTAATAACAAAAACCTTACGCTTATATTATTAAATATTGTATCATAGTACTGTACTATAGTAGAGAAAAAGCTAAGCTGAAAATAAAACTATCTATTGTTAATAAAGCTACTATTTCTTAAACATACAGTGTTTTATTTAATTACCTTAGTTTTATAGTATATCATATCCTAATTTTCAGCTATTGGAGCAACACCGCCTTTTTTTTTCAAAAAATATTCTGTCCGCGGACAAACGCAGCAATACTTTACATCAGCGGTCTCCAAACAACGGCCAAGACCAGCCCGCCAGCACCACTAATCGTGTAGCCGTAACACGCCAGATATACGTATCAACCGCCTCGCCTCACTTATCTAGCTAGGTTAAAGAAATACAGAAAATATAAAAAAATTGTGTTTACTTTCCTACTAAAATACAATGGTATGTATAATACGTACGAAACGAAATTTAAACATCATAATCAATCAGATCTATGTACCTGTGATTTTCCACTGACAATTGACTGTACTTGCGAATCAAATTTACTGGTGCCAATTATCAAAAGTAATTTAAGATGTTCTTCGGTTAACTTGGATCTGTAACAATTTTTTTTTTGTATTTCATTTTGGAGAATGTTTCTTCACAGGTAAGTAGTGCCGAAAACGAATAATCCACCGACAAATTTATGCAATTTATCAAATTGTGTGAATGGAAGACATGCAATTTATCAAATTGTGTGAATGGAAGACTCTAAAAATCGAGCAAACATTGATTTGACAAGCAAACAAAATTTGATATTTGTGCTTGAATACGTTACTGTACCGCAAATCATAATTTTCATTTGAAGATCAGCGGTAATAGCTTCTATGATTTTGAAAAATCGTAATTTCATTTGCTATTATAACAAAATTTGAAAAACGAGACTCAAAGTTTATTTTTAAAACACTCAAAGCCTCAATTGCAAAGTCAACGGGGAATGGTGTCTCAGTTTCTAGACTGAATATTTGACATGTTTTACAATGTGTGAAATATTTTTTATTTAATTAAGATTGAAAGAGTAATATTTTCTGCTGAAATGACTCGATATGCAGTCGTAAATTAAGTTCGTTCACATGTTTTGTTAAATCTACATAAATTGCTAAGTTCCATAACCACTCGTTGTTTCGAAACTCGGCAGGAGGACGATTTTTTTCATTCAAAAATCAAATGATGATTGCTCGAAGCTCAAGACACCGATAAGAACCTTTCCATAACTAAGTCTGCGTACTCCAGTATAATATGGTAAGTCGGCTTCTCCAATCTCTTCAATAAACTCGCGGAATTGTCGATGATGAATAATATAATGTATGACAAATAGCTTCTGGCTCAAGAGCAACCACTCCTTTATTTATTCCACACATGCTTTTGCCTCCATCTGTGGTGATACACTTCCATTGAAGGTAATTTTTAATAATAGCATCTTCAAGTCCTCTAAAAATATCTTCCCCAGTGGTCGTGCCATGAATGCTATGAACGTTAAGAAGTTCTTCGAACACTCCACATTTTGTATCTATCCCTCGAATAAAAATTAACACAACAGCAGTATCTGACACATCTGTGGACTCATCCAGGGCCAAGGAGAACCACCCAAGGAAACGAATTTAATTTAGTCAGACAGCTGAGGCTGCAATGTCATCGATTCTCAGAGTCACAGTGTTTGCTGACAGAATAATAGTTTTAAATAAGCTAACCTTTTCAGGGCACATTTATTCTGCTACTGCAATTATGCAATCCTTAATAAATTTCCATCGGCGAATGGCTAAGGCTGAAAGGTTTGGAGACCCCTGCTTTACATGATAGTCGTGGTACAGTGAACCACGCACGAACAGGAGAAACATGTTGACAAATTGTACTTAAAACCAGAAAATCACGATTTTGTTGTCCCTGCAGTGACCAGAAAATATATTTTCTATTTCAATCCGACCTTAATCATGTACCTTCCTATAAACATAACATTATTTTCTCATATTAGCTATACTACTTCCATTTGTTTAGAAAAACGCGCATATACAATTACCTGAAACAGTAAGAAATTAGAAATATATGTGGCAGATCCGAATCGCCGTTCTAAAACACTAGTGACATTTTCTCTGAATAAATGTTTAGTAGTCCTAATTGAATACTTAATAAGCGCAAAACAAAGACTTTAATAAAATAAGCAACAGATGAACTCTATTTACAACAAGAAAGCGAAGATTCTTGTCATTCAATATGCGTGGTAAGTACATGACTTTACTTAAGAAGTAGACACCAGTAGCAGCTCAATTAGTTCACTTAATGTAAATAAACTATTCTAGAGGGATAAATTAACCAGTCAATTAGGAATTACTATTATATCTATGCATTAGTATTAAAAAAGATTAAGCTAAATTGTTTAGTTGAGAGAGGTTTACAGATAAGTCCCCAAGTGGCAAGGAAACGTTTCTTAAAGCTTATAATTAGTTTATTTTTCATATTCGACGTTAAAATAACGTAGCTGAGACGTTATCTAATTAACCTTTCCTCAAATTAATAAAAAATTCCCCGTAAGATTAAACGTTTACACGAAAAATATAAACATTTTTGGCCAATTTATTCGCGCAATACATCCTATCTGTTTTAGTTTCTCGTACATCACATGTTTTAATTTAGGAATACAAAAATTAAGTACTTGTAGAAATCTTATAGAGCAGCAATAAAACAGGACATGTTAAAATAAAGAATCTTTATAGCACATTACTGGGTCGTACGGTTGACACGAATTTCCGAAACATATTTTCCCAATTAATCAAACAATTTGTAAAGTGCACGGTAAGTAAAATTAAGAGTAAACAAAAACAGCATTTCCAACGCATTAATACTGAAAGAATATTTTTTCTAGAATATTATTATTTCACATATAACTACGATACAACCACTCGACGTGCTTACAACCGCACTTTAACGAAGAATGTTCTCCTTTCATCAGCTTTTAGAGACGCCGTTTGCTTTATTATTGCGGCATTCGTTTGCGTAGTCCTTAGGTGCAATGTGTGATTGCCATCGGGCAGATCTCATTATACCTCCTGTTTTCGCGCATGCGTTTCTAATAAGAATTATCTTGGTGCACTTGGAAAAAGAGGTCTTTCACAGTAAATCTCTACCAACTACTACACACTGGCAATTTTATACATTCGTATAACTTTTGAATTTGGTTTTCATATAATTACACATACAAAATCCGTCCTTAAGAAAGCCAATTTAAATGAATGAATAAATTCTGGAAAACCAACGATCTAAACCCTTTACGGTAATGTTATTTCTTTACTTTGTTTTATACTATTTCACTAGTACAAGAGAGTTCCGCAGTTTTGACCAAAGCGTCACTTATGCTCCCTGAATGCTGCTGCTGAATTAAAAAACAAGTTAAGTCTTGAAATATAAATAAGTGCCATCTTAAACAATTTGCAATAATATTAGGTATGGTTAGAAGCCAAAGGAAATAATAATCTATACAAGCTCCAAAAAGGAATGCACCTACAATTTATTTTACCAAAGGAATAATTATATGACTTCACTGATTTGAATCTTTAACATTCACCTAAAATAAACCCTACTCGTAACTAAAATATAAATATAACATTAAATAATTTCCACTTTTTTTTTAATTAACCAAAACGAATTATGTTTTCTACTCTCACAGTTGTCTCTTCAAACAAATCTAGCAAAAGAAATCCTTCTCAAGATCCTGTCCTAAGAATACCGCATAACCTGCTCCAAACTGCTACGTTTCTTTAAAAATTCTTGGCAGTTAATTATATCCATTTTAAAGTGGAATTTTCGATTTTAAATTACTTATATAAATGTTCGTATATAGCTCGTATGTGTATTCCAATGAAAAATGTCCAAATTCCCTTCTTCTCGCTTAAAATCTAATGTACACTTCACAATTGAATACGATAATTACCATAACCAGTGTTGGGACATGCTACAAGCAAAATATCACTAAATAGATTCAAGAAGGTCACTAGAATGGCGCCATAAAATAGCTTCCTCGTGGTATTCCTCATTTACGGCAAACGCAACGCGTTCTGCCTACCCGGCGTCATCAGTAGAGATGACCAAGGCAGGTAAAATAATTACTTTTTTGCAGCGACTAGACAGACTCTTGTCTATTCGTCTCATAAGAAAGGATTCATGTTGCCTACTGGTTTCCCCGAGAATCGACAAAACACGAGTCTGTCGGTTCGCCGCAAAAAGTAATAATTTCACCTGCCTTTGTCATCTTTAGTAGCCTCACAGTTAATGCCACAACATTAGATGCGGTGGTGTGCGCTAGATGTCTAGCTTATCGCACACACCATCTCGTGGTTAAGCAGTCCAAGAGCTGCTCCTTAGACATTTCTTGGCACAAGAAGGCCCCAAGAAATGTCTAACTTGTCGTTTCGAGGCAACAGCGATACATGGTAGAGTCAAAGTACGGAACCATGCTGAGGACGCCGGGTAGGCAGAAACATGCCCGTGGGTATTATTTTTCTCCTTGCTGTAAATGATTTCATCAATACAATGAGGGAGCTATTTTAGCATGAATAGACAATTTAAAATACGGCTAAACATATTTTAGATTGCGCATTTCACGGACAATTTGAGGTAGGTATTCAGACAATAATAGTTGTATTGGTATGCATTGAGCTAAGAGATTGGCGAATATATCATGTGTTGTTAAAATTACTAATATAAACCATCTGGGACATTACAAAAATATATATGGCAATAATACCTTTTCTGTTGAATAGATGGCATTACCATTAGTTTACACCCAACAAGAACTATCTAAAAGTCACTAGCTAACTGTCGTGGAGAGCTTACAAAAATCGCTAATTTAGCATTCCCAGCAAAAGCCCTGAATCGTCAAGGCATACGTGGCTGCAAGATCTAGGTGGCACGCCACCTTACCAATGGTGTCGTACCACGGACTGCCATCATACGATAATGTAATTGAAATTAGACTGCTACAAAGTAATAACTTAATATGTGGTAGAATGTAACAAAATAGTTTTGGTTAGTAGCTTCTGTTAGTAGTTAGTAGCTTGGCATTGTGTACCAAGATATAGCTGACCATTTGTAAACATTGTGACGTACAAACTTTTTGCTAATCACACCTTTTTGGTTTCCAGGCAACGTATCTTAAAGCAAAGTGATATAAAATGCTTTTTCAAGAAATAACATCCATTTAGCACCAATTTCGAGACCATAAAAATAAAAGTGATAACAATATCAAAAAATGTTCTTTAAGTATATTTGGACTATATTTCTTGATGGTAGCGGCTTCGCTCCTCCTGAAATTAAAATATTTTCTCTCACACACTTTTTCATTCTGGTTCCGTTAAATTTTCAGATTACCCATACGATGACATAAAAATCGATACCTTGCACAATAAGCCTTTCAAATAACTACTTTACAACGGCAATCGCCAGCTTTTTCACTTGATGTCTTCCGCAGTTGTTATATAAAATATACAAGCATCATCTGAGAAGTTTCAAGTCTCAACGTGAAAATTGCGTTGCTCGTAAAAAATGTTCAGCACGCATTGAAAGAAAATTTCAGCCATATTGGACGCTTGTGCCAATCGCTGTTAGTGGTTGTGTAACAATTGAAAAAATCGAGCGGCGATTAAAGTCCTGCGTTCGAAAGGCAATACGTCTGCGCTAATTAAATCCGAGATGAACTCATCATTTGCCACAGTGAAATTTTGGCTAGCTGAATTTGAGCGAGGTCGTATCAGCCTAGTTCACGATGAATGTTCTAAACGGCCAGAAAACGTAGCCGTTACCGATAACACCGAAAAAGTTTACCAAACGGTGCTAGACAACCGTCGAATTAAAGTTAGAGAAATAACAGACACTATGGACATACTCAAAGAACGTGTTTGTCACCTATTGATCAGAGATAAAGGGAGCTAACCGGTTTGGGTGCCGTACTTGCTCGTTCAAAACCAAAAATGCATTCGAATGAATATTTCCAAAACCCTATTGTAGCAGTTTAGGCCAAATAAACCGAAGATTTAGCATCAATTAATAACAATAGATGAAACTTGGATACACCAGTACACTCCTAAAGCCAAGGCACAGTCGAGTTAGTGGATTAAGAAAGTGAATCGGCTCCGAAAAGGAAAAGACTCTTCCATCGCCATCATGGCGACAGTTTTTTTGGAATAGTCGTGGAGTCGTGTTAATCAACTACCATGAAAAAAGAGAAACCATCACGAGAGCATACTAGGCATCATTTCCTCACAAGTTAAAAGCAAAAATTTCAGGAAAACGGGCGCATTTGAAGAAAAAGGGAGCGTCTTACTGTTTCCTTGGCTCATCTCCACTATGTACATTTTAACAGATTAAAGATACGAGAGGATGGCTGAGAAAAATTACAAAGAGACGACGTTGGAGGATATAACTGAATTTGACAAAAATTACTTACTTCCCTGTTGACTAGGTAGGATGTCCAGTCTAATGGAGAAACAAGTATTTTTTATGAAATTGAGTTTTATTTCTCAATGTAGTCTCCTTATTCTAAAACCACCTATATTGTAAAATCATTATTATGCGTTTCTTCATTTGAATAATAATTCTAGGATTCAAAAGTACAAAAAGTATACTTTATAGTACAAAGATAGATTTTAACTCTATTTTTCTGAAAACTGGCTAAAGAGTGCGCGTCAATATTTTACTGTACTAATCTTTTAGAGGTATATCAGAAAATGCCTAGAAACAATAGCAAAAAAAAAACAAAATAATGGTGAAATAGCTTCCTTATAGTATTGATGGAAAAATTTATATCAGAGAAAAAGAAAGCTATTTTGGCATTATTATTACTTTGTTATTAACAGACTAACAACTTTGACTATCTAACACGCATGTTAGATAGTCAAAGGACTGCTCGACGGGTGATTTGGGGAACTGTACCCAGTTTATGTCGCTGCTTTCTAAGCGGCAGAGGTGTCTGGCTTGCCGTTTCGAATGTTGTGGTATTAACTGTAAGGACGAGTTGGAGTAAAAACACTATCGCAACCACGCTGATGACGCCGGGTAGGCAAAAAAATTTCCATGGGTCATGTGTTTTTTTTTGTCTCCTTGCATTAGTTTTGTCGTAAATGACTTCATCAACCAGGAGGAAGCCATTTTAGTACAATTCTTTTTTAAGACTACTACACGAAGTCCGCTATCCGTATCGACGGATTTGTTGTAGCACAGTGCTATGATTAATTAAATGTAAATAAGTTCAGGACGCAAAACTTTGTCTATAGGAACTTTTGTAACTACTTGTTCTCATTATATTATCGACTGGGATTAAACCTATGAATGGAAATATGTATAAGATGATACAGTTGGTACTCTAAAATCCTTTATTATCAAAATTGGTCGCATTAGCTTTATGGTTTAACCTCAAACAGTTCTAGGAGAAACATGTTGCATAAATCCAAATTAAAAAATGCAAATATTGGAAACAGATCTAGTAAAATATACACATTTAAAAATAGAGGGCACATTTTGTTTAGACCATAATAAAAGATTGCGTACTTTTATCGAAAACTATCTCTTTTCAAAATAACTATAACACGGGTAATATTTTAGATATATAACAGTCAAGACTAGGAAATAACAATACTAATAATGGTGCTATTTACAATACTTAAAAACTAACATTTAAGCATGTTGACCCGCTGCACTATTTATTTGATATTGCGGGGCGAAAACGTAATATGGTTGAGGAACAGAATGCGCAGGTTGAACTGGTTGAATCGCCTGTGGTGATTGTGCTTGTGTGTAGGAAGCCTGTTGGGGAATGGTGTACAGAATTTGCTGCGGTACGGAAGCAGCTATTTTCTGAGTAGAGATCGGATACACCGGTTGGGGTCGAGGTACTGTTGCGAATGACTGCGGTGATTGACTATAAACAATTTTTGGCGCTGGTCCTGCTACAGATCCTCCTTGTGCCAATGTCTGACTGTAAATAAGTTTTGGTCCTGTCACTGGTGATGGCGCAAGTCCTGTCACTGGTGATGGCACGGAGATATGTTGTTGTGACGGTGGATTATATTGTATCTGAGGCAATGATAGTTTCGGCCGGTAAGTTAATTGCTGTGGTTGCGAATAGGTGGGAAGGATCGGTTGCGGTACGGGATTTTGCTGAATTACGGGAGCTTGTGATGATGGTTGAGGGTAATGGGCACGAACTGGAGCTTCTTGTTGGGTTGGTGCTGTTGATCTTCCGACAGATTGTTGAATTACACCCAAATTTGAGTAGGAAACGATAGGGCTGGTATACTTGAAACTCGAAACGTCCCCTGCTAAGGAGTACGGTGCAGGTGTAGATACTGACGCATGAATTGGAGTGTAAACCTGCAAGAAGGAATCATTTAAGCACGGTATATTGTCTCTATAGAATATAGAACACTATTTATATTTCACTAAATCAAATATTAAAATAATTGTAATAAACAAAACCTCAATTGAATAAATAATAATAATAATGTTTACTTCATTTCCTACACATATAGTACATTTATAAAATAATATATATCCAAATATGTGAGCAGTTTCAGTTTTTATTTATGTACATATGCAAGGAACGAAACCCCAAGACCAGGTTTGGTTTGGGTACACAGCACTCACCCATTTTCCCATCTCTATCTTGGGAATCACAGCAAACAAGCATACACATAAAAACTAAATTCCTAAAATAAACTAAACCTAAATTCTATGTGGCTCATCGAACAGAACTACCGAATTACAAAGGCAGTTAGAAAAATGACGCACTATGCCGCTGCTTATCAAAGGTGAGTTGGCGCATATACTTTTTAGATGTGGAAGATGACGAATTCTTGAATCCGTCTGGACGAGCGGTGAAGTGTCGATGTAATTAACCCGCGCGACCTGATATTTATATTATGAACGACGATCTGAAATGTTATTTTGATGTAAAGATATGGAGGAGCCCATTGCATGGTATACGCATGATGCCCTCAACAAAACTATTTTTCCTATTTAGCCATTAGCTCAAAGTGTGAAAAATACGATCATATTTTCTCAAACCATTTACAAATCGCAAGTAGATGGGCGAACAGAATAAGGATGGTGACAGCACAAACGCATTGCAGAATGGGAGCTTTACTTCAGTTGGTAAGTAGGACCTATGAGTATAATCAGATTGCTGTACGCGCGCCTACTATATGTAGTTACTTGTGTTCTATAACGAAATGTGTTTCCAAAGTTAGACCAAGGCTCCTCGCCTCCGTCACAATCGGTAAAGCAGTACTGCCGAGACGTAATGCAAACCTAGGCACCAAATCCGTGCATGCCTGTCGGTTACCGAACAGTATGGCGGCAAGTTTGGAAGAGTTGGTATGCAGTACATAAGATGAGTAGACACGCCAAATCGTATCCAAATCACTCTGCACGGTTCCCAACGTGTCCAGGTAAGCCTCCCTTCTAAAAGAGTAGTGTAACTGCGCATACATATGTGCAAAGTAAAATTTCAGAGAATGAAACAACACGCAGGTATAAATCGAGTAAAAAAGTGGTCCCAGAAGTGAGTTCTGAAGCACGCCGAACGCTAAAGAAGACCTCGCAGAAATATTGCCGTCGAGCTTTATCGACTGCGATCTATTATTTAAGAAGCTACATAGTGATTCTGACGCATTACGAGAGGCCGATATAGTGAAATATAGCTGTTAATAATTTATGATCTACCGCATCGAATGCTTTAGTAAAGTCAAGCAATATAAAAACGGATATATAACCCATGTCACGGGCAACTAAAAGATCGTTGGTAACTTTCAACAACGCAGATTCGCAGCAACGGTCAGGACGAAAATGCGATTGACACGCAGGCAGGATATTTACGTCGGCGACATATCGAACCAATTGGTTATTGATTACTTTCTCAAATATTTTGAAGAAAACACAAAAATGAAAGCTGATCTGATAACGATATATTTGTCGTGAATTCTACGACTGCATCACACTAAAGTTAGTACGAATGAGTGTTCATATTATTTGTGCTGGTAGCCGCGCGATCTGTGTTATGACGCCATAGCAATAATGATAATAATTAGAGAGATCTATAAGAAAGAGATATCAATGCAGCCACTGTAAATGTATCAAGTGTAAGTCCGTTCTAAATTTATTTAATTCACTTTTTGGGATTTATATTATATTCGGGTGCAGACAGTACTTACAAAGATAATAATTTGCTCGTTATTACCAATGTAGCCGCATACATGACCAAAGCTGGCAGCTTACTAAAGGATATGTACGCCTATATGTTACATGTCACGTATGTTGCTCATAGCCTTTATGCCACTTGAGAGTATTTAACAGATGAATAAGTTTGGTAAAACAGTTTTTGTTTAAAGCAACATCGTATAGAGCAAAATATCCAAAGCTAGATGGGCAACATGGCTAGAAGCTACTTTATTCTATACAAAAATGCGTAGCAGGCTATTCTTTTATTAAATGATGTCACATGAACCATTATTAAAGAAGCAGCGCGCCACTAGTACCGCGTTATCTTTTCTTCATTGAGGAATATGCAAACTACATACACTCGCCTGACTGAGGAAGCGCTGTTGCAATCGGTATAATGGTATAATCGGTAGTACATATATGTCTGTTACGTAAGCTTCCGCGGTCGTGAATAAAACGATGCTCTTGTTTTTCGGATTGAAACCGCATCGTTGTCGTAGCTTCTGCCAACGTTTCGTCCTTAGACTTATGGGACATCTCCAGGGCTATTACTGCATACTGACTTCAAGATTTAGTACCAACGAACAGAAACAAACCTACACTTTACAATTTCAAAGAAAACATGCCTTTAAATGTTTTTGGGATTTCAAGTATGACAAAATTTTATAAGGACGTTTTCAGATGAAATAGATCTACACAAAAAGCTCTACTGTCATCACAAGGTTATTTAGTTTATTTATACAATATACATGATATAAAACCCTGTTAGCTTTTGCACTCCAAACTATACCTGAATGCGATATTTGTGGTCAACTTGCATTTATTCCATGAGCATGGTGCAAAGAATTTCTTTATTTTAAGCACTTTTATAAAGATTATTATCAACTTCTCATACCACCAAATGATGTAATATGCATCATCTTTATTATTACCATAATACACTATAGATTATACGAATTAAAACCTCTTTGTTTTAGTTACCGGACATGTTTTTTGTCGGAATTTGAATTATTTTACGGCAAACTTAATATGCATGTGTAATTTTAACGTAATTTTTCTATATTATTAGCACATATTTCCTTTTTCATTTGAAATGAATTAAGAAGAGAGGGTGAGAGCTCATCTTCGTAAACTAGTAGGACAAAATCGCTAACGCTAGCAGTTAATACTAGTGAAACAATGAAAATACTTTCAATAGTTTCAGGGAAATTAACGTAAATGGGAGATTGGAGACCTTCTTATATTAGATTAGTCTATAAAACCGGTGTTCCCTTTTGAGCATATGGCGAATCGGCGACTGCCTCTATCGCTGATGTTTTCTTAATGAATGTATCATACCATAAGAAATATTTTTAATTTGCTTATTATAATATCTATGTTTCAATTCCATCTTTTAGTTTAATTATTTGCGATTCAAAGTATTTTGTTTTTCGAGGTATATCACGAAAATGGTCGTTAATAAAATACAAATTAGTTTGTAAAAGTGGATCCTGTAACAGAGTTTTACATTTGCTTATGCTTTGTGCATCCTCATTTAAATTGTTTATTACATCAATAACTTTCCTCAAATTGTCTGCGTAAAGTGAAGAGAGGGAGAGTCATAACAAGATAGGGAACCACGCTCCCTATATTGTTATGACTGGAGATGGAGGTAAGAAAAGTGCTGGCCATTTGTCTTTGTATAAAGCAACTCTTGTAGGTACTTTCAAGAAAACTTTTTAGTGTGATTAATTAATTCGTTAACATTCGAAAATTGCTCTCTAATAAATTCCTCTACTCTATGGAGGGCGTTGGTAGTGCATGTAATATGCAGCATATTTTTCAAGATGTCTTCAATTTTCCAGCTATACGCATATAAGCTGCAGCGTCACACACAAAGAACAAAGCTGTTTCCCATTTCCTCATATCTTAAAAAAAAATTTAATACAAATTGACAACTATTTTCATTATTGCATCAGCATTTACCCGTCCTATTGTTTACCTGACTATTGAATATGGCTTTGTTGGACGATTTGTATATGAAACACCAACAATGACGTGAACCACGCTTCGCCCTTACATATTCATCTGCACTCAATCGGTAGTAATTGTCTCCTACATTGGTTGTAATTTTGTTTACTATTCTTTTGTGTATATTTTTGGGAGATTTTTTTGTAACGTTGACCCATTGGAAATACTTCCACCTGTATACTTTGTCAGAAAACTTTTAAAGACTGAATTATCTAGTTTTCGGAAGGGTATATTTGCAGCCACAACGGCTCCGCAAAGATCGCCATAAAAATTCTCATTCGAGACACCAGAATTGCGATGAACATCGGATTTTGAATGGTTCATAAATCGAACTTTTTTTTTGAACTTTTTACACTGAACTGAACAAATCGTGCAATAAATCTTTGTGTCGTTGACAACTTTGAAACAATCATGACCCTTAATCCAGGAGCCATGAGCTCTCAGCAGGGACGTTTGTTACGACATAGTAGATACAAAAGAAAACCACAGAAACCAAACTAATATATCTGCACAAATAAAAAAAGATAATTCCGATAACGGGCGATAAAAGGAAATCAAATTTAATTAAAATAAAAAGGAATTCTAAAAATACCCAGAGCAGAGTAAACTAAAACTAATATGAGAAGAAAGATGATAACAATGATCGAAAACAAAAATAAAATAATTGTGGAAGAAACTAAACAACTAATACTATATGGAACAGATATAAAAAAACCCTGACCTCACAAAATGAACTAGAAATATAGAGGACAAAGCTGAAGATGAAACATGCACAACGATGCTTTCTGACTGAACATTAATGACTAAGTCACGAGGAGGGCGGAGAGGGTGTGGCTTGCTAGGCTAAACGACAGAGGCGGTCGTCGATCCACAGTATGCTTATGAGCAATAGCATTTGGAAAGTTTTGGGTCTTAGTAATGCAGATCAATTTCTAAAACAAAATAAGAAACCCTACATTAATACAAGCGTGAAACATAAAATCAGATTTTTACCACTCCATATTTGGCTAGAAATAAAGAAGAAACGAAAGTTGAGCCATCAACATAAAAAACAACGGAAATTTTAATGTATTAGAATACAACAGGATATACCTATCAATTAAATGACGGGCCACTAGATCAGTGAGAACTAACCTACACACAGTTCGCCAATTAATCCATCCGTTTACTTTCTCTCGCACCTAAACGAAGACGATAATTTTACCAGAATTTTTTATCATCACATTTTAATTTTTTTCATCGAGGAAATTTATTGGGTTTATTAACATTGACAGCGAATGCTAATACCCAATTTAAAGGGGAGATTTCGTTCGCTGGAGAAATAACGCAAAATTACCAATCTGTGCGAATATAATTACGTCTCGTTTATATAATTGGATGTTATGTTTAACAAAAAATAAATCCATTATTTATATCTAATAGCATAATTGCTAGTATTATTATTAAAGTAAAAAGTATTTTTCTATAAAAATTCTTACACAAAAGCTTCAAAACTAGAGAAAACTTTCCAAACAAAAAGTATTTAGAGAGAAATGCTGCACAATTAAAATTATATTCCGGTACACAGGATGCTCAGTTTTTTTAATGGAATAGCCTGTATATTACTGCGATTTTAAATGCCTCTCTTCAATTCATCGCAACTTTTTTCAATATTCCCTATATCTGTCTATTTTACAATTTGAGATAATTGATATTATTTGAAATTTTTGCGAAATATCGGTGTTTCTTGAACTGCCGCTATCCTCAACGTCTTACACAATTGGATGGTGATTAATTTTATACGATTGAATCTAGAGATTCTAGAAGAATCTATTTTGGAAACATTTCCCCATACCTAAAATGCGTCCTTATTAAATACAAAGCTATGCAGATAAGCTTTTCGCGCAAAAACGTAGAGTGCTGTGACGATATACTATAAACTTTTATTTCACTAAAGATATTTATTAAAGCAAATTTGTAAACGTTATCGTTTTTGATACAATTTCATCATCTACTCGAAGTAATCGTCATTTTCCTACATATGTACGTTGTCTTGTAAATTAACCAGATTGTATAAATATAAATGTGTGAAAAAAAATTGTATAAAAAAAAAGTGAAAATAAATACGCAAATGTTAATAATTACAGTTCAACATAAAAGAATTAAATTAGATTAGAGAACACAGGTACTGAAAATTGTTTAAAACATTTTGTAAATTATTTAACAAAAATATTTATGCAAAGGCTTTCTGATGAATTTGTTAAAATAATACATAACATGGACTTTACACAAAATAATACTCTCGAGTAGTTACTAAATGTTCAATAAATTACAACGAATCGCATTTACAGCTTGTGTGAAGCAAACATTGAATAGACGTGAAATTTCATGCCTTAACTAAATTTTGCGTTTTATATTTAATGAATATCTTTAAAAAAACAAATGTTTAGTGTTTCGTCGCGCAGCACTCTATGAATTTAAGGAAAAAACTTATCTGCATACCTTCACATTTAATTTACTAAAAGACACATTTTATGTATAGGGAAATGTTTATTAAAAAATATGTTATTTTCTCTATCACATCGCAGAGAAATACACAGGTTTTTCATTAAAAAGAATTAAATAGCATGATTCAAACAAGGCAATGATTTCAATGATCATATTGTAGTTGTTATAAAGAAGTTTTCGATGTATTGCCTGAAACTGCAAGAAATACTCAGTCGAAAAGTATTTAAGGCACCACCGTAAAGTGTAAAGCATTTAAAATGTCCGCCATTAAAGAAACATCGACATTTCACAAAAATATTAAACTCTGTAAATTACCTCAACACTAAAATGGGTGGGTATAAGGAATTTTGTCTATTAAAAAAAACTAAATTTATATCTTGCGAAGCGGAAACCGAACACTCTGTATACGCGGATACAATTTTATCTTTCGCAGTATTTGTTCGTGAATATTTTTTATTTGAAAACCTACTCTCTAAATTGCTCAGTAACGGAATCATCACCCGTCCAGACACTAGATATGATGTAGTATCGTATAAACAAGGTTCGTACAGGTTGAGTATGCATCGTCCAGGTTTACTTTTGTGCCACTCTACATACAACTATACAATCAGTTTTATCAGAACCACAGACAAAATACAAAAGTTAAAATTAGTAGAATGTCAAACATATCAAACAACACTCTTAAATATGATAAATAAGTACAAACAAACAAAAAGTGGGGTAAACCGACCAAAAATTGAATGATAATAATTTTATATGTATGTATGTATGGCTGGCGAGACGAGAACCATTCAATAGCGAAAGTGATAGGCTCAAATGAGTAGATTATACGAAAAAAATACCTATAAATTGCGATTTTTTTAAATTGTGTTATTTTTCGATAAAATAATTTTAATTTTTTCAGGTCGGATAGACACCAAATTTTATAACGTCAACCCAACACAGAGTTTTAAGAAAAAAATTATTGCCCACAGTAAAACATTGTAAAGGTCATGGTATAGTTTGGCGGTGCATAGCTCATTGTGACATAAATTATATACAAGGTAATCATTAAAGTTTCCCATTTTCCGTGCGCTTCACGAAATTAGCAGAGACTAAACAGACTCATGTTTTGTCGACTATCGGGGAAACCAGTAGGGCAACACGAACCATTCTCATGAGACGAATAAACACGAGTCTCTCTAATCTCTGCTAATTTTATGAAGCGCATGGAAAGTGGCAAACTTTACTCATCATATATTAAGGGTATACTTCTACCTACTATACAATTAATCAAGCACCCCAACATTGTGACACCGGAACACTAACACACTTCTGCCAAACCCTTACCACCATACTTCACTCGCACTGTAAGCGCATTTCAATGGGCAAACTATCATCATCAGCAATATAATTGAATTAACAAACTAAACAAAGAAATAACCTAATTATGCAAATCCAAAGTATGCAATTTAGAATTGTTTGAATTTGCATAATTTGAATAACCAAATTCTAAACTATGCAAAATTTCTTCTACATCTAACATTTACGTTCTTAATTAATTTATATTATCAACATCTTAATTCTCTAATCTTCTGGCATATGTAGAGCAACACTACATTTATCAAACGTCAGAATTTAAAATGAGCCAAATGCTGTTCCCCCCTAACTCTGGTTGATCTTCTAATCTGCCCATACACTTAATCATGAAATTTTGTAAGCTACTGATTTTCCCTAAAAGGATTTTAAGGTTACTGTTTTTTGAAGACTTTTCCTGTAACTTGGATAAAAGGGCAATTTCAAATACTTTTTATTACCGCTCTCAATGCGTTCAAGTGTGCTTATACTTCTAACTTTTAATCTACTCTTATGTTTCCTCCATCTTCACACAATCCATCTAAGTTAGTATTGGTGATTTCTTTTGCTTCATTTAGATACTTATCTTTAGCTAAGAAGAAACTGAGTAAACGATATACCAAAAAGTTAATAACCGAAAGTTTGTGTTGCTTATTGTTATTAGCAGGTTTTCTGTATGAGTCTATTTCTAATTTGGAATGGAATCCTGTTATTTGCTCCAGCCTTTCCTCCAGGTGATACACCGCATTATACAGCATTCCGAATTGAGCTCTATCAATTTGCTCCTTAATGTAGTCTTTTAATGATTCTAAATCCGATCTCAAAAATCCGTTGCGTTTAGATCAGTTGACTTAGTGGCCATGCATTTCTAAAATGCCTGGTTATAATACGACTGTAGTGAACAAGTCTTTAACTGGTCGATGAATATGGCGTGGTGCTTCATCCTGCATAAAAGTTGTTTTCAATTTCGTCCTCATTTTGCAGTTCTGGAATTGCATAACCCCTTAACATTTGCAAGTATCGTTCACCAATAACAGTTACAGTTACGAACTTATTATTCTTCTATCTCCTCGAAAAAATACGGAGCAGTGATGAAATTTGCTGCGAAACTGCACCAAACAGTGACTTTCTTGTCACTAAGATTTTCCTAAATGATTGTCTGTGGATTTTCTGTTGGCCATATTCGACAGTTTCGAGAAAAAACAAAAATATCGCGATAATAATTCGGATTTAATTTCAACTTGAACTAGTATGTGCAAAGAAAAGTCGTACCTGATTGCCAATTCCGCCTCCTCAAATCAAGCTCGTTGCCGTTTACTAAAATACATTTTTAGTATCTTGCGTAAAATTTTTCAAATCGTGGTGCAGACGTTTTGACATTGTTTTAACACAATTAATTTCTAGCGGATAAATATTGGCTGTTTTGATATTCCGAAAGAAGAAGAATTTAGAAGTTGACTGAAAATTAAGTAAAAGAATTTCTTTCATCCCGAAAACCTTTGCACCAATCTTCAAAATTCTTCAGATCTTAATTGAGACGCTTGCCTTTTTTGTCAGTCATGCTACCCAAGTTTTCAAAAAAGTCCTAATGCGAGTCGAGGAAGTGTATTTTCAGAGAGATATTTACGCTCATCCGGTGATAATTTAATAACAATTTTCTGATATCTGTTACCTTTTTTACTTCTGCACCGCACAAGTCGTTATTTGGCTAATCTGGCACAACTGTTTCAAGGATTCATGGATCATTATTGTCAACCATGTTGCCGAATAATAGAATGAATTCTCCATGAATTCTCGAAACATCCAAATTAATCAAATAACCTGTTTAGCGAGAAGTGTAATGGTATTTTAATATCATTTACCACACTCCATACTCCTTGCTGTTTATATATACAAATAATAGTCTAGAATCTTGTTATAAACATTTCGGTGTAGCTAAAGTACAACTTTCTTTAGCACATTAAATATGAAGCAATAAAGTTTTTCGTTTAAAAATCATACATCGTTCTGACGAAATACTATCTTGTTCCTCGAAATTTATTAATTAAAACAAACATTAAAACATTCATTCTTCAGGAAAGGAAAAGGTGGTTAGCACGATTATGGGCCAAACGACGAGTTTTCGTTTAAACATGACACGGTCCGAACCCGGAACGCGTTTAGCTTTAACTGACTCTGACCGTGGAAACCTGCGTTATTATTTTAAAACAAATATGTAAACAGTATCTTTTTAGTACAACTCCATCATCTACTAGAAGTGACCTTCATTTTCCCAGATACACTGTCTAATAAGTTAACCAGCATATATAAATAGAAGTATCTAAAACCCTAATACTATGCGGGGTGTTGTATTGTGATTGCGGAAACTGAACAACCTGTATATTTGATTTTAATTTTATATTTATATATTTTATAGCGCTAGTCCCCAAATACTTGAACACTTTCTCTGTAAATCGCTAAAAATGGATTACCTTGCACCTACGCACTAGGTGGACACACTGTACAACAGCGCCAATTGTAATAAGCTAGATATACTCGTAGATAAGAAGATGTATCTCTCCATTTGGATGTGGTGGTGGTCACAAGGGACTTCAAATATTATATACGACACCTGACAGCTACATAATACCGTGATATTTTGCAGAACCGCCGGTTGCGATCCGTAACGCAAACCTACGACCGATCTGAGGGCCAGCGGACCAAGTTTCCAATCTAAGCAGGTACACAGATTAGCAGTAGATACGGGGAAAATAGTTTCAGGATACTAAATTGGTCAGCACGAGGACGAGATTCATGGTTCGCCCTCCAGAATGACTAAGAGATGGAAATCTGTCACGAAAAAGGATAAGCGCTGCTTCGTATGACGTGACTGACGACTTGTGCAATAAATTAGTGGATTATGTGCCAGCGCAGCTCTGGAAGTACATACTTTAATGCAGTAACGGATGAGTCCACTATCAATCTATACTTATGCACCTTCTTTTGCTTTTCATATTTAAATTTGTTGTTTTCGTTTGTAAAAATTTTATCGTGAATAATTTTAATAATATACAAAGAGAGAATTTTTGCAACTTGCACCGGCACTTAAATTAATCGAAAAAATTTGAAGGTCCCTTTTGTATGTACTAATGTTATATGTAAATAGTGTCATATGTGGTAACATCAACAGTCTTGTCATAAAAATCGCGTTATTTACTTTTTTACCTAGGTGATGAAATATGACTTTCTTACCTCAAATGAGATATGAAAGATTCAACTTTCTACCGGCTGGGAAAAATAGTATATTTCAAACTTAGGTCGCGGGCAAGTATTATAAACCAAGCCAGAGGCGAGGTTTGTAATTGCCCTAGGTCTGCAAGGGCATCTTTTTCACGAGGTTTGTATACAATTTTTTTCCCAGCCAGCTCTATTTATTTCATTAATCCGTGTAGACTGTATCGAATGTACTAATGTAATTTGTTAATAATGTCACATGTGGTCACATCTAACATATATAACTTTATCATAAAAATCACCACGCTTACTTTCGTACCTAGGTACCTCAATCATGTCGAGATTTTTATAATAAAACTAAGAATGTAAAAGGAAACCAAGATCATTCACGTTTCAATGTCATGACAACAGCAGAGTATGTACAAAAATATGGGTACAAATTCCACTTAGGGAAAGGCTGCTGACCCACTAAAGCATTCAGTCGGTTCCTACCGACCAACTAGGAACTGCCCGCGCGAGTCAGATCCTCAGTGAGCCCTCCTTCCCTCCTCCTCCCCATGTCAGAGTTCCTTCTCAACCTTTGATAAGTAACAGTTGATGTCGATTCTTGGGGACTAACCTCACATCTTGATCGCCGCGGTCTAGGCCGCGCGGGCGACAACAATCGGCCCCACAGAACCTAGGCCGCCCAAGTGCAACAACAGATCCCTCGGGGCCAAAGCCGATAACCACTGGTAACTGTCGACCAGTGACGGAAATGGAATCGACCCTAAGATACAATATGCAACCGGAATGGCCGGGCCAAAGCCCTACCCAAATCATGCGTGCTAGAGTCCAGGTAAGGAGCTCCTGGCATTACGATGAATCCAAAGAATTTCCCGATCGGCCAGGAGCGGCCATTATACGGACTGGTACAACAAAATTTTGCATTCTCTCCTATGTAAAGTTGCCCCCGCCACCCTCGTTAGTCTGACCAACCAGAGATTGGGTAGTGAAATTGCAGGAGTTTATGGGTAAACCCCACACAGTAAGCGATTTAACAGAGCATATGCATAGAATACGAAGTAGTTTGAGATTTAGTGAATTGATAATTAATTATTATTTGCAGCACAAAAATTGAAAAAACATCTAGTTTCGCCTGAAAATGCAGGAAAAACGGAAAAATCAATGAAGTTCAGTGACTAAAGCTTTTCCTCGGTAGTAAAACTAATCATCATTGCCAACTTATCTGTTGGACGCGAGTGTTAACTACCGCTACATCAAATGATATACATCAACAACTATTGTGGTTGGGACTTTTGTTATAGCTTTTTTCATATTGAGATTGAAGTACTAGGCCTTTCTATAATTTGAAATGTTGCTAAGTCAAAAAAAAGGGAAATGATGACGAAAATCATCAATTTGCACAATTTAGCATTCACAGTTAGCGAAATGCCTAAACTTTTTTGAATTGAAGAAATATATGGAAATGTGTCAAAAATTATGTTAATTATGTAGTGAAAGGTACAAGTTTTATTTCTTTTGTTTTCCTGTAATTTCATTGTTTTAGTTGAAAAAGATATGCGAAGTTTGTCTTCTTTAATTTGGTGACCAGGCACAGTATAAGTTTCATGAATTTCTCAATTTAATTAAAATTGATATTAAGTTATTGTAAATATACGTATTTGTATATTGAAGAGAATAACATGGGATATTCGTCTGACTTGGTCGTTAATCACAAGGTAAGTTTCAGTAACTACTCTTATCAGATATGGATTTATAATAAATTTAATTTAAATATTTATAAATGATATAACCGGTATAACCTGTTTACAAATAATAAACAGAATTAGGTCGGATAGTTTCCTTGGCTTGGTTATTATTTAGGAAGCTATCCAATTTTATTCCGCTTAATACTTGAATAACTAATAGCTTACTAGGCACAATATAATTTCTTTAGTTAGTAGAGAATGCGAAAGTGACTTGTTGTAATGGTTTATTTTCTTTCTGTATATTTGGTTCTTGTGCATTTAAACTTCTAATTTATATCAAAAACGTTACGCCATATTCATAAATAACAACAATCTATACGGTTATAATTTTTGCTGCCAATAGCACGTAGCATGGACAACAATAACACATCTGACAAAGTTTAAGGTTGTTTCAATAAGAGCAATACTTCGATCTGAACCCGTGAAACCCGCTATAAGCTATTTGTGGTCAATACATTGAAAAAAGTGCGGAACCTAATCTGGACTAGTAATGCGCACACCGTAACAGAAAAGCGATACTTTCCCATTTTTTGTCGGCGTTGTAGTAGTAGTAATTAGTTATTTAATGCAATAAAAATTACATTAAAAGTCATGCGAAATATGTACAAAATACATGAAAGACCTCAATAATCAATGTGCTTTTGCATGGTTGTTAAACGATGATACAGCTGGCCGTCTTTCAGTAAGTCTCTCCGACACGTAACGTGTATGTTGCAGTCTTGAAAATAAAGATGGAAAAGGTAACGTAAAGATCTTTTCACTAGTGTTCTATATGATTGATCTGGTTTTAGGTAACATAGCACGTTTTTGAAGCAAGGAGACTCGTTCCGTGATTGTGAACGTTCCGCAGAATGCAATAGCATAAGACGCCACACTATGAAAGTTCACGAAGTAGGCGGAACGGTTCGCATGGTTAATAGAAACGCTCTTGATTCTTCGAATGCTATATATTGCTGCATTTAGATTATTTGCTATTTCATTCATGTCTATCTTCTAATTTAATTCATCATCTATACATAGACCTAAGTGTTTTATGTTCTTTGTTTCTTCATCTTTTTCGTGGTTAAATTCTGGTTTTTGTGTTTTACTCTTGTTTAATTTTACTCGGTTTGAAGAAAATTACCTTTCTGCCTCTATATGTACAGCTTCCAATTTTTCCAGTATATCATTTTTAGAAGTTTCTCTAAATATATGTATGCCGTTTTCTCCCTTTAGTTTCTGTATTTATAATGTCCCTTGTTTATTATTTGGGCTATTCTTTATATTCAAGTAACTTTCTCTAACTTCTCGCTCTATTTTTAGTTTGTATTGTATTGTCTGTAATATGCGGTAATCATTGTTATAAGAATTTCACATGCTTGTCTTGCATATATCCCGGAGAATGTAATATGCACATAATTTTTATTTAAATTCTAGGATGGTTTTGATATTAATTATTCTAACGTTAGATAATATTTTTGTATTTTCAGTTGCGTGTTTTGGATCATTCTCAAACGTGTTTCTAAGCTAAATGATCAACTATGTGAAGATTAATCGTACATATATCATAACTTGCAACATCAATATTTGTAATAATGTTGTTTATATATGTCTGCGTGGTTCTTGTAACCGATTCAATAGTTTTAATAGAGAACCTGTAAGATTTGAAGAAATATATTACATTATACGTTTGGCAATTTATTTGTTTAAAATCTAAATTAAAATCACCCGCTATGAAAACTTTATTGTTGATATTTCCATTTGATTTAGTACTTTATTTAATTTACTGATAAAAACACGAAAATCTCCATTTAGGGATATAATTATATGGCGCACATTTGTGTTGCTTTTTATGTAAATGTTTATGTAAATAGCGTATAATTTCCGCAGCCAAGTTACGCTCTTAATCAATTTCAGGTTTTCTAATTTAGTATTATATTTCCTTTCGTTTATGTGTTGTGCTACACTTAGCGATTCTATTCTACCGTACCTATAAAACCTAATGTGCTCCTTGAATCTGCCGCCTGGTTGGAAAACCTAACATCGATTAAGAGCGTAACTTAGCCGCGGGAACTAGACGCTTACGAAACTATTTATATAAAAAGCAACACGAATTTTATAAACATTTATTGGGGTGGCACATACACGTGTTTTATGTATCGTACTACAATGACGAGAGACTCTTTCGTCCATTTGTCCATATTTTTCGCATGTTTTAGTTTTAAGGTGTGTAGGCGGCAAAAGTAGGTACTTGTAAATAATATTTTCTTCTCAAGAATAGGAATAGAAACTGCTGTCCAGGATTAGTTAATTAAACTTGTGTGGTGCGGAGAGTGCTGAGACATTAGCACCGTTTACCCTATTCATGCTTCTCTTTCTGCCGCTATAAAATTGGCTGCTGTTGTATTTCCGGTGCCTTTTATTTTTATCTATTTAATTTTCGACTTTTTCTGCGATTGCGATTGCTTTGCTGAATGGTTTCTCTATATATCTATCTTCTTTTGTGTTACTATTTTCCTCGGTTGAAGTGGCTCTAACCGTAGACCTCGTCTTCGTCGAATTCTTACCATATTGAACAGTTTTTATAAATGTTTACTGCTTTCCCATCTTTTCACGTCTGTGAGTGAACATTGCTTTGATAAGTTTATACTACAGTTCATTAACATTATTTAAAATTTGTACTATTTTATCACTATCGGTTTCAACGTTTAGACTACTATGTGACACTTTTGAAGCTGCTGTAGTATTGTAAGACATACTTAATATTTCGAAATACATCCAATTTAGAATCAAATAAATGTCGCTTAAAAATTTAAGATGATTTTTACTTCAAAAATGGGAACAGATGTGTGTGTTTAATAAGAGGGTAGTCTGAAAAGTTTCAAGCTTTAACATGAAGAAGGCGTTACACGTTGAAAATATTCAGGTAATATTTATTACGTATGCATTGAATAATAGTTTTGGCAATTTTGCCATTATTATTATTAAATTATCTCCTGTTTATCAAGGTTTGTTCATGTTAATTTATTATTTCCGTCGAAGAACTGTTTTCTTTAGTTTTCCTTTTAACTGTTAGTAATTAAGGTTTTCATCAGATTAGCTTCTAACTTCTTTAACACTGCAATTAATTCTCATTTTTCAATTTACCGCAAACTTGAACAACTTCCACATCACAAAATAAGCAAAACTATTGATAAATATTTAAACAAGTCAGAAATATGTACGTTTATAAGAATGGGATACCCCATCCGGGAACAGATTGTATAATCGCATGGAAATAATCTACCAATTTAACACATGGAAAAATACATACCTTTTGTGGAATGGGTGCAATTTTACTTAATGGCTGCGTATTATAAACAACATTCTGCGGTGTATACTGAGGTTGCTGTTGCGCTTGCTGAGGAACGTACGGGATTCCAGGAGCAGCTGCTGTTGGCTGTGGCAAAAACTTATACGTTGGTTGTACGACGTAGTTTAATTGCTGTGGAGAAGAATATTGTATTTTGTGCGGTGCAACGTACGGTGGAGATTGGTATTTCGCAGCGTTGAAACCACCGCCGGAGCCCGAAACTGGTGATTCCGCCGATGTGGCCGGCTTAACCGTACTAACTGCAAAGTCATTACTTGCACGTCTTCGTATCGTGTGCACTCCCAACGCTTGGCCGATGCTCGCAAGAAAAAGTACCTGTAATTGTTTCTGTTATAAAATGGGCTACAGAAGTTGCTAGAACGATTAAGTTTGGTTAAGATTAACTAGATGCCCATTTAATAGATTAGTTGCAAGGTTAATCGCTGTTCTGGATTTCTTGCTATATACTATTTACACGCAATAAGAGATTTAAAACGTGATTCTTAAATTCTAATAAATAATTAAGCAGTGAGAATTCGAATGAGGCTAATTGCTAAAACAATAATTTTTGGGTTACTTACACTCTTACAAAAAAGTATTTATTGAGCATCTAAATTGAATATTTGTCGAAATTGCTGAGAAAATATTTGTAACACAATTTCTATATAAGAAAAGAGGTACCCGCCAATGAGAAAGTAACTTACTTTAACTTTTTTAAGTATCGTCCAACTTTAGTATTCACAACCATTAGAAAACAATCCAGGCTTGATGAAAAATATGTATGTACATCGCGTAATTTGCAATTATAAACAGTCCTATCGGATTTATATTGTTTAAAGGAAGATTATTTAAATTTGTTCGGTATCCACAAAACAAAGTATAGAATTTGAAAAGCTTTCGATCGGACAAGGTAAAAATTCAAAAACGTAAACCTATTAATAATGACCCAAATAGGGAAATCGTCATCGGATACTTCGCAAAATATCCAACAATGTCTTTAATACAAGATGCGCTGGAATTAGGTATTCAATACACAGAACACTTCGCAAACATAGCTTATTGCCGTGGCTCAACAACTAAAAGAAATTGATTTCCCAAGAGCTTTTGCAACTTTATTTTAACAAGGTCTCAAGAATGCCATTTTTTTTATATTATCTAGACGAATGAAGCCAAATTTACAAGAAGTGGTCTGCTTAAACAGCACAAATCTCATTACCGAAGCAATTCGTACTTAGAACGCAAAGTGTGTTACGATACACATTCTCCGAAATACCTTGAAAAGCATCAATTTTAGATGTTTAAGGAATATGAATTTTTTTTTTTTTTTTAAAGTAATTTGATAGAAAAGAGAAAAATAACTAGTTGTACTAAGAGAAATTAGTTTCGCCGATTTTTTCAGACACGCTGTTTAATATCTTCGGAAAATTAGTTCGGTTTCTAACCTATCCTATACTATACGGTCAACAGTAACAACGCAAAGTTTCAAATCTCAAGAAATTAAAAAAAAACGCAATTATTTCATTCATATCGTTAGAAAAAGCAGCATAATTGTTTAATCAAATAAACCGTAAAATTGGATCGGGAATCCAAAATTGTGATAATATATAGGATGGTCTTCTTCTTACTTCTGGTATAACCGGAAATGTGAGATTACTAAAAATAGTTTAGTTCAATAGCACATGACAGTTTCAGTGTAGTGCCAAGTTTCCCAAGTATACTCTTTCATGCACGGGTCGATACAGTTCCTTGTGAGGTACCCTGTATATTTTGCGGTATTTCGTGTTCCTTAAACCTATATAAAGAACACAATTGCCAAATGGTAATGCATATATAATCATGGTGCACAACCTTAACTACAAACAAACGCAAACAGAAGCATTAATTAATATATACCTCAAATTACATTATATATGGTGAAAGGGAATGGGGCCTACCATTTTCAACTTGAAATAAGTATTCAATTACATATTGCACAAATCAGGACAAAAGTACATAGTTGCTCAATAGTAATTGAATAAGTAAATGCATAAATAAGCTTGGCGTACCCTGCGGTCGCAACGAAAGAAACAAATTCAAGCAATTCGTTTTTTCTTAAAACGCTTAGACACCTCAATTAACATTTTTGAATTACCATATTTTAGCCTATATTCCAGAGCAATTCAACTTCAGGTTTTCCCGAAGATGCCATCACGTTTGTTCTAAATGCAATATCCTGCAGATTTCAATGATTTTCGATACGCGATAAAAAGACATTTCCAGAAAACTCAATCTAAACGTTTTTATTACGAATAGAAACAAATGGGCAAAACTTGTCTACTTTTAGAAAAACACTTCGGAAGTACTTGGCCATAGATTAATATTTACGGTTTGTTTATTGTTATTCGATTAATTAGATTTTAGTTTTAGTTATGGTTATTTTGTTGCAATTTATTAACTTATTTGCAAGGTTTTATATTATTTGAAATATTTCTTGGCATATTGACTTATATATGCACCGAATTTCCTTTGTAAATACTTCGCAATATGGAGAAAAAAATACTGATGAATAAAAATAAATGTACGGAAGTATGCAAAACACAGTAATCAGTTAGTTTTAAAAATTATGCCACTGAAAACATTGCAAAATAATGGTTTTTCTCGCTAATAGATGTCCCAGTTTTTACATTAGCTTAAAATTCCATCAATTCCATAATTTCATGCTTCTTTACTTTATATATCTTTATATCTAAGTATACACATACAAACCCGTATTCCATCCATCCATATTTCGATTATTAATTTGATGTGTCATGTACATGTACGTTGCATAATAATGAGCTTTCGATAAATGCAAATTAATGACTACTGTTTTTAGATAACTTATATATTTGGAAACACTTCATTTATTGCAATACATTGACCTCAATGCAAATGTGTGCCGACGTAAATGTTCTACTCCCTTTTCTAATGTAATAAAAGCGTTTAATATTTTCCAAACCAAAAAAAATCGACTACTTCGTTTCATACTTGGAATCTTCCTCACAAAGATGTTGCAGATGAAGAAAAAAGAGTGTTCCTAACATATCTCGTATCAAAAAGAATACCTTCGTGCAGAAAATAGAATTCGAAATTTTTCTAGGTTAGGACCACATCTAGTATATCATTAATCTCTTAATTTATTGAACATCAATTATAAATAACCTATCGATGGAATTTTATTTAATAATGAATAGATGCCATAACAGTAGGATTTCTCAAATATATAAAATTTGAAAATGTTACAATTTTTACCAAGAAAATTAGTAAATGAATCTTCGTGCTAACAGCATTGCAAAAAAATATGTGTATGAACTCAATCAATCGGTGTACTGTGCTTCCGAATTAAACCGGCCAAGCCACTTTCATGTATTTATTTTTATTTCTAAATAGACCCCAAATGTCTTTTAAACCGGGTACTGTTCCCCAAACCATCCCTCGAGCAGTTCTGTACTAAACCTATTTGAAATACAACTGAATATGATACCACCGTCTGCCGAAGAACTAACAGATAATGAGGATAGCGTAGATAATTTAGTCAGGAACTTCAGAAGTTGATGTACGCTTTAAAATGACTATGAATCTGATGTGTGTGAGAATTATATGCCCCTGACCAAGTAACAAATAATACGAGAAAAGCGATCAAGAGGGTTTTCGTGCCTTCTTCATCTAAATTCGAAAACAGTCCTAACTTTGTTGAAGTTCATGTAGCTTATTCTACCTTCTCAGAACCAACGTCGACTAACACATTTAATTCTACCCATAAATTTTCATACCTAGTAGAGCTATAAATACTGTTACACGATTAAGCGCATGCGTTTGCACTATATAAATTAAGCATGCCATTACTTTAACGCATGGCTGTTGGGGTTAACCTTCATATAGTTTGTGCCGAAAAGAAACTTGAATTCGATTGTGCAGTCGTCCAACAAAGAAGATCGTATCGCAGTTGTTGCACTACATAAATGCTATATGCAAAGGAGCAAAATTTTCAAGACGCTTCGTCCGCTTAGGATTAGTCGAATGTTCGTGTATCGGTGAATTAAACTATCTGAAGAAACCGGAAGTATTAAAGATCGTCGGCAATCAGGGCGTCCACGCACGATTCGTACGCCATCATAAAAGTCGTAAGAGCAAGAATTCGAAGAAATCCCCTGACAAAGCAAGAAATTATGGCTCATGACACTTTCAACTAACGCACGGGACAGTTGGTAACAATAGCACTTAAGAAAACAGAATTGGAAAGTCAAAACAAGTGTTAACGAAGGATGCTGATAATCGAAAGATCCTATTTACAGATGAAAAGATCTTCACTATCGAAGAACATGTTAATAAACAAAATAGTCGAGTGTATATAAAATCACCACACTTCCGAGCTGATTCCGCAGCTTGAAAAGGTCACCATCCTACGTCAGTCATGATTTGGTGGGGCGTCTCCTATGATGTTAAAGCTTCAGCAAAAGTGTGTCAGAGTTCAGGTCTGGAATCCGAGTAAAACCTCTGAATCAGGCTTTCTGCCAAAATGAGCACTGAGTATTGACAACGCATACTTGGTTTCACGCGAATTTGCCTAGTTTCATTACCACCGAAGATTCTCTGGTAGCCCGGACCTAAATCCATTAAATTACACATTGTGGACAGTTTTAGAGCACAAGGTCTGCCATAAAGGATACTCCAACTTTGATTCCCTAAAGAAGGTCTTTCCTATTGATATGTGGCCGCCAAGACTTAAGACTTAAGGCTTGCATAAAGGCCAAGGTCGGCCATTTTCAATGGAACATGTATTTTTTACTTACATACATATTTATTTATTATTTATTTTCAATTGAAAGTCTGATATGTTTTTAATGGAGAACTATATCAACTAATTATGTCTCAAAATAATCTGTGTGTTAGATAACATAATTACATATTCGAAACTAATTTCAGAAATACGCATCTTCATTGGCGTTCTGTTACCTAGAAGATACCACAAAGTACGCCACGAGCGTAAGTTCTGATCATGTGGAAAAGAAAATGTAACTAGAACAATGCCCCCGGGAGCGCGCATTGCTTTGAAATTACTCCAGCAGGTTAAAGATCAGGTAAATTCTAATTATAGAATAGTAATCACAAGAAGGAAGTAGTGGTGGATTCTTTTTAGTTACCTTAATGCAAATGCACGGGGGATTCATAGATGGACTTCATGAACGGAATTTATTGGAATTTGAAAGGCATGTAACGAGATCCTATTTGGGTAAATAATAAAAGAAAAAGTAAAAATCTCTGCTCAGCAAGTTAATTACTTACAGCACTCCAATTTGACAAAACTGGACACTTTAAAAAAAAATATAGAAAACCAATTGAGGAGATATGTTTACAATTCAAGAATGCGATGATGATACAAAAAAAAATCAAAAGACGTTGCGTTCAAAAGAAATGCCTAAAAACCGTCTGCAGTATGAGATTCAATAGACACTTTCTATCCTTAAAAGCTTATCAATAAGGCTACCTTTATTTTCGATTACGATATTGGGATATTGCCCTATTTAAATCAACAAATATTTATTTAGTGGCTATACTGTCAACTGGCAAGAGTCATAATCATTGCAGTTTTATATTTTCAGTTATTTCAATTGTTTGTAGTTGTATAAACCGTTTAGAATATTTTCTCCATCAACATCACATTCAAGCTTCATATTAACAAAGAACAAGAAAAGAAAAAACACACAAGTAAATGACCGATTACAAACATATAATGAGAATTTGCAAGCACGTACTCGACGTAAAGTATGATTTTTTGTACGAAAAATGCAACCTAGTTTAACTGCAATTCGTGGTACTGTCAATGGCAATGATGATCTCCCTAACTTCATCATATGGATTATGAATTTAAACGGATAAAACGGAAAAGTATACTCATTGAAGGAGATGATATTATTCGATGGAAGCACAAATGCTTACGAGGCATCAAGGAATTTAAAGAAGACGAGATAATTTTCTTCTTCGTATTATACTTTTCATCTGCTTATTTAAACTTTTAATTTGCTTGTAATCTTATTTTGTTTCAGATCGAACTATAATATATACAGATAGATCATGGGTGTACGTCAAACATGGAGTAAATAAAAAATGCGCAAACATTGTTCAAAACAGTAGATAAGTTTTTATACAAGAACTAAGGACTTGTTCGAAATTACCCAGTGGTTTTGAGCCTTATTTGGCATGCTGGTGTTGATAATAGTTTTGTTGCTGATGCTAAATATATATTGCTCTGCGAGAAAAACACTGACGTTCATTATGAGACAAATTCAAAAACACATGAGGATTGGTCTATAGAGAAAATATTTTCAAATATATCGCAGAACCCAGTAATTGTCCTTAATAATCCTTCGCACCACTAAAGAAAATTTTCCAACGACAGAATGGAGTAAAACCCAAATTATTGAACGGTTTCGTGAGAAACAAATATCAACCACTAATGGGATGCCAAAAAGAGACTTACTGGTTTGCGTATCACCAACTGAACGGTAGTAAGTTCTGTTTTTGTACACAATATCAATAATTTACAGAGTCTTATTGTTCCGGTGCATCCACCTTAATAAGTATTTGCCAACCTACATTTTAAATTGGATGCTTATTATTAATCCCTGTATATCTTTTGATGATTTCTACAATTTTTTTTTGAGTTGTGTAATCGCAAAATGTTAACGTACATTTTTATTTTAATCGTTGCCTATTCTTCTCCTTTAACGTGTTGGTGTTAATTTTCAAATTTATTTTATATGTTCTTTTAAAACGTCCATAAAGGCTCTGTTTTAATCACATAAAATGTCAAATGATTAACCGAAAACAATAATGTAACATGATGGGACGATTTGACAACCGTGAATTGAATTCCCATAAGACTGCATATGGAGGTGGAGATGCGCTGTAGTGTACTCAACTAAGTACCGCACTTTGTACAACTAAATATTTATATTTTTTTATATACGCATGTCGTGTTTATTAATGTTTAACAACAAGAAATCTTAAATTATTTTTATCACGAGCTTAATTATACGTGTTAATAGCAAAAAACAGAGAATTATGATTTACCTAAAGAAGCTACTAACCTTGTAAATTAATCCATCGTCGAACTGATAGATTCAAAAGAAAATTGTACTTCATTTGAAAAAACGAAAAAATTGCGCAAAGCATGCATATCCATACAAGCTATTACGAAATGGAGATTTTGTTTCTGATTTAGATAAACAAACACTAAATGATTCTTATGTATCCAAAAATTTGCAAGGTGATTAAGCTCAAAGTACGTCGTTATTAAAATGAAAAATGATTTTCTGGCAGGTTCTGATCTTAAAAACGAGTTAAACTTTAATTTGCAATCTTTGAATTTTTTGGAAAAGTCTCAACAAAATCCAAAGGTATATCCCAAAGTACAAACATTTAAATAGTCTCTTGCACTATTTTATTATTTATTTAATAGCTAATACCGAAATGTGAAGAAGTGCTATCATCTGAAAAATAATATCAACATTATTAGCTACTGTTTATTATAAACTAATTGAGTCATTGGAACGCATAATTTTTACTATGCTATAACACAATAACGAATAAATTAATGCGTACAACACCAATCAATCTCGAATAATTCCAAGCTATGTTAGCCTGGATTTCTTAGAAGCTTCCGTTTGAACCATAGGTTATAATAAAAATGCCCGTAAAAAATAAATGCTTTCGCGTCATCGAAATATTGGACATCGCGCCGCAGTAGAAACCTTTGGAATGAATTCGCAAAGTACAGCAAAGTGCTTACCCGACTTCACCAACTACACATTCCTGGAGTATCAAAATAAAATATAAATTGATTCTTCATAACGAGCAATTGCCTAGTTGAAGATACTATGAATCCTAATTAAACGTACATTCATAGAATTAAAACTAAGTAAAAGCTTATTTTACATTTTTCCACTACTCAATTTTTGTGTTTTTAAACATATATTGAAAGAAAAAATATAAAATAAGGAAAGATACAAAAAAAAAACAATTTTATCAATTTATAAATTATAAGGGACCTATTTAAATAATTTTTCGTAAATAACGGTACTTCGTCGGCAGCATTCTTGCGCGATATTGCGTTTATATCGTACAGAACATACTAATACGATATAATCGTAACGAAGCAATTAGAATCTAAGAATCACTTTCACATAACAAATAACTGCGCACAATAATTAGACGTAGAAAAAACTATGCACTTACAGTTAGGACTTTCATGTTCAACCAGATGAGCTAAAACGTAACAGTGAGAGTGCAAAGAAAGAGGCGCTGACAAGATATATATGTACGACTTCCTAGTGATCTCCTTTCTCTATGAATATACGCGTTTGGTTACCCCCCATACTCAAGAAATTTCATGGGCTTTCTGTAACAATTTAGAAGCGAATCATCAAAATCGCGGCGGTACATTAATCGTTTAATTGTGTTCTTAAAAAATGTATCGCGCTTGCCCAACACTTGTTATTATTTTTTACTTTTTTATAGAAATAACCGCAATCTATACTTTACGCACTAAGAGTACTAGAATGATGGGAAAACATCTACAGTGGATTTGCGCAAGTATTTTGCAATGTTTTCGGTTGAGTAAATCTGTCGGTGTCTTAATTGCCGTGTTATACGGAAGCATATTACTAATCCACCTTCTAATACAATTTCTGTATACAAAATTCCTTCGTAGATGCCCACAGTATCGACGAAAGACCAAATCCTAGCGTCCCGTAGAGTACGTGATATATCACTAATACAATGAAACGTCCTGCTGTTTGCAGGATATTCTGAGTGAATTGCGAATAAACAAAGTTTGAGGAATAATATGTTTTAATTAGATTTTCAGTGATTGCTTTAATATCGCAATGTTCGTTAATTATATTCTATACTAATATACAGCGGTTTAAAAGATGTTTTAACTTTTTATTAAACTAATTCCATTTCCTTATCAAAATAAAAAATTATATTCAAGTTATTTGATCCTAGGTTTTCATTGAATGTTCAAATTTTATAAGTGGATCTGATTTCTTTGAGGATCATTTGAACGGCGCCATTTACTTGTCGTTCAAGGAACAAGATGCTGTTCACGTATTCTAATAATTTGGCAGTTCGTGCCACCATTACTCAATTAAGCCAGACAATCAGAAGTTGAGTTGTGACCCATCGTATGCCACAGTTCACTGTTGGTGAATATTGGATCTCTGGTTTTACCCATGTAATTATATATTAATTAAAGAAATAGGAAGTTAGTGCACACTTAGCATGTCCGACCGATAAAAGCCATATATACAGTGTAAATCGGGAGGAACGGACCAGGTCCCTGGAGTGCACACGTGAAATAATTAAAAAGAGGTCATGTGCGATTTTCATTTCTTTGAAACTTTTGCTTGTTTTCGAGTTAATATGTCTTAAGTAAAATAAAAATGCCTGCTTATATAAAATAAAGTCATCTACGTTTTACATTAAAAGGTTTTTTTCGCCTCTCATCACATCTAACGTACCCCCAACCCAAATCAATCCTTCCGAGGCTTAAGATCATTTCAATAATGTTGTTGTTCTGATATGCGTCAGTGTAAATGTATTATCGTGTTTGTATATTATCTTTTCAGAAAATGGCACACTTATATAGCAAACTGTACGAGATCGAAGTACTTCCCAGTGCTAAAGAAAAACTTGTGATTAAGAAATTGTTAATGTATGAAATGTTGTTTATTCGCAATTACGCTATAATTTGAAAACAAATGAAAATCGGATAAGAACATATGAGTTTCCTTACATTATTTGCACGAATATAATACATTTCTAGAGATTGGTCCGTTTCTCTAGACTCGCGCTGTGATTATAAATAAATAAATTGCTTCGTTGGGGCAGAGAATCTCTGATGATTATTATGATCATCTGAATATGAGGGAAGGCCCGTTACTGTAATGAGAACAGAAAACATCAAATTATTCAGGGAAGTCGTATCGAGTAATCGACGGGTGAAGGCTGACGAAATAGAGAAGCAAACAGGAATTTGAAAAAGCAATGTTTTAAAGATCCTGCGCCAGCATTTGTGTACGACAACAATTAGCACAAAATGGGTCCCGACATTTTTCAGCGTGGTCTAGAAGAACCAACGTGGGCTTTCCAGAGCTGTACGAATCATCAATTGCACCATCCCTAAAAAGTCTAATGTGACAAAAAGCACAAAAATGGTGTTGGCTACAATATTTTGAGATGGCGAGAGCAAGTTGTTAATCGACTTTAAAGAACGCAACACTACAGTAAACGCAACATATTATATCGACTTGCTACACCAGTTGAGTACATCATTGAGAAACACCGAGGAAAACTGGGACGAGGTGTCTTTAAGTTTTAAAATAAAAATTCTTCCGATAAATAGATACAAAGAAGATTCGCTCAATAAAAACGCCAAAAGTTTAGTATAATCTCACCGCATTTAACTTTTTTTCTTACAAAGTTACTTGAAGGAAACGATCTATCACAAGGATATGAAGAAAATGCTATTTCTAGTCTAACCATATTTATAGAAATGACGACCGAATTTTCATACATCCGCCACTTATTTCTTATTACTTTGCGCATGTGAAATACAGGTTATTTTGGAAAATGTTAAATATCTGTTAAGCTATTAACAGATATGGTTAGCAAGAATTTTAGATATTAAGTTATTACAAATAAAAAAAAAATTAAAAGTGTTTTATTTAAAATAAACAACTTTGATAATTTACTTAGAACGCATGTAAACGGAGAAAGGCGCAATTGTAGATTAACAAACATATCTCATGCGTATGCGGCGAAACAAATTTTTCTTGTTCGTTTAACAAAGTGCTGCAGTCGTTGAACTATTTTTAACAGTTTAATGCATGCGCTCTGTAAATTTACAAAAAGGAAATTTGCATTAAACGTTAAACGTTTTAACGTTTGCGTTAAAATCGACTTGGTTAAATGACACGCCGATGGATATTGTTTCAAACTTAATTGCTACTGCAAAACTTTTACTTTAGTCAGATATAAAGGTCTTCTTGAACTTAAACAAAGAAAAAATGTCAATTCAAAAGTGTTGTAATGTTGTTCCATAATTGGTGTATGGTGACTAAATAAATAATAAAGAATTATTGATCGTATACGTATAGACCTATATTTAAAATATAAATAAATAAAAACCTAACGAATATATAATTTAAAAACCGATGCAAACAAACACAATATAACAAACGGTATAGCGTAATGTACTAATAACAAATTAAAAACATAGATAAATAGATCAATAAGAAATGTAAAAACAAATACAAAGAGAATAATAGCAAGAAATTAATGTTTATTGAAAAATTCTTCTACTATAACATTGGGGAAAATGTTCACTAGCCCTAGTTAAATATTTAAGTTTACCAAAATAAAAGAGAAATAAACTGCTTATTTACCACCAGTATAAACAGATTGCTGACATTCGATAGCTACGGTAAGTATTTACAAATAAACTATCCTAATGGATAAATAAACTAGCAACTAAGAACTAGCAAACTGTTCGCTTAAACCAATTAACATGTTTAGTATATTATGGTTACTTACCTTTTTTTTTTTTACTTTGCTTACCTATCTATTTCTTTTCTTTTTTTACTTATGCATGGAACAGCAAATTATCAACAACATTTAGTCTTGCAATATTATAAAGAAATATTCATTCACTCAATTTTTATTGAACAAAAAACCAGCTGTTGGCACTTTTGCTTAGCCTAAATAAATAGCAACACATATACAAAACGTTTTTTGCATTTTTAGGCAGATGTCAATTAATTTTCATGACTCTCAGTTTATTTCTAAAAATACATCTGGTTTTTAACATACCGAGAAAGGAAAGAGTCCTTTTGCTTATTAAACCAAACGTTCATTAAAGCAGAGATGGGAATAATTATCAATCTTGAAATTATTCGATAATTGTCAAATAAGAGAGAAAGTGTACGAGACAGTTATCAATATAAAAGAACTTTTTTCCTATTTAAATTTTAATAAAACAAACGTTCATACATATTACATTAGGATACTTTGTGGATACTTAGATTTTGGCTATCGTTGGTCTCCACTTTTCTTTTGATGACTTGTTGATGATGTTATTAATCAGGTACTCCAATTATTATGTTTAAATACAAAATATTAGCAGGACATACATTTATTCTCAGCGATAAAAATAATGCTTTAAGCTGTGGATGGCAGTTTAAAATATTGTTTTATTGGTTGAAACTTTACTCCTGGCCTATTACATTCACTGATGGAATTTGTCCAATGAGAATAGAATCCGCTAGTTCAAGATATCTTTATCAGAGTCATTAAATCGAATTTTTCAGCGACTACCTCCATTATTATTGCTTACAATACTGTCAGCTGTGTGTTTCAAATTGCAAACTTTCTGAAAATCTGGTTCTAGCTGCACTAATAAAGCTTGCGTTAAAATATCTGCAACAGAATTATTATTAAAGGGTCTAGTGATTAGTTTACATACTAAAATGTAAAATACCATCAATTATTGTTACCGATGAAATTTCGCTTCGCTACAAAAGGAAATACTGAACCTTTATTGTGGATTTATGCAAAAATTTTCTTTTATAAAACTACTTAAAACTCATTAACAACACTAATACGTTTTTTATATTTATTGAACCGTATTTGTACTAAATTGCACGAGGAAATATTTTAAAAATTTAATTTGAAACGTCACTTAATACTACAACAAGTGTTGACTTTGTCAAGGAAAAATACGTTACCATAGAGTCATCCTGTGATATCTGCTCTTGAAACAGAAAACACTGTTGCGTTGCTAAAAAGAAAAGTCAACATTAAGTTTATGCAGACATAATTGCATTGAAATTGTTAAACTGACAAATATTGTTTTAAGCAAAAAGTATGAATAGAAAGTTTTTTAACAGGCGACCTTCTCTATATGTAGAACGGTAAACTAACGTATATTCTGCTCTAGCTATCTAGCACACCACTTAGTCTTTGATCAACTATCATGAAATAAAACGAAATTGTAAATATTTTCTAAACATATTTTTTTTGGAAAATTGTAGATATATCTAAAACTATTAGTAAGAGAAAAATATCTATAATGTCCCGTAGAAATAGAATACAAAAATTATAGCAAACAAGAAGTTCTATTCTAAAGATCTATTAATTTCTGTCAAATAAAAAACATCTCCAAATTTTAATTTAATTTAAACTTTGTGGATAAACAGTCTTCGGGCTATCCAGCCTATACACTCCCCAATCTACATTTTCGCGGCAATGTTTCGACTAATTAAGAAAGCGTACGACAAAAACCGTCAAGATTTAGCGTTAGATTTATAATTTTCGCGACTGTATACAACTTAATGCATCTACCTGCAGTGAAATTTTTATGTCTAGTTGAATCTACGTTAAAAATAATCCGGTTGGGAAACATGCGGAAATTGATAGAAACAGATACGATCTAAAAGGAAATAATTCGCAATTTCCAGTACATTTCCAATTTTAAATGCAGAAAACGAGATATTCTCGCCTTCACAAGATGGTTTTATGTTTGTAGTGAGGGATTTATTGATTACTTGATGCATGCCTGTATATGAGTAGCGATAATATTTACGTATGCATAGCTTTTCATGCTCTGTTGTAATTATAGAAACCTTTCCACAGACTTTAGTTGGGTATACTGCGAACGTGCTGCGTTATTGTATTATTTAATGGGACAGTCTAACAAGGAAAAGAACACATGAGTATTGATGTAATGATATGTTGTTTCCCCTAATAATTTCCGTCAATTTCGTCATAACACTGCTCAAACATTAAGTTAATGCGTTCTGCTATTACTATTATCATCACGAATATCGAACTAGGTACTGTAGGTAGTTAATTATATATTAAGGCAAATGATCACACATATATTGGCCATTTACCATTTTTCTATAGAAAGCAAACATTCAATAATGTATCTTCGCGTTGAGAATGACAAATTATTTCATTAATAGAGGAAACCAGCAATACGCTTCAAGCTAACACTCGTGTTTGCGAAAAGTGCTATCTTGTTCATACTTTTGACATTACTACAAAAAAAAATAACTCGACTACAAAAATCACTGTGTGGCATCATCTATGAGGAATCTATTTATAATTACTAAAACAAAAGTTAGGGACAATTATCTGTCACTTTTTTTTCGTGTTTGAAAACAAACAGCATTACGTATCAAAACCTGCATTACAGACTATCACTATGACAGTGATTCGACTCCTTTTTTTGGACAGCGAAACGTATACTGAATTCAGAGAGAAGTTGGATGCAGTTTACAAGGACTGTGCACCTTCGGTTTAATGGTCTGAGAAAAAATGTTTAATTCTAACATGAGTATGTATGTGTATTTTTGCCGCATGCACACCACATGCAAAGTTTTAGGGTGTGTAGGCAACAAAAGTAGTATACTTGTAAATATCTTTTATAAGGTAGGGAATGTGAGCAAGTTTATGTATTTGTGGAGTGATGGAAAAAGAACAATACCGACAGCGATTCGGTTTCTACTTTAAGATGGGAAAACGTGTGCAGAAATCAGACATCTTTCAAGAAAAACTGAGTATGAGAAAGTTATCGGCGAGACGAATGCCGCGCCCACTAACGATTGGCCAAAAACGGTTTCGCCTGACAACTTTATCCTATCCATCGATAGCGGTCGCTATATTAGTTGAACATATTACTTAGTAATCGTCTGGGTGCATCATAGCGTTCTCGGAAATTCTATTCACAATCTCATTTCTGCAGCCTCCTTTTTCCGGGCAGCGCGGTTTGATCTTATCTTCTCTTTGTTGATACAATCTGTGCACTATTTGTAATAATTGTAGAGGTAACAACGTAAGGTTTACCGTATTAGCACAACGTAACTAACAAGAGCACACGGGTAAAAAAAGAATCTTGTCACGGCAAAATCATACATACGTACTAAATTTGCCCTAACTTTTTCAACTTGGAGAAAAAAGAATCATAGGATAAACCTGCAGTAATTGGTCACAAGCCTGTTATTGGGCTCGTGCCTTTAATTTTCATTAAGTGGATGGCCGCACGTGCTATTCCTTCCCCACTTAACTGTTAGTTACAGTGTTTGTCACATGTTTGGTTAGGTTATGTTGCCACCAATTGGCGATCACGTGTTCTGACAGGTGACTCTTTTGTGTAAAGGTGAATTTAATTAGTGTAAAACTAAGGTATTTGTTAAGCACTATCGACGAGAGTATTTGGATTTTCTTAATATTTTAGAAAAAAGTATTTAATGTCCAATAAATGTATAAAAGAAACTTTCAGTTACAGGATACCTGTTCAATAACTGAAACTTAAAAACAGAGCACAAGATTATCTTCAACTATTTTCTATTGCGACTTATACTTATGATACCTTCTATTTTTATTTTAAAACATTTCTGGACACCTATCGAATAACCACTACTTGATGTGTCCGACCATAGTTCATACAAATCAAGGACAATGTTTTCAGATTGCAAAAATGTCTACAAAGCCAGACTATGTCAAATCTCACCCTGAGCTAGCTATCTACGAAGTTCAGAATAGCGGTTCATGTAAATACGTTGTTCCAAAATCTACAATCGAATTAAAATTAAGAATTCTGGTCATAACGATACTGTCGGACCTTTTCCGATCATTTCTTCTGAAGAGGAAGATAGTTTAGTTGAACACAGTTTGATAAAAGTAGACGTGTCTTTTAAATTAGCAATGGTATTTACCTATAATTTTATAATACGTTTAGATGGATAACAGAGTTCGCTAGAAAAGGTTTTCCCAGAAAAGCCGATGACAACACTTAGTGTTCAAAAATGGTTAAATGCAATCCGCGAGAAACTTCATTTAAAGATAACCGACCTGAAGAAATGTTTATAGACAAGGGGGGAAAGAGGAGAGAAAGTCGCGATAAACCATCAACAGCTGCACCTACCTTACCTAATCTCAAAGTTATGTTTATGCGCTCATTTGGAAGTCGTCGTTAGAAAGGGAGATACTAGTGACCGCTATGCCCAACCGGAAACGGTCGTCCAAGTCGAGTCGAAAAATCAGCTCCCACGAGCCACTTTCCGTATAGCTTCGTCGCGGGAACCGAGGTTCAAATCCAGAATCGTCGCCAGGGTAACGGGGTTAGCTGAAAGCTCAGCTCAAATAATTCATCCTAGTTGAGTACAAAACCGCGGCCAGAGGTGGCGAATAACGCAAATAAAAGAGATATATAAAATTTAAACTGATAACATTGTTTATTACTCTAAAATGGAAAATGAAAAAAAAGGTAGTCCAACAATATAAAAAAGATACGAGTTTAGATGTTTGGAAGGTTTCGAATACCTGATAAAAATTAGGAGATCTATTTTTGAATAAGATCAAATTTCGCTCTAAGTTAGAAAGGTGTGAAGGTGTCTTTGGTCTAAATAGTTTGATGAAGTTATTTATGAATATTTATATACGTGTGTAACCATACGCGGTGTTGCTCTACAAGATCTTGTACACAAAACGTATATATTTGTTTCTCAAGAGAGGTAACAACCAAGTCTAAAGAATATTGTAAACCAAATATTAACTTTCTAGTAAGCTGTTCAAAACTAGCTTATTCTTATCAGAAACTACAAGCAACCAAACCAATTGATGGTTCCGAGGAGTGAAATATTAAAAGAAAAGGAAACGACCTCTATTGAAACGTAAGGAAAATAAACTGTAAAAAGTATCGTTCTTAAAAGTATTTCTAGCAAGGTAATGAGAAACAGACAAAGACATCTATTTAAGATTCGCCAAAAATTATCGCTGCCGAAAATATGATAAAAGAGTTGCAATAACCGAAAAATAAAAAGCTTTACGAAGATAATGGCGAAAATGTGCGATATTCATCTACAAGCAATCTGCAAGTCCTACGGATGGAAGCGAACAATCTGAGCGGAGAAAGTTTAGGGCAAAAATGCAGTAGATGGCGATAACGGCAAGGTAACCATTTAGGGTATCACAGACACCCGGATATCAGCAAAAGAACTAGCGAAGGCGTCATCACAGCAAGTTCCTGCGTGACAGATCGAGACATCGGAAAATGGTTTGCCAAAATAGAAGAATAGTTAGAGAAGAGAAAGTGGAAGAAGCCATGAAAATCCCTGCAAGAGTTTTTAGCTAACTAACAAATTGAGTACCTAAACCAAACGGTTGAAATACGGTTGAATAGTAGCAACAGAGACAAAGCTAAATGCATTATAGCATGTGTTCTTCCAAATCTTAAGTACTCTAGAGAAGCAACATATATTTTTTTCTTTCAAATGTTAAAACTTTTATGTGCCAAAGAATGTAGGAGTTAGACAGAATTTGATCGTATAATCTATCGCGAAACAATACAACATAAAAAAAGATACCCACTAATCAAAAATACCAAACAGGCTGTTATTGTGAAAGTATATCAACAATTTTAGACAGACTGTCCCAAAAACCCAGTCAAAACACGTAGTAAATATTCAACAAAAAACTAAAAAGTTTTTTGTTCGATTTTGCGTTCGAAATATGTACTTTTCCGCACGGAAATGTGTGTTAAAATGAGCTTCATTACGACACAAAACATTTTATTGTATAATGTTGTTATTGCTAATTAGGGACAATGGCATGAAGCATCTATTTGAATGAATGTTATGAAATAAAAGATGCACAAACGTACTTACAAAAACATAATGTGCTAATCTACTACATTTATCTAATTATAACTTTAATTGTTATGATTGTTGTAATTACTGCGTACCGTTACAGAAATCTAAGACGAGTCATTGGCCTTTATTATTCCAGACAAATTATGAGTAGAAAGCGAATTCATCAAACGTATTCCATAGTACGAAAAATTTATGCAGGTTCGATTTTCTTTTTTATTGAGGAGATATCAATGTAACCCTCGGCTACAACAGATTACTTGCCGCTTTATTGCTAGCGAATCGCTACCTGCATTGACCAAACGCGAAACACTGGAACGTCGAAAACAGTTGCCATTACAAAAACATTTGAAGCAATATTCTTTGTTGTAGGTATTATAATTTTATATTGTACACCTACAAATACCAGCGCAACCTATTATTAAGACAGCCTAAATTGAATATCACTATAACAACTAAAACTCCATACTTTTATTGCGAAGTATGTACATTGTGTTATCAGCTTGCTCAATAAATTCAATAATTTCCTCCTTCTCTAATATTTTTGTTTTTTTGGTTCGTGACCTACTGATGAACGATTCAAAAATTCTTGCGACTTAAACCATTTTAATGTGTCTACATTCTTCTAAATAGTAATACATGAACATAACGTGGAGTGCATCGCCCATGCAGTAGAAGATTTCTTAGTTTTGCTTTACATTTGAAAATGTGCCAATATACCACTATTCTATGCACAGTAAGTACAGAAATGTTCACACGTATTTCAAGTAATAAATGATCAACTTCAAGTAGAGTACAATTCATCTTATAGCCATCTTTTATTAAACCCTATGTCACAAATTTGTTATCCATCATTTTTTTTAATTTTCTTGGAAATGAGTACTCACACAATTGTTTGTTAATTGCATCTTCTTGCATTAAAAACACTACAACTTTGGTATTTGAACCTACTTTATAGAGACAGTAATAAGAGATAGGCAATAGTGCGCACTTAATTTGGGTCACACCGTGCAGGAGAAACTAAAAGTTTTCAAGTACACGTAAAATAGTTCCACATTGTATCCAGACACCTATGTATGTAACCAATCTTTACATAACAATTCCAAAGAAACCGTTTCACATAGCCACATCCGACCTGCATTCTTCCAAAGCAAGGAAAATACCCATAACTAGATGAATTTAGAGCTGTTGTAATAATAACCTTAATCCGCTTATATATACCTGTCTAGCGAAATATATAATTGGAGCAGTGTTATTTTTGTTACTAAACACTTTCTAGACAAATTAGCATAATTACATGTAAAATATCTCATACTCTGTCCATAAAATTTTCAAGAAAGAGACATGAACTATCGTTTGCGTTCTGTGAACATAAAAAGTATTACTAATTCATTAAATGTTTCGAAAGACCCGACATATTTTAAAAGCAGATATTTTCTGAAATTACAGAGACAATATAGTAACTGGGTATTACGATTAAACGGATTAAATGTGTGTGAAACGTAAAATGTATAATTCGCATTATTCTAATCTACTAAAGTATGTGATAATGCAATCTAACACGATATAGGCCAATGGAATTATCTTATATCCCCTTTCTTTCTCATTTAGTGAAAATTGTGTGAATAAATCCCTTTTTTCCCTAATTTTCAAAGTTAATTTCAAAGTAAATCATCGTCGTGTAACTGCCACCAATTTACGTTTGGAAAATTATTTTTTACTAAATAACGTTGACTTTATCAATAACAGTAGCGATTTTTCAATTTGTTCGATTCTGAAGAGATGACCACGGTATGCGATTTAGTAATGCCGCATTGAAACCAATAATTGCGCCCAACGCGGCGCTAAAAGTTATATTACTGGGATAGAGATGACCCTGATTTAACGCAGCATAACCAACTATTCTGAAATATAAAATTGAAAAAGATTAGCCGTTTAGAATGTGGGCAAAACACCCATACATGAATGACGGTTGGTCAACACGTGGTCAATATTCGTGAACTTATAAAATGCAGAAAATCAAATTAACGGTAAGTAATGCTAAATCGTGCTAAATCAACTCCAATTACATGTTGAACGAATATGGTTTTATTGTAGTACAGTTTTCCAACGGTTTCTTGTATTAAAAAAACGTGAACAGCGATACTTCCACGTGATATTGAACTGGTATGATATCTTAACCAAGATCCATTACAAAACTTTTCTGGAATTTAATAAGTAAACATTCCCTCGGTAGTACTGTGATGGTGTATCAATGTTTCAAATGCACTTATTAATCGTTTCCTTATTTTATTCCTAAAATGTTCTCTTAATAAAAGCTATCGGCAAATCCTCAATAACGCCTTAGCAATGTATATCAGGCTAGTCACACATCCTGCTCATAGATATCGCTAAGAGATTTATTTTAGAATTGGCAGAGCATTTACTTTGATGAAATAGATAATTAACTCGAGAGTGTTTGAATTAACAATGATGTTACAGACTTAGTGAAATTAGTGGTTTACTCTGGTCTGCACTGCCTACATCTACCAAATTCGAGAAACGTAGAGAGTTCATCAAATAAATCAAAAATAAACGAATTTAATAACATAAAAAAAGCAAACAACCTTTGTTCACGAGTTCGAAATTATACTAAACAAATAAATAGAGATAATTCAATAAAACAGAAAACCCAAATAATTTGTAATACGGCGTAATATTTACAACAGTGAGGAATCAAGACTACAATTTTATTTGCAAGTTCATTTGCAAAAAGCTTAACGACGAAAAAATTATAGGTGAGTCGGTAAGACGATGAACGCTCAAATGCGGAATCCGATTCAAACAGCTGAAGGCTAGGTGCCTAGAAATATTCTACATCGGACCACAAAGACAAACCGACGGTAATATATTCCCCGAACTTAGAAAATATTCCAGGTCACACTGAGTGGACAGACCGATGACGGTATAGTTCCCCGGACTTGGGATATATTCAGACCGATGGCAGTATACTTTCCCGAGACCTTGTTCAGGGTGAAGTAGCAGACGTGTCGACCAGGAATCTGTGGAAAGGAAAATTTGAGCGGTTTATATGGCCAAGTTTTGCATGACGTTTGTGCTTCTTCCATTCTGACGTGACGTGACCTTATACAAAGAAACAATTTCATGGCATTCCTTTGTGCAAATTGTGGTTTGATTAATTGGTAAAATTTATACACTGCGGTTTAAAAGTATTTATTGGTTTTCGAAAATTACTTAACAAAATAAAAGTTTGATATAGATCAAAATTTTAAAAATTTATTAAAAATAATAAGTAATAAAAAAAAAAGAAAGAAAAATATAATCGTAGAGTATTACACTACAATCCTAAGTACAAGCAGCGTATATTTTAACAGAAATATTGAAGGAAAGCCACACTATATAAGATAAAAGTTATGGAATCTTCGAAAAATTGCAGGCAATTAAAGATGAGGGGTATCTGATCACTGCCAATTGAAACACATTTCTGGCGGATAGTAAACAGGTATTTCTGAATACTCCAAACAACTCTACTTCGCGAAAGTATCCATGACATAACTTGAAAATCCAGTTATGAGTGACAAATAATTTTTACAAGTATAAATAGGTGGGACCGACTTGTTGTACATGTAATCGAAACGGTGACAAACTAGCATTGTCACCGTATGCATTATTCATATAGCATGGCAACTTAACGTCTATCCTTAGCCGGCGGCAATTGAAACTCTGCAAATAGTGGAGTATGACTGAACGGATGGATATTGGCTATACTTCCTGTAATAAAGGTAGTGCAGAAAATTATTTTGTACTTTTCCTAGAAAATTGCTTTTCTTTTTTACATGAGAAGACCAAACTAAAAATGCAAATTTCCACTTTCGAATCGAAAACAATTCCATGAATTTATACAGTATTCTTGCAACTAAGTGAAAGACACAAGTATTTTTTTTCTGGTAAAAGTAACAATCGCGCATTAACATTCATAGAAAGTTTGTTGACACTAGTCAAATACTTTATTAAATCCCTTTGTAAATGAGAACAATCACAGGGCCTTTTAATTCCCCTATAAATTTCCTAATCATCTCTATAAAGTAAACATTTTGTAATATATGATTATATGCTAACAACGAGACGATAAATAACAAAATTTCCATGTTTATAATTTAAAGTACCCAAATAGGGTAGTTATCAGTGCTTCAATCGCATTTCCCGATTACGGATACCGGAAATGTTAATTTTGTTACTTGTATATTTTTACGGTTTTGGAAAAGCAATTCAAAGATGAACCCAACAATACCACGAATATATTTAAGCAAATATTACAAAATGCAGCAATAAATGTTTTGGCAATCTATAGCAATTGCTAAGCTGCCAAATCTCAATTTGTTATTATATCCCGCATTTTCATATGCTCGTTACTATTTTTCCTTATTTTTATCGCTTTATCAGTCCTTGCTATTTCTTTACTTTATCTAGCTTTATTGCAATTAACTAGATAGGTTCGTCTAAATTTATCAGTTTTTGGTAGACACTATTTCTGTTTTTCCGGCTTTTTATGCTGATACCTTGGCTTCGGCAGGGATAATATACAATTGCAGGGCCAACATTAATAAAATCTGGCGTCTTTACCCTATTTTACTTAAAAAAAACACATGCAACCCGAAAATTCAAGGACTCTAGAAAGTGGAAGACCACCTTAGTATGAGAACAGCACATCTTTTTTAGCGGTTAAATCGCCCGACAGCTCCCCCCAGAAATTTGAACAACTTCTTAATTTTTGTAAATATCTCAGAAACTAGAGCAGACGCAAATTCTTTTTAAGATAATTTGACGTAAATTACATAGTCTCAAGAATTGTGCAAATTATGTTCAGGAAAATACATATAACAGGATACCGGGTACCCCGAAAATTATTTGTAGATTGAACATGGTAGAATTCCATTGGTTTGATAGTTATACAAATATGCCTTTAGCATACATATGATAATTGGACTTGTTAACAACGCTCGGCAAAGCTAGTGTGTAGATAGTAAACAGAATCGGGCTCAGTATGGTTCATAATAAAATACCCTTGGTGTAAAGCCTTGCGATTCACATCCGCTAGTAAAATCTAATAAAACAATTTCTTGGCTGTTACTACTTTCCGAGATGAATGGCGCAAAGAAAATTTAATTATCTTTAAAATGGCGTATCGCTTAACTTCTGTTATTTATATAATAATACTGAGGGATATATGTCCTTCTCCGAAGTTTTTCCAAGCATGTTCAGTTGCAATAAGCCAGGCCGTATTGCTTACTTTACAAAAAGAAATAAAGTTTAAATGCGGGAAATACGTATAAAATACTAACCATGACGTTTCGATCTTAGCAATGTGATCTTTCCTCTTCACTGAAAAAGCAACATTGCAAATTAAAATCGGTAATGCTAATAAATCTATCAAAACAAACAATACTAATAGTGTCAATTTAATGAATAGCCCTCGATGTTCAACTTCATTTCAGTACCTGCCATTTGCGTGTTTCAACTTGAATGTGTTAAAGCTTAATTATACTAGAAACTTTGTGCGAATTAGTTGTGCTCGATATTCTACACTGCATTACGATACAGCAAGAGGTTTCAACTCATCCGCATTGCTATTTCCGTTTAATAGCGTTTCACTTAATTTAATTGCAAACGTGAATGAACCGAAGTGCATTCAATTATCGTATAGGTACGGAAAATCAACCTCGGTCATGCACAGTGTTAGAATATTCTAAGTTTTCGTTTCCAACGCCTTTACTATGTACACAATAGAATATGAAAGAGAATTAAGGTAAATACCCATTAATTAAATTTCGTTTCTTTCAAGCACTTCACAAACACTTCATTATGTCAAACAGGAAAAACACAAACATACTAACCCTTTCGGGCACGAATTAACCGTCGCAGAAAAAAATCTGAAATTTATTACAATCCAACTGATTTCTTTTTTTGAAAAATCTTAATACAAGTTTCGTACTTTCAAGATATACTTGATCTAAATAAATATATATTTCAGATAGCAGTATATATACAATTGAACAATTGAAAAAATACGATGTCCACAAACTAGGACAATGTGACAGAATGCTTAACTTAGAAAAAAATTCAGAAAAGGTTGTCCTCATGTAAGGACACAGTGAGCGAAATGGTTAATGCAAATATGTTGTTATTTCTTAAAAATTACACCTTTTCCGAAAAAAGACAAAGAACAACATGTTCCTTCGAAGCTCAAGATTCGCTGGCGAAACAAGCAAAAAGTAACAACACTGTTGCAACTGCAAAAACAACAGCTACTTTAACGGAATTAAATAAATGTTCTTTTGAAACACTTTGTTCTTCTGGAAGGACGAATACATTCCGTTCATACATTTAATAAGTAGTGAGTAAGTAAATTTATTAACATCTAAATTAATTAAGCAATTTAAATATAGAAAACAGGTCGTAACTGTTTGTTCTCCGGCAAGGTTTAAATCCAAATTATCTGCCTAGCAATTACCAAGTATCATTAAAATCAACCAGCAACATCCCCTAGGCATATACAATGTATTTCACTTTACATGAACACACTTAGTTTAAGATATTTACCAGTGATACGATACAATACGATTAATATTTTTATAAGAATAATTTTTTTTTGAAACCGTGAAAACTAGAGTTTCCAGTAAAGTCATAATAGCAATGAGAGCAAAAAAGTACCTGGAAAAGTGATTACTAATCAAATACCAAGTTTTGCTGAAGAATTTTAATTTACTATACATTCCGTGTGTGTAAACTTATTGAAAAGCTCTTATCTCAAATATCAAGTGTACAACGCACCATCAAAGCAATTGAAAATATATTAAACATGAAATTATAATTTTGTAACACATTAATTAAATAGGAAATTTTCCAATTAGCAACGGAACACCCTGAGGTGCCACTCACCAATCGGATTAAAACTTAGCAGATTTGTGGAACCCACCGAGTGTTGTAAAATGCCGATTTCTGTTTCGACGAAGTCTTAAGTTTAGAGGGTGAAAACTTCCACGATTTTAGGATTATTGCGGTTTACACCATTATTACGAATAAAAAAATATATATCCCTAGTACGCCTTCTATGAGTCTATCAAATTAGACTAGATGAGATTTTTGTTGTTATGCGTGCAATTCCAAATCAAACCCGCTCTCATCTGCCTTATAAACAGTATCAGACCTACATATTTCGATGTACGACTTGACGGATACCATAAGCTCTTTGGCACCAATTAATTCCGCGATGTCTTGCCTATATGATCGTCCTGCAAAATTGGTTATCTTCCCAGATACTATTCGATTTCTTCGTTTAAACTGCAATATTCAATTGTGGGGTGCTTTAAAATATTGTAAATTAACATTAGCATTGGCTTCTAACGCCCAGCGATGAATATATCGTGAACAATTACGTTTCGATCAACAGATTGTGCAAATTTTCACAATACATATTCAGCAATAACATTTCTTTGTGTATTCTTCCTCTTTTTAAATATTTTTGCCATCTATGTAATTGCTGAAGATTTCTGACCTTTTTAAATTTGGGTTACACAGACGCTAGCGATCGTCACTTGTTTGCCCGATCTTCAACATCTAACGGGCTTTCTCTTACAATCGGGTTCTATATTATCATCTTCCAGTCCACATGTTTCTCTATATTCTTCCTCAAAATTTTCTAAATCAGAGTACGAAGACGGCTCACTTTCATTTGCAATCTCCGTAGCATGTTAACAAAACATTAAATTAAATAATTAAATTCTGATTCATTCATTTGTCGATTTCAAACACAAACAAAGTTGCCTGAACGCATGTTTCAATTGTATCTTTTATTCCATCATGTAACTTTATTTCACGTGGATCATTCAGTTTTAACTAACTCTGGCCGTGGAAGCCTACGTTTTTTAGGCTTAAATGGTATTTCCCAGAGATTTCTTGCGTTTATTTTTTGCTCTTTACCGGTCAACGCCATTTCCGCAGGGTAGGAGAGACAAAAAAATCTCGTCTTACTTTGATAGGCATATGACAAGCATATTTAGAAATATGTAATTTAATTTTTTTTGTTCGTAATAACTGTGTAAATTGCAAGAAAATTGTCGAAATCTCACGGGTAGCTTTCACACCCTAAACATGAAATTCCGCCGAAACGGAAAGCGGCGTTTTATAAGACTCGGTAGGTGCTACAAATCTGGCAAGTTTCGATCCGATCGGTGAGTGACACCTCAGGGTCACTCACCCTTGTAAGTCAACCTGAAGCAGAATATATTTATCGACTCGTCCTCTGTTATTCAGTACAACGCGTCGTCGAAATTTCGCAGCGGGCTCGTCGGATACTCTTGCATATGTCGTCTCTGTCTTGAGGTGTGGATGCATACACAATGTAGTTACCAATTCTCAAAGAAAAAGATCCAACGGTGTAATATCGGCCGATCTCAGCAGCCATTCGATAGAAAAATTCTCGTCCAGATGGTCGAGCTATTCTCGCGTTATGAACTAAGGCGCCATCAAGCCATAAATACAATTCTTGCCTCACAATGAGTGATGAAGCAATCACATCCATTAACCCTCTAAATATTCCATACCACATATTATACTTTGTAAATATTGCATTTTACGATTAATTGTAAAATGAGTGTTCTCCGCTGCCCAGTATATGCAATTCTGTGATGAAAGTACACCGTTAGTGGTGATTCATAGATTCATCATATATTTATTCAAAAATTCTATATTGTTTAACAAATTGCTCTGATACCATTCTCCTATGCAACTAAATTTTAGTATAATTATTACCGATGCTGCTAATATTACTGCTCCATCTTCGACTATTTAATTGTCCTGACTTATTGACATTTCCAATAGCGTTGTAATTATTGAAGTGTGAAACTACCCGATGATGTCTCACGTTAAACTCTATAGCAGCCTCCCGGCTGGAGTGTACATTATCACCGAGTCAGAAAATGTTTACCTTTTCAAGAATACTTAATCGTTGTTTAGATGCGTTGAGCAATTGATTTTTCAATGAGATTCACAAAAATGTAAATGAATTTTAAAAATTGAAATTTTCCAGCAAAACTTCGTAACTATTTGGAGTGTTTTAATTTAGCAACATACCTTTTTGCTCTATGCTCATCGCTACTATGACTTTATTTGAAACACTAACTTTTATTTTCTTTAATCAGTTTACCAAATTTAGGCTCCAAAGAGAACTCATTTCTACAAAAATATCAATTGTAATAAATCACGAGTAAAAGTTTTTAACCTACTGCGTTATTAATAACCAATTTAATTAGCTGTCTACGTGTAAAGTGAAACACATTGTATACATCCAGTTACGCGTAATCAAAGGCGGTCACGTCAAAAATGTCAGTATTTACTTCTAATATAAATTTCCACTTCTTCGCCTTTGTTATTTTATTCACCACTTAGATATAAAGCTGTTCGTATTTACCGAGCCTGACAGAACCTTTTCTACACGCTTCATTCACACTGACAAGCCCTATAAAAGTAAATTTTATACCAACGAAAGGGATTGAGATTCTTAGCTCCGCATATAAACACATATGCAGTTTCACATCCCTTAAAGAATCTAAAGCAAAGGGCGACGTTTCCTGTAATTGTATTACATCTCCAACACACCTTAATTGTTTTTTTCAATAATATTTATTTATTTATTTTTATCACCAGACCACTTTTATTGTTGCATCATCTAATTACAACAGAGCAAACTTTACTGAAAGATATTTCAGCCCTTGATAATAGCGCGAGGGAATTTCCAGTTACAGGAAGTATTAATTATTCGTATTTGTTCTTTTCGGCAGGGTTGACAACAAACGTTCATTAACGAGACCTTTGAAACTAAAATTAGAGGAATGGTTTAGATATAAGAAATCAATGTAGATGAAATTCAATCCGAAATCCAACGTTTGTAGCTTGTCGGAAATATAAATGGATTTAGTTCTTTATTCATTGTAATAATTTGTAAGTAATACGAATAACTGTTGTTAATATTCATTATTGTAACTGTATAACAGGGTACATATATACAAGTCAGAGTAAACGTATTGTATTCAAATAAATGTGTAATTATTTTATTTTTCTATTTCATTAATTATTCTTAAACCGAAAACGAAGAATATTCGCTATTAAACTCAATAAAATAAAAGCTAAGGAACTGTAGAATACTAATATAAAGTAATTGTGAAACATTTACAATTTCTATTGTATTCATCTGTTTGCTGCTATTCGATTTTTGGCCACTAAACGGAGTTAGCTAACGGAATTTTAAACGAATATTAAAGCTATGTGTAACGAATACAGTTACAGTCAACCCTCCTACAATGTGGTTTCCATATAAAAACATTCCAACAACTTAACTGACTTAGTTCAAATTAAAGGGAAATCCCTTTTTTGTTAGTACATATAACGTTTATCAATTTCGGTTATCAATTGCGACATAACTGTAATGATGATTGTTAAAAGCATTTAATATCAATTAAGTTTGTAATTTTTTATTGGAAACCAGTTTTTCAGTTTATGATTTTATTGTATTCTTATACTATGACTAAATGCAGTCATATTGCAATTGCTGAATAGTGTAATAAATTTCAATAAGCAGGAGGATTCATCAAAGATTCTTCCTATCCTGGTCACATTCCTATTGCAGCGCGAGATGATATGAGGCAGAAATTAATTGCTTGACCTGTAAATAAACGCCTTAGTTAAAGAACTTCTTCAGTTGTCTTATATCAATTAATGTACAAGCTGTTAACTTCCATTATTTGTAGTTTCGGCTTTCAGTGTTTCAGTGCTTCTGTGGATTCCCTTGAGATTACAATAATTTGTGGACCTAACAACTGCAACATTACAATTTACAATACTAAAACCGGAAGGGTGGCTTAATCTACCCAACTGCATCGACCAGCGAGGTCTATCGTAGGCCGGCAATGTAATTTTAGGGGTCGCCGCGTGGAATTCTCCATCTGGCGAATTCCAAAAGTTTGTTCGACGAAGTTTTCCTGAAACTTCCAGGCGTTGCAAAAGAGCCCAGCCAAACAAAGAAAAACTGATTTTGCACATGACAGTTGAGCAAGTCCCATTGCAGTTAGAGTCAAATGTTATAAGCTTACTGGTTCTGTTTCCGCTGTGCAACAATACCCTTGCAGGAAATAGACCCGTAGAGTTAGTCCATTCCGTATATGTTATCGTAACAGCTTGAGCAGTACTTGAAATACATAATTCTTACTTTAGATTTAGAGCGATTATGAGTCGGTTAACCACATAAAAAAATGATCAAAAAATATAATATATGCGGCAAAATTTTACAAAAAAAACATAAATCAACAAAGAAGAAATATATATTTTTGAGGTTGTTTTAGAAAAATTTCCAGATTGACAACGTATTAAGTGTGCGTCAGTATACCGACGTCTCGCTCTCTATCGCACAGAGCTTCTTGTGAGATGCATCATTCTGCTAACAAACTACTTAGTATCATGGATCCAGAAGCATCCATTCTCTTCAGGTATTTCGTGGTATCTATAAAAAAGTAAAATAGTTTAGAATGGGTATAATATTAGCTATTTTTGTACACAAAGATGATATACAATTCTAAAGTGTTTATAAAATGCGTTAAAATTAAAATATTTAGCAGTTTTGACATTTATCTAAGACCTTGTCTGGGTAAATACGGGCATACCTCACACTATAGCAAACATAATTCACAGAAAATCATATTAATTATTATTTAAACGGAACCTCAAAGTAGAATAAAATTCGACTTCGCCCCGTATAAAGACCCTATAGGTACTAGAGTACTCGCAGGTCTTTTCTTATAGGGTACAACGTTTAATTTTCAATCGAGTGACGTTTTAACATACAACATCCTTTTCAGAAATATAGTCTCATCTAACTCGGAAATGCGATGTGTAATGTTTTTTCATTATTTACAGCATTATAACATAACAATCAACAAAAAGAAACACTAGTGTAACCTTCGTCATAACTGTGAACTCTTAACCCGTACACAGAGAAAAATAAATGATTGAATCAACCAAAATTGAGTTAACTGAACCGATATTTCGAGTTCATACAGCTCAATGCGGTGCGAGTTTTAATTTAACTTGTTTGTTTTAGTTAAACATATCTGGTTGAATTAACTAAATCTGTAGTTTAAACCAAGTTTCATCGGTTTCTTGGTGAATGTATACGTTCATCAATTTGAAAATCTACAAAAGGGAGACATGGACGCTCATACATTTACGCCAAATTATATAAAATTATAGACTTTTCTTCATCCTTTTTGTACAACGGAAAGAGAACAGGTTAATGACATTTACGATACATATTGCGCGCCACAAACAAGCGTTGAGAACCTTGTTAAATTTCATATTGTAAAGTAGTTATTTTAATTAGATCGTTGTAAGCGGCATAGTTTGCACATAGACGCATGCAAGTACATTCACTATGCTTGCGGTGAAAGTACTGTACCTCTATAAAATGCACACATCCAATACATCGCTCCATCACTGGTAGAGGAAGTATGTAATTCTGTAATTATTAGATTTCAATCTATGAACGAGTAAACAGCTTGAAAATGGTGTGTTTACCGACATGTGTATACACTGAATAAGATACGTTATTAAAAAGGTATTTAATTAATACTTAATTAAATTCTCCACATCCTGCTAAAGATTATTTAATCAATATACCGAGTTGCTACATTTCAAATATACAAGGCGAGTTATCTTCGCCGTTTCGGAAGATTGCGGTTTTCCCTTCTTGTTATAAAATCAGATTGTCAACTTGATTTAAAATTATATTGAAACCTAGAGGCTATCTCATAACTTCATAGCACCCCAACGTTGTGTGTATATTAGTTTTATATTCCTTACCGCTTCAGAACGAGTGCGAAACCAATTTTCGATTCTCGTAGAGCGCATGCTCGAACAGGTTCGTGATTTTAATTGACAGCGAACGATTTCGGAACAAACGTAAACTCAGAACTAGGCCTTTGATCAAGTTAAACAAGAAAAGTTGTGAGAAAAAGAGGCAATAAAATAACAAGCTCAGAAAAGAAATAAAGAATGTTCACCAAAATAGCGTAAATTATTTGACCAGTAGAAACAGAATATTTAAAGAATCTCAAACAAGACAAGCACGTGTGCTAATCTGCTCATCGACGTATTGAAGGAATACAAACCAAAATTTAAACAAATTTAGAATATGAATGTGCCTATCCAGACGATACCATGATTATGGCAGGAAGTCAGAATGTTAATGTATATGATAAGCTACTAGAACAATATGGAATGAAAGTAAATATTTGAAAGACAAAAGTAACATTAACTACTCTGCCCTTCATATAGTTTCTGGCAGTATTATTTTACTTCTCGTGGAAATTTCTGTTTGCCTATCAACAATCTTTCCCACTGCATGATAATCTTTCATGGTACTCTCAACTTATTCTTGAATTTGCATTTTATTTTATTTTAAATTGTTTTCAAGTAATTATAGTAGTCAACCTACTCAATATTTCTTTTTGCAATTTGTATCTGTATTTTTCCTTTTTATACTAATGTACAGCGGTCACAGAGACACCTACAAAAACCATGAAAAGTAAAATATAATTCTATTTCCTTAATTTATCTCATGTAACTAACCAAATTAACTAGGATAGTAAGTATGAAACAATAATATAGGCTGTTACGCGCCAAACGTTCACTTTGTGGTTACCATCCTGTATTGTACTTTTGCCTCGAAATTTTCTTCGAAGCGCTTACAGAATGTCCCGTAGTTAGACAACCCGTATCGCACATTTTCTCCATTATCTTCGTTGTTTTTATTTTTCGGCTATTGCAACTCTTTTATTATATTTTAGGCTGCGACAATTTTTGAAAAATTTTACACAAATGTCGTCTCCATTTTTCACAAACTATCTAGAAATATTTTCAAGAACGTTACTTTTCGGAGTTTACTTTCCTTGCGTTTCGACAGAGATCGTTGGGTATTTTTCGATAACTTCCCTGATTGGTCCACTTGAGTGATGTTATTATCACAAAAACTATTTTATTCTAGAACTTTAGGATTCTCTTTTTTGAGGGTCTTTTCCGTTATTTTGACAAGAGGTGGGTGTGTATATGAAGTTCTCTCTGTGTGATCGTCTCACGGTTATTTTACTATTATCTACATATCTACTAGAGTTTTTTGGTAGGTATAGAAACCACGTAACGATAACGGAGAGCGAGAGCGGAGAGGATACTGTAGAGGCTGAGACAACGCCCCGCTAGGATACTCAACTTCTACAGACGACTATCAGCCTACCCTGCCGAACAGATAAGTAAGTAAGTAAGTTCCGCTCCAGTTGAACCCACCCTAGAAATAAATTCCTATTGCTGCTGTTTTTAGATTTCCCTTCTTTATATTATTTTATGTACTCTTTGATGTCACTTTGGGCTTCCTTTTTTTTAACGAGGAGATCTAGAATCTTCGCTAGATAAATTTAATTTGCCGATTCATCAACCCTCCATTGTATTTAAATTTCAGTACAAGTTAACATATTGTATTTTGTAAATTAAATTTTAATCTTTTTTTACTTAAATATTACACTCCTCGGAACCATTATTTGGTTCGGTAGCGTGTAGTGCCTGATTAGAATAACAGTTTAGTACAACTACGTTTCTAGAGAAACGATTTTGGATAACAATGTTCTTTAGTCTTGGTAGTTACATGTTATAAGTTTCAACATTAAATGAACTGTGAACCAACAAGATCTTGAATCCCGGTTCCAACGACCAAGATTTACGGAAGGGCTTTATGTGTAATATACTGTGTGGCGCCTTCCAATCAAGGTGGTTCCTACTGCGGAAGCTAATTTCTTCTCGTATCGACCTGAACATAGCTGCCACGAGTACTTCCCTTTTAAAGAATGATCTCCAGAAGAGCACATAAGCATAACTCTGAGTGTACGGTAAGTAAATGCGGCTGTTGAATAAGAATAGATTTATCGCGACTTTCTCTCCTCTTTTCTCCCTTGTCTATAGACTGGAAGGTGTAGCAAGGCTTCCACAGCCAGAGTCAATTAAAACTAAACATGTTCCGGGTTTGGACCGTGCTGTGGTTAATCGAAAACTCGACGTTTCGCCCACAATCATATGGGGCTTCTTCAGAAGAGAGAAAGGTGGTAGGCTACAGTTAACACGGTAACTCAACATGTAAACCACGCTAAAGGCGAAACTAACTGGGCGGGAAGCAGTTGATCACGATAACTCAGTATATGAACCATGCCAAGGGCAAAAATCAACTGCGTTAACAACTGTGGCTTACCACCTTTCCTTTTCCTGAAAAAGCCCCATATAATGGCAAAATGTCAACTTGAATTACGGAACTAGATTGTTATGGAATAAAATTTCCTTTCTCATCTATCATCCACTTATTACGTAGAATATATCTAGAGAAATAATTAAAAGTGAATGAAATGCGTACTCACCACTTAATTTGGTTATAAAAAATAATTATTTTATATTTATATTTATACTTTAATATACCTTCTATTTTTAATGTCTTTAAATACGTTTCGGATATTTCCAGAAACAAATAAATGTCAAATATCGTCGTGCATCAAACTGCGCATGTTTCGATCTTATGGTTCTTGCTAAAGTAGAATTAATTCTAAATCGATCTCGAATCGAATTTGGCCAATCCGCGAGCGCAGAACTGTAACTAGAAATTTTAAATTTTGTGATCCGCGAATGTCAATATTTCAACTGCTCATGCGAATAGTCTCGAATCAGTTCCGGGTCCTTAGAGCAAACATTACTATTAACGTAATTCGCATTATTATATGCATTTTAAAAACATAATCGTGATACTGAAGTTTTTGTTTACTGAGTTTCTACCCAGAAAAAAAAATTCTGCGTTTGTGGGACACGGAATACGCTCGGAACATGTTCAAGAGATTCTTATGAGGTATGAGAAAAATGTTAGATCTGTCGCATGCGCATTGAAATTAATACCAACACATCAACTTCATATTGTCAAGGGTTATAGCTTGGTTACAGGGGCCTGGTTACAATTGTAATATCGGTGACGTTCTATCTAATCTTACGAATCAATTATATTCTGGGTGATGATTTGAAAAAGAAAATTAATAAAAACCCCTGATTCTATAATTTAAAAAAAAAACGTTTTCGTTTAAAATTATTACATCAATAAAAATCATATCGCAATACAAATACAAATTTTTGCAAATAACAGTCGATCAGAAAACTTTGATTACATTGCACCTAAGATAAATATATATATATATATATATATATCAATAAACTGCCAAGATGTGTTGTATCTCAATCCCCTCCGCCCTCAGCCTCACTTTCTTGTGAAGAACTTTTTGCGTACAACATTACTACGAGTACTTTAATATTTTGTATTTTGTGTACATAATACTCGTATTTGTACATATGAGGATGGTTCAAGATGGTTCTTGGAAAATCTAAGAGATGGTGCTCGTAGTATCTAAAATGATTTGTTTCTATTTCATTTTTGTTGTAGATTTAAGCGAAGAACGGACTCCGAAGAAGATGAAGATGGTGAAATCGGCCGGCAAGATTATGGCCTCGGTTTTTTTTGAGATGCACGCGGAATCATCTACACTGATTGCTTGGAAAAAAGACAAACAATAACTGAAAAATATTACACGTCGTTATTGAACCGATTGAGCGAAGGAATCGAGAAAATATCCTCGTTTGAAAACGAGATCCTCTTCCATCAAGACCTTCAGAAGCAGACGAAATTACCCATGACGAAATCATCAATGAAAATATTATCGGGGAAGGAAATATGGGGATGAACATTGCAGGCACCTATGAAATACAACCGAATTTAGACGAAAATTTACAAAGCGACGATTCTGATGACTGCCCATTCAACAAAATTGCTAAACGTAGAAATGAAAATGAAAACAGAAAAAACAGTTATTTTGCCAGAGTGGGTAAAAGCAGACACACCAACATATACTAGTGTTCCTCAACGAAGCACAAAATAATATTGATCCCGCTTTGGATGTTTGAGTGCGAAAGTCATCCCACGGAAGACCTTTTAAATTCGCGTTACCAGATGACGTATTGGACATATTGAGAGACTGTAATAATTGACGAAAGAAATGCAGATACTGCAAAAGTAACACAGTTTATCTCATGCAAATCGCTTTGCTAATTTTCACGATACATTTAAACACCTGGAATGGTGTTTTCGGCTAAAGCTGCGTATACGCACCTACGTGTTTCTTTTAAATACGTGAATTTTTTCATGTGCAGTTTAAATTAGCTTTACTTTGTCTATTTTAAACAAAAAATTTTTAATAAAGAAATTGTGTTTTTATTGTATTGGCAACTAATGAGTTAAGTATGAACGTATTCAATAATTATTTATTATTATTATTATTATTATTATTATTATTATTATTATTA